>VHKM01000043.1:3722500-4079294 GCA_007210695.1 Neogobius melanostomus
CATTACGCTGTAGAAGGGAGATGCCAATAAACTTTAGAGATGTTCAAGAACACCCACAAGATGGTGCAGTGCCATCTAGCGATAACAGACAAGTGTCCGCAAGATTAAAGGAACAGGCCATAGTTTTTCCATACTGAGATATGTTCTTACCTGAGCTTGGTCTTTGTGCGTGCCCGTGGAAGAGCGTGGTAGCTTCCAACTTCACCCCCGTTTGGAGCCATAGAGATATGCTGGGAGAGGCCAAATGTTAACATCTTTGGTCTTTTTGCGTGACTGAGAGCACACACAAAGATCAGACAGGTACGTATCAACTCATCTAAGCTCCGGTAAGAACATATCTCAGTATGGAAAAACGGTGGCCTATTCCTTTAAAATGTGGATAAATACTTCATATTTTATTTGCATAACCCTGCTGACTGTGGAAATGAATCAGGCCCAGATTGTGTAGCGGGCCATTTGAAAAGTGTAATCTGTTGGGACTGATCCTACAACCTCAGACTTACAAAAAACTAACCTGCCAGGTGAGCTAAATTTCCGGGCTAGAGTGGGTCTGAATCAGGAAATTCATGGGCCGAAATCAGATCCCACCTAGACCAGTAGCTCCTCTGGCTGTTGTTTCAGGAGAAATCTCTAAGGTAATTGTGGTGAAAACTGCAATTTTGTCGTAATATTGTTAATCTAGTGCACGGTTGTAAAGAGCCCAAAAAATACTAAATTCATAATGTAAAGAAACTATTTGGCTTAGAGCGTGAGGACTAGACCGGTACTAAACCACGATTTCGTCGGGACTAAATGAGTAATGACTGCAAATAAGCGTCTCAGGACTTTGCCAGCCCATGTTTCACCAGACAGTCCCAGAACCACAAGGGCAACATCTTCAGACATCACTGCATCAATGTTTCTTTTCCTGTGCGTGTTTTCAGTGTCATGCGGTGAATACCGTCTGTTCTTTCTTGCCTTGTTGCAGTCTCCAATTGAAATGGCCGTGTTGTGTTCGCAGACGCTTCAACCACACTGTGAGCTGTTTGTCATAACTGTTGGCTGCTTGTATGTATTATTTCTCCCAGGGAGCGTTGCAGTTCTGGGACAGTGGTTGCATGGCTTTTGTGCAACTTTGTCTATAAATAGCAGGCGTGGGGTCTATGATGAAATGTGTCACAGATTCCCTTTAAAGAAGAGCAATTAAGGAAAGAAATGGCCTCTCCTTCAAACTGATGCATAACTTTGCTGGAAACATGACACCGTCAGCTGGTCTCCATGGAGATGTTGCAGGTCTTAATGTTCTTCTAGTTGTAAGAAAAGCTGATGTTTTGTATGGTTTTCAATATTGGGTGCTCTTCCGAATTTACTTTGTAACCCACTGCAAAAATATCATCACCATCACGTATATCAATAAATTACCTGGAATGTTCCACAGTGATGCTTTAAGCGTGCCGATCTGGTGCTTAATTTCCACTGTGTTCAGACTCCCTAGTGACCCCCAACGTGCTCTGCTGACCTGCCCTCTCCTGTGCTCCTCAGGTCGCCCTGTCAAAATGGCGGCACGTGTTTGGCGGTGGACGGCTCTCCCTCCTTCTCTTCCTGCGCCTGCCCCTCCGGCTTCTCTGGCGACTACTGCGAGATAAACATGGACAGCTGCCAGCCCAACCCCTGCCTCAACGGCGGCACCTGCACCAACCACCACGGCCTGGCTTTCGCCTGCCTGTGCGCGCAGAACTTCACGGGATTCACTTGCAACGACACGCTGGACCTGTCGCCGTGCGCGGGCCGGCCCTGCGCCAACAGCGGCACGTGCGTGGGGCAGTCGGATGGAACGTTCCGCTGCGTCTGCCAAAAGTGGTTCGCGGGGCCCACCTGTTCCCTCCAGCACAGACCCAGGGTGCGAGCCAAGCCGGTGGCGCCAAAGCCGGTGGAGCATAGGGTTTTCTCGCTCACCCCGCAGCACTACTCCCTCCCGGCGCACGCTTTCCACAAGCTGCTGCGTCCGCCGGAGAGAGACCTCCTCAAAATCACCCTGAAGGAGACGGTGCACTCGCAAGGCGTCCTGGTCACCCACGGACAGCTGGTGTGCTTTGGCATGCTGGCCCTGCTCACCTGCCTGGTTATTCTGGGCACCACGGGCATCGTTTTCTTTGGCCGATGCGAGGCGTGGTTGGCTAATGCTAAGTACAGCCAGCTGGTGCGGCAGCAGAGAGAGCACCTGCTGAAGGAGGTGAGCGGCAGCGGTGGGGTGCAGGAGGAGCGAGAGCATTCTGTCAACATCATCCTCCCCGAGAAGATCCGGCTGAGCAGCTTTGGCAGGCACTACACCTCCATCTGAGGTTTCAGTCAGCAATGGATTTGCTATGGATGTGACCAGGCTATATCTGGCACTGGGGCCGAGCAACATTGACCAAAAGGAATATCTCAGTATTCTTTCGGACTTTCTCCATACTGGTAATAAAGTGATATTTTTGCAAACCATCAGAAATGTACAAAAAATGTAAACACTTAAGTTTAGATTAAAGGCCCTGTACCAGTTTTTTTCTTCTAATGTAATTAAATGTGTAATCTCCTCCTTCAGTACTGTGAAGTTTTAAAACAAGTTTATGTACTCATCCCTGTAAAAAAAAAAAAAACCTGGGATGTTCGAAATGTGTTAGAGAAGAGTTTGGACCACAAGGTAGCACTTTAAACTTCACTCGATCACTCTTTCCTTGTTTGTAAAACAAAAGAATCAGCTACAGGCTTTTAAACTACAAAACATTTCAATAAGGCAGAAATATCACTTTGTATGCTTATCTCTTTTTTTTTTTTTTTTTTTTTTAACTCTGCAAGCCTTTTCCCTGCAGTGTTTTTTGTAGCCTTTGATTGGTTTCTTCCTTTTTGATGACACACATGATATTGTTATTTGTATATCTTTCATAAACTATTACCTTGTAGACGATATATTGCTCACATCTACCTGAAACTAACTGAAGTAGCATTAAACAAAGTTGTCCAGAGGCATTTTGTCAGAATTTGTAATCACTAGAGGCAGTTGGTTAAACGGGGAGATGAGATGCATTTGCTCATCTTCTTAAACAGGTTAAAACCAGACCCAACAATACCAAACCTGATCGTGATGTTTTGTTATGTATGACATCCTTCAGTTTCCTCTGATGTAATGGCACACTGGACACACTGATTGTATTAACAGAGAACAAAGTGCGCCCATACCTTCTTAGATTTATGTACGTAACACAGCAGCTCAGTATGAGCCAGGTCGAGTGCTGAAACATAATGTGTTCACAGGCCGCTGAAGTGTTGTGCCCGTTTTTTGTGATTATTCATTAGCTTATTTGACTCGATCGTATACTTTTATACTTGCATTGATCATAGTTTTTCTAATTGTAGATGCATTTTCCTTAATTAGCTTTGTTCAGAATTCATTAGTCTGGGTGGAGCTGCGAAAGATTGACTGTTGTACAGTTGAATGTGACTCTAGACAACATTGTACAATGTTTGAATGTATTCTCACTTGTATTGAAAGGTTCTAATGTAACACATTTATGCCAAATATTAATTTGGTGGAAAGGATGTCAGAGTTGTATTATTTACAATAACAATATGCTGCAAATGTGCCAGTGTTGTGATTATAGGTTTGCAATAAGGCTGCATCATCCACAAAACTTCCAGTAGGCTGCTTTCTGTATTGTTGAAATTTCCAAAATGACCATGAAAATGTGTTTAAACGTGAGATTATTCATATAAATTATGGTTACTCCAGACAAATAAGCCAGTGTGATGTGAAGTCTGTCATGAGTTCTGCAGAATGTAGCCAGTGAAGTGTTTGGTCGCTTGTCTTTTTTTTAAAATAAGTAATTATATGAAACGCACACACACACTTTTGTCTTTTGTTGCAGCACTGACATCTGGAGACAACTGTTCAGCCTTCCACCGATTGGCTGAATACAAGCACAGTAGATTTAGTGGTGGGTTGAAGGAGGGGGCACTCTACAGTTCCCAAACTTTTCAGGCCAGACAACTCTGGGACCCCTTCTTTAAAATTGAATTATCATTTATAATAATTTATGGTGCAAAACATTTACAGTCTGGTTTAGTTGTTAGTTTGGCTACTGTATTTTGATATTTGGCTTAATTTCACTAAATATGCTGTTTTCAATCCAAAATACATCAAACAAAATGTCAGAAATGTAAGAATTATTGTCTTGCGACCCCCACTTTGGGAACTGCTGCTCTACAGGACCTGCCGACTCGTCTGTTTCTTTGGCAGCTACTGCCACTGTCCAACTCTGCCACAACACTTTCTTCCACATACTGCACTGAGCTGGCTGTAGATACTTACGTTTTACTTTTGAACATTATTTTATTAGTTTCAATCAAGGTCTTGGTTAAATAATTTGTATTATAAGATCAAATCTATGAAATGAAATATACAGTTAATACCTTTTATCTGTGGATTATTAAATGTAGTGTCTTGTGTTGCCTGGTCTGATTTGAACACAGATGTGCGTATGTCTGTTTTGTTAGGGGCAGAATATTACATGTAAAAACAAAACAAAAATCTACTTTTTTGTCACGTATTATTTAACACTATTACAGTCATAAATGTCACCTCGCATTGTACACCGCCTGGCCCTTAAACTTTTGGATGTGCAGGAGAAGGCTTTACGCATCGGTCACACTCTCCCATCATCAATATAAGATCTTGGTGAAAAATGTCTGCAGCACTGGATCTTTTAACATTGCAGAAGCTTGTTGAAACAATGCCACTGTGATTGCGTGCCGTAATCAAAGCTAAAGGGGGTCCAACCAGATATTGCAACGTGTGACCTTTTTCTTTTGGGAGACTTCTTTTCTTTCTTTGGGGGGGGGGGGTCAGGCAGTGTACTTGCATATCAGAATGTGAAGGGGTATGACTGACAGTTGTGCTTCAGGCCAAACTGTGTTTTGATGTTTGACTTCTTTTAATAAACTGTATAGTTTATTCTTCATTCATGTTGGTCTATATTTTTGGTAAAAGCTTATATTCTTTCTCAGTAGGCTTGTTGCCAGATAAATTTATTGCATGTGCCTTCTTTGAGTTTTGCGAAATGCCAGATTGAACCATGGCCCCTTTGACCTCGTGCCCCCCCCCCCCCAAAGTCTCATATCTTGTCCCTGGACGCAAAACAGTGCAGTATCATTTGTTCCCACCAGAGGGCAGAGACATTTGACTCAAGTCCTCTTTGAGAATGCAGGCTGTCGCAAAGTGCTCTCTGACAGCAATTACCTCAAATCAAAATCAAACAATAATATAAATAAATAAAGCTCTTGTCGTCTTAAAGCCCAGAAACCCAAAAAAGCCGACTCCGACACAGAAGGCGCATGCCCACAACACAAAAAGGCTGACCCACAAGGCTTGGATTCTTGGCAAGTCGCCTCCATCAGATGCTTCACCATCTGAGAAGTGCACATTTCCAGTTCACCCTAAACGTCTGCTCAGCTGCTCTCCCAATTGCACTGACACCCCCATCTCCTGCCTGCTGCTTCCTGCCTGCGGTCTGTGGCTCCCCCTTGTGGTAGACATCGAGAAGACAGATCCAAAATACAGTAGTTACAATACAGTAAAGTCTGGTAGCTTCTTTGAAACAAGTCATATTTAGTCAAATGCCTAAAAAGCCCCTATACAGTTCAAAATTGCATATATATATATTTTTTTTGGAGGGATGAGGGGATTTCTATGTAGACCAACATATCAGGGAGGGAGGAAGGAACCAGAGTTACTTTTGTGACATTTTTTAACAGTTGAAAACGTCTTATTACTCATAAAATGTCTGAAATTTAGAAAAAAAACATCCGGACACAAAGTCTAGCTGGAAATACGGACATTATTTTGTTAGTTGATCTCGTCTAAAATATTGAGTAAAGATTTTTTTTTTTTTTTTTATAAAGCTAAAGCAACTAGTAAATCTGTGATCAGAATACTTTTGAGTATTTAAGTATCAAAGAAGGAACTAGATTTCTTTTAGAGGGAGTGATCGGTAATCAGTCGCTGGATGGAGGCATGGGTGAAGGGAAAAGTTGAAAGGGGTGGCCGTAAGTCTCCTGCGTGAACACAAGATGGCAGAGTTGAGACGTTCTTAACGCCACATTCTCTCTCGGGCCAACACGGAGACGCTGATGCACGCTTTTATCACCGGTCATATCGACTAGGCTACTGGAATGCCTTGCTTTCTGGTCTTCCTAAAAACGGGATCTCAGGTTTACAACTTTTACAAAAATTCAGCAGCCCACATGTCCTGACGAAGACCAGGAGGCAGGACCACATTATACACTGGTGTCACTGTATTGGAGTAGAGTATCCAAAAATATTAAAGCAGTACTAAGTACTCATGCCCCTAGAGGCCATAAGCGCCACTGCAGGTGTCATATAGAATGTTACGTTTTTTACTCATTAATTGTCCGTCAGGGTAAATACTACGCTGACAGAAAAGACAAGGGGAGAAAGTGTGTACATTGTCCATTATCTCCATTGTCCCAACAGATAAAATTTTTCACTCAAATGTGGCTGTAAATACTGTTTAAGTGGCGCTAGCCAGCACTTAGCTTTGCCTGTTAGCCTGTTAGCTTCTTCTTCGTGATCCTATTAGTGTGTATTGGTGCTCCGACCCGGTGGCAGGAAAGTTGCCATTGTGGTTTTCTGGCCAGAGACACCGGGGGAGATGAAAGACCCCCCAATCATCACATTAACACTTGCCCCCAGGGACTACGCAAAGGATTTATTAAGGTAAACACGTTACTTAGTACTGTTTTAAGAAAGTGTAATGTTACTTTGAAATAATTTTACTCAAGTACAAGTAAAAAGTAGCCTAATGACCCTGATTTATTTTCAATGACGCCATAAATTGTGTGAAACAAAATGTAAAATCAAGAACATTCCAAGAAAATGGCACGAAAATACAGAAAAAAGTCTAAAGAACAAGGTGCATGAGACAATCTACATCTATTTTATATCAAAATGAAGCATTTGCCGCTTAGATATTTACTCACATTGGAAAAAGTAACAATTATTTTTACTCAAGTAAGAGTACAGATACTCTTACTCTTACGATTTACTCAACTAGAAGTAAAAAGTACTGTCTGATAAAGATTTGTTTTGTTGTCTTTCTGCTCCCCCTCCTTTTCTGTTTCTGTGCAGGGCGTGTGTGTGACGGGGGCGTGGCTGTTAACCCTATGTAGATGTGCTTCAACGCGCTTCGAAGTGTAAGCAAAGTCGTCCGCGCGTATGAAGCGTTAGGGCAGCTGGGTGGGGGTTTGTTGAGGGGGAGTTACTGCCCTCTTCAACTGGCCCGTTCTACACCCTGGCTTTTTAATGCACCTCATTATGCAGGGCTTACATCATACTTCACATATAACTCAATTAAACAAATATAATAATAATGATAAATAAACCCGAATTAAATTATATTAAGGATGGTATTGACAACTGGGAAGTAGCAAGATCTCAGAATATAATATGTATTAATGCACCTTTAATAATGATAATTAATGATAATTAAACCCAAATTAAATTATATTGAGGATAGTAATGACAACTGGGAAGTAGCAAGATCTCAGAGTATAATATGTATGAATGCACCTTTATAACATAAAAATAGCACATTCTTTTGTTCTTTATTTTGCTGTTGTTTTTGTCTTATTCTTCATCATTTATTGTTACTTTGCCCTATGTTCCTTTGTTTATGATTTGCTACCTTGTAAATATTAAATGTAATGTTACTATTTTTATTTTGGGGTGGGCGCTTATAAGCCTTTGGCTTCAGCCCACTCCCTTTGAGCAGGTTAACTGCTCAAACAAATAAATAAACTAAACTAAACTAAACTAGCAAATGCGAGCGGATGAGGAAAAACGAGCGTCAAAGCCAGGGAGAACAGCGCGGTACTCAAGCAGGGATGCCGCGCCCACTGCTTCATGCACTCAATACAATCTACACGTGCGTTCATTTACGCCTTGTTAACCAATCAGGGACAGGGCTCAAATAGTGAGCACAGGCGTCACCTGTTACCTGCAGCATGGAGGACAAGTTGATCATCGCGGTTTGCGCTCGGCCTGAGTTGACACGCCTCCTAATTATGACGCTTGCAAAACTTCACGCGCCAGCAAACAGGCGTTTCTCGCGAGTGTGAAGTGGCAATGTTTGGCGTCCAACTAGAGGCGGATGGGGCGTGGACGCTCGTTTGGTCTGTACGCACATTTACAGAGGAGCCTATGCAGCTGGGGAGAATGAAACTCTCTCCGGAGGAGAGGCAAAGACGCATAAACCAAGGGCTCTGTATGTATTGTGGCAAGGCTGGCCACATCGTGTCCAACTGTCCGTTGTGCCCAAAAGAGCGAGCTCATCAGCCACTGGAGGGGCACTGATGAGCCATTCTCCTTCTGATCCCTCCGCCCGACGTATTCAACTTCCAGGTACAATTACATGTAATCAGAATTCATTTGCCGTAATTGCCTTAGTAGACTCAGGGGCTGACGACAATTTCATTGACTGTGACTTTGTATCCCAGTGCAAAATCCCAATTGAGTCCCTTCCTAAACCCAGGACTGTCTTTGTTCTAGATGGTAAGTCACTGGCCACCGTGACCCATCGTACTGCCCCCGTTTCGTTACTGCTGTCAGGGAATCACCACAAAAGAGTTTCGCTCTATGTTTTCCTTCACCTTCGTCACCCGTAGTGTTGGGCCTTCCCTGGTTATAATCACACAACCCACACATAGACTGGTCTACACTCGCCATAAATAATTGGAGCCTTTTTTGCCATACACACTGCCTTCATTCGGCAATTCCCTCTACTAAGGGCCACACCCAGGATCCTCCCAAGCCCATAGATCTCTCTGTGGTACCTTGTGAATACCACGACCTCAAAGAAGTTTTTTCTAAAGACCGAGCTTCGTCCTTGCCTCCGCACCGACCCTATGACTGCGGTATAGACCTAATCCCTGGTGCTCCGTTGCCTAGTACTAAACTGTATAATCTCGCTAAACCGGAGAGAGAGGCTATGGAGGCCTACATAACTGACTCTTTGGCAGCCGGACTCATGCAACCGTCATCTTCTCCTGTAGGCGCAGGTTTCTTTTGTGTCGACAAGAAAGACAAGTCTCTTCGTCTCTGCATAGACTCATAGCAGGGTCTCAACGACATTACAGTGAAGAACAAGTATCCACTCCCACTCATTGACTCTGCGTTCAGTTCTCTTCATGAGGCATCTATTTTCACTAAGTTAGACCTCCGTAACGCCTATCATTTAGTTCGAATCAAGGAGGGAGACGAATGGAAAACTGCTTTCAATACCCCATTAGGATATTTTGAATATTTGGTGATGCCTTTTGGGTTAACCAATGCCCCTGCGGTTTTTCAAGCCCTTATTAACGACGTTTGAGAGACATGTTGAACCGATTTGTTTTCGTTTACATCGATGATATTTAGATTTTTTCTCGCTCTTTGGAAGATGTTCAGCATGTGAGACTGGTCCTTCAGTGCCTTTTTGAAAACAGACTATATGTTAAGGCTGAAAAATGTGATTTTCATGCAGCTACAGTACACTTCCTTGGCCTTGTAGTGGAGAAGGGGCAGATAAAGTCAGACCCTGCCAAGGTAAAGGCGGTAGCTGAATGGCCAACTCCGGCAAACAGGAAGCAGCTACAGCTATTTTTGGGGTTTGCTAATTTTTATCGTCGATTCATTCGAGACTACAGTAAAGTAGCTGCACCTCTGACAATGCTGACATCTGTTAAGTTACCTTTTATTTGGTCAGCCGATGCAGAGGCTTCTTTTGTTAAACTAAAGACACTCTTTTGTTCAGCGCCTGTGCTTTCCCATCCTGATCCTACAGCTCAGTTTATAGTTGAAGTGGACGCCTCGGACTCTGGAATTGGTGCGGTTCTTTCTCAACGTACCGTTCCCGATCAGAAGCTCCATCCTTGTGCTTTTATTCTCGCCAGCTTAGTCCTGCCGAGAGGAACTACGATGTGGGCAATCGTGAACTGCAAGCTGTGGTCTTGGCTCTCAAGGAATGGAGGCACTGGCTGGAGGGAGCAGCAGAACCGTTTGTGGTATGGACTGATCATAAGAATCTCGCTTACCTTTGTTCTGCCCGCAGGTTGAATGCTCGCCAAGCTCGATGGGCACTTTTTTGGGAAGGTTTAACTTCACCCTCACCTACCGTCCTCGATCCAGAAATGCTAAGCCTGATGCTCTATCTCGCCAGTTTGCTTCCCCCTTGGAGAAGAATGCTGAGAAAACCATATTACCCTCTCCCTGTATAATTGGAGTGGCCCCCTGGGAGGTAGAGAGAGTGGTTCAGGAGCCTCAGGTCGGTCATCCCACTCCTGAGCAATTCCCACCTGGTCTTCTGTTTGTTCCTCCTTCTGCCCGATCATCAGTGCTTCAGTGGGGCCATGATTCCAAGTTGGCATGCCATCCTGGCTATCACCGCACTTTGCTTCTTGTACAACAGCGCTTCTGGTGGCCTTCCATGCTCTCTGACACTATGGAATTTGTCTCCGCCTGCTCCGTCTGTCCTCGTAGTAAGGCCTCTCATCGTGATCTCCTGCGCCGCTCCCTATTCCTCAACGTCCATGGTCTCGCATATCTGTGGACTTCGTAACAGGCCTCCCTCCATCAGAGGGTAACACTGTCATCATGACTGTTGTTGATCGTTTCTCTAAGACTGTACATTATGTTCCGTTGCCTAAACTGCCTTCTGCGCTGGAGACTGCTAACCTGCTGGTTCAGCACGTTTTCAGATTGCATGGTTTGCCCCAGGACATGGTTTCAGATAGAGGGCTCCAGTTTACCTCTCGAGTTTGGAAGGCTTTTTGTCATGCTATTGGGGCTTCTGCCAGCCTGTCATCTGGATACCACCCACTCTGACCAATGGCCAGACGGAGCGGGCCAACCAAAACCTGGAAGCCGCTCTACACTGCATTACGGCCCACTATCCAGTTTCCTGGTCCGTCCATCTGGCGTGGATTAAATACTCCCACAACTCACTAGTCTCCACTACCACGGGTATGTCACCTTTCAAGGCCGCTAATGGTTTCCAGCCCCCCCTTTTCCTTCCCAGGAGCCCGGGGTGTCTGGCATGAGGTTCGGGCACCCCTGGCTAGGACGGCAACTCGGAACGGCTGACTGCCGTCGATCACCTGCCCCTAACTACAAGACTGGTGAGAGAGTGTGGCTTTCGACCCGCTATCTGCCACTGCAGACTGACTCCCGAAAGCTGTCACCCAGGTACATTGGGCCCTATGAAATAGACCGTGTCATCAATCCCTCGGTTGTTAGACTGAAATTGCCCCAACTGGTATTTGTTTTGTTGTCTTTCTGCTCCCCCTCCTTTTCTGTTTCTGTGCAGGGCGAGTGTGAGTGGGGGTGTGGCTGGCTCCTCCAGGGGAATGAGGCACACCTGAATTTACTCAATCATTTGCAGTCTTCAAGACCCTGGTTCTCCCTCCATATTCCTGCCAGATTATTACGTTTTATTACGTCTACTTGGTTTGAAGAAGCAAAAGACTCCTTTGTTTGGATCCTAATATTTTTTCCTTTGCGCAGATCTCCTGGTGTCTCTCCCGCAGTCTACCAATCTGCCAGCCAGCCCCCTGTCTCCACTGTCTAGCCTGCCTGCCTTCTGTCAAGGAAATACACTATTTTTTAAAACTTTGTTTGGTCAGTCTCTGGCTCTGCTTTGGGGTTTCTATTTTACAAACCGTAACAAAAACTACTCTGAGAAGTACAATTTTTTATTTTTTATTTTTTAAATTTATTTATTGGAAAAGGAGGGACAATACATATTAATGAACATTTTCACAAATGTAAATATGCCAGATTATAGCCTTAGGCTAATTTCCATCTGCAGACCCCCTGGCAGGTTGATGTTAAGCATAAGTTAGTAAAAACATACAGAGACACTATATACAGACTATATACAGAGAGACAAAGACGAGTACAGTGATCACTTGTTAGAACAAACAATAAAAAGAGTGAACAGCAAAGGACAATATACAGTAGAAAACAGTAACGGAAAGCATCGACTGTATTGCACAAACCCCAATATTGCACATACCTTGACAGACCGGATATTGCACTGACCCATATTTCACCATTCTATATTGCACTGACCCATATTGCACCATTCTAATTAAATTCAAATTTCTTCAAAAAAGTTACTCAAGTACCTGTAACTGAGTACTACCCACCTCTGGTTTCAGGATCGAGTTTAAGGTCCTATTAATGGTTTGTGGTAGTGTGTAGTAAGTCTCTTAATGGCCTTGGTCATTCTTATCTTTCTAAACTGCTTTTACCTCATGAGCACGGGTCTCCCTGGCATTCCCAAAGTCAGGCTTCTTTCCAGTATAATGGCCCTCACCTCTGGAACGGTCGGCTGGAGGAGCTCATGGAACGTTTAAGTTTCTAAGAGCAGGCTCAAGACCCACCTTTTTAGTTTAGCTTTTAGCTGCTATTTATTATTTGTTTATTTATTCTTTTATACTTTTACTCTTAGAATCTCCAGTGTTTCCTCTGAAGGAGCCCTCTGCCTCGGGAGATGTAGTTGGCTGTGGCTGTTTGGTTCAAATCATAAAGCATTTTTATTGAGCAAGCTAGCATTACCCCGTGAAAGTGAAACATGCTTATCAACTTTCCGTCCTGAGAGATATCAGGAGGTTAGAAATGTGTAAGGAAAGTCAGGAATGGACAACAGCTCAAGTATAATATTTTACATTTCTTTTTTGGAGCAGGTGTGGTGTACCTGACATTTTTAACACAATTGAAATTTGTAAACGTGCCCCTGGGACAGTTAACCGGGATAAGGGGGCTTTTTACTTTCACACACTTGGGATTCTGTACTGAAGGAGTCGTACTGCAGATGGCACGTCATCCTCCCTCTACTGGGAGGAAAACCTGTCTAACAGCGCACTCACAACAGTGGCTCTGGAGCTCCCATTCCCTATGCTGGCTGGCCACTGGAAAGCAACTGCCCTTGTAATACGCAGGACACAAGAGAGCAGCACAATACGGGCGACCAAGGCGGTGGACTGCCATTTAACTTTAATGCAAATGCAGAGCGATTTGCGGCTGCAACTAATCAACAAGTGAAATGCTTTTCTTGAGTGGCCCCCGCTTCCTCAGTCTGGACATTATTTACTCTACAGTGAGCCTCATGTTAAATGGTAACATGCTGAAACTCCATCACAGGGGGCCTTTGTTGAGCCGCACAAATGTATACATCCTTTCTCAGAAATGTACATTCATGTGGGGCCCTCGACCCCTGGGAGCGAGGGGCCCTCACCTTCCAGGCTAACCAGAAGGAAAAAGGGGCCCCAAGTCATTAAACAAAAGCACACTGGTGAATGTACGTCTCCGAACTGACATGGAGACGTGTAACTCTTTGCAAGTAACCAGAAGGCCAGTACAAATGCGATGGAACCAGTCCAAGTTCAGCGAATTCCAAAGACGAGCTCCATAAGTGATTTTTCACGTACCCTTGTCACACATGCCGACTTGATTTGTGAGCAAAATGGGATCCAGATGAATGTGCAAGGTCGCTCTTACAACCTGGGGCTTAAACCTCCATCCATCCAGCTACACTTTCCCCCTGCACCACGCCTTCCTGTTCAGGGGGCTTTTAAGAAAGGGCACATTACCTAACAGGAAACCTGATGAAGACCAAAACTTGTGTTTGGGTGTTTGTCCGTATAGTGCATAAAGTTGCAAAAGCATAAAACAGTGGTGTCCAGTGATGTGGCCTCTTCTGGTGGCACCAGTGGGTTTCTAAGTTTAAGACAGGTTCAGTTTCTCGTTGTGTCTGAGTGAGATTCCTCTCAGCACTCCTGTTTTCCATGTTATCGCCAAACATGCATTGTACTGCATATACAGAATAGTAGGTTAATGCTTGAACCTCCTGACCAGTCCACTAATAAGTGGTACAAATGTAGATGACAAGATGACAATATGTCTAAAAATAAAATCATTTTAATTTGATAATTTCATTATTGCAGGTTTTTTTTTTTCAACATTTAGGCAAATATAATTTGTAATTTTCTCTAGTTGTGTTGAAATGTCGCATTGACTTGTATACTCACCAACTCTATCTAGTCACATTATTACAGAAGTGTAATAGTTTAGTTTATTTGTTTTTTGAGCAGTAAACATTCTACTCAAAGGAGTGGGCCGAAGCAAAGAGCTTATAAGCGCCCACCCCCAAAATCAATACAATAAAAAAAGCTCTCTGCCATTTTTGTTTTACGCCAAAGTAACTCATCAAGGTTCAAGGTTCAACTTTATTATTGTCCCGAAGGAAATTATAATGCATCAGGTGTCCACACATGATTCAGTGAAATAACAATTGTATGTAAACAAAGATCATACTGTCACAGCCATCATCAGTCTGGCTCTGAACAGCTGAGAGACAATCAGCATAAAATCAGACAAAGAGCAATTATCTCAGCAACAACCTCTGAAATAACAGAAGCCTGGCCCGATGGGTTCCCGTCCAGGGAATTCTCAGCCTGCGTCTGGACGAGAGTAAGTTAAACTCCTTAAAGAGCCGATGGTATCTGTTGAGCTTTCTGTACAACCCTTCAGCTGTAAAGGTCATGCAGCTGAGTCTGCTGTACACTGATCATTTTACCTCCTTAGACCAACTTCGTGAAACCATTTTTGTTGGTCACAGAAAGAGCACCAAACCCAGACACAAAACAAATCTTAAAACTGACTCAATAAAACACAGGTAAAAAAAAAAAAGCCATGAGGACATTGCAAACTGAATTCATTTTTCTTAAAAAGAAGAGTCTTTTCTGCACCTTTTTGCAGATAGCATCAGTGTTGGACTTATGGGGTGAAAATATAGTTGGAGACTCCCGTAAAACCCACAAACCTCACATAGAAAGGCCCCATGTTGGTTGTTTTCAGGTTCTAGAATGTGATGATGTCACAGTACCCAGTGGGGGCAGGAGACAGCTTTTACTATTAACTGCATTACACTTTCACATGTCGTATCTAAAAAGAAACTGTATGAATTACAAAAATTATCATTAATATCAGTCACTGGGTCCATGATCTCTCTGTACAAGACCAAAACTTTTCTCAGAAACAAAATCATTTTACCTCTATATAATATTATAGACCTTTAGAACGCTGTGATGTCACCTGAAGCCCAACAATAGACTTTTATAGATTCTTCTATTCCCTGAACAATGATACTAATTTGAACTCATTTGGGTCCTATTGAGTATGGGAAAACCAGAGCAAACTCCGAACGGAAAGCCCACAAAGGACCCGAGAATCGAACCCAGGACCTGAGCAGGTCAGCTATAATCCCGTAGAATCAGGCGTCTTTTTAAGCTTTTCTGTGGGTGAAAAAAACTTGTCCACAGGTTTTGGCCATGCTGTCTTTCATTTAAACAGGCTATGTTTTGCTTATCCATCTATAAAAATCTCTATTTTAAATGACAAAGCATCAAATCAAAGCTGAGCTGCTCTTTCAGTGAGAGAGGCGGTTCTGCATCATCTTTTGTTGTGAACGGTCCCTGTTGAATAAATAATGGTATTGCTTTAAGGGACAACTGGTCACTCATGACGGACCAGTGCTGCCTATGATGGGCTGCAATAGTATGGCCCTACTTTCTCCTCAATGTCCTAAAGAAAACCTGTCTTTTCCCCCGCACTTCTCCCCACGGCCGTATCCAGGGAGTGCAATCGGAATTCATGAGCAAGTATGTATGTCCAATGTATGTATATCTCAGAGTTTATGGTATAGCTTTATGATACCCCATAGCCTGGAGCTGCAGAAGCAAACGGAAAGCTAAACATCACACTCCAACTCATGTCGTTCTGGATGACTCACTCACGTTCACCTTAAAGTAACTTTGGCCTGTATGTTAACCACTATAGATAAGGTTTGTAGGGCGTATAATGTGTTTGTCCTGGGACTTTGTGTGAAAATTGTCTCAACAGCTTATAATGTTATTCCTCTGAGTGTAGTTTGTGGCGCACAGTCAAGTCTCAACTGAATAATATAAAATTCTTTGGGGTTTGTTGCTCCCACTGGGTAAAAAATAGAAAAAAGAAGAAAAGATAATAACACAACACAACAACCGAATGTTTGTGTGAGCTCTCAGTCGTACAGGAACAGGAGTTTTCCATCTTAGGCAGAACTTTGTAAGCCGTGATCTGTGGCGGAGACTGGGGCTGTTTGTCACATGGGTTTTTGTAGCCACACTAGAGGGCGCTGTGACTTGATCAAGTTTAACATCCTGATTACGCTGCTGTGAGCGTTCACTCAAAAGAAGAAGAAGAGATGTTTTTTTTGGGGGGGGTTTGGCCAGTTTTCGAAGTGGCGGCTATTTTTGTTTTAAAAGCCTGGAAGTGAGTAGTTTCTGAATAATCTAATATCTAGATGATAGCCTTGAACTGAATGATTATTGAGCTTTTCGAGCTAAAGCCATGCGAGAGCTAGCTCAAATGGTTTGTCAGGTGGTCAGTTGGGGCTGGTTGTCTCCGGTGGATCTGGGGTTGGTTGGTTGTCACTAAATGGTGTAGTTTGTTAATCATATTGATTTTGTCATTAGCTTTTGTTTAACACATATTTTACAGCATTGTATGATTGTGCGTATTGTTGTTTTGCAAAAAACAAATCAACAAAGTAAATCATTAAAAGGACACATCAGTCTTTGTTTGGTGTATATTTTAAACTTTTTGTCTTTTTAAAGAAACACAACATTTTATATCATTTTTTTCCAAAGTCATGCTATGCAATGACAATAAGGACAACCAACCCCACACATCGTGACAACCAGCCCTGCACATAGTGCTCATTGTCACAGTCGATTTTCCTGTCTTTGACGGTCAATGACTATTCAGTGCAATAAGATACAGCGGGAACCATATGTTTACATACACTTTTTTTTAAAAAATCTCACTGCCTGCCATGAAACCAGAATTAACTTTTATTTTTATTTTGTTTTTTTAGGTCAATTAGAATTTTAAAAATGATTTCTATTTGGTAAATTCCAGACGAATGAAAGATATAATTTTCTACACAATTTTGTGTTACTTTTTACAAAGTCAGAGGTTTACATACACTAAGATTACTGTACCTTTCAACTATTTGGGAAAGCCCAGATGACGATGTCATGACCTTGGAAGCATAAATCTGGTTAATCCTTGGGTGCAATTTCAAGACACTTGAAGGTGCCAGGCTCATTGGTTCAAACAATGATGGAAATGTCCAGCTATCATACAGATCAGAAAGAAGGCGGGTTCTTTGTTCCAGAGATGAACGTGCTGTGGTCTGAAATGTGAATATTAACCAAAGAACAAATGCAAAAGACCTGGTGAAGATGCTGGCTGAAACAGGTAAGAGTTTGTCATTATCCAGAGTGAAACAAGTGCTGTACCGACATGGGCTGAGAGGGTACTCTGCCAGGAAGAAGCCCTTACTCCAAAAGAAACATAAAAAGCCAGTTTGGAGTATGCAAATAAAAAACTATAAAGACTTTGATGTTTGGAGACATATATCTTGTGGACTGATGGAAAAAAAAATAGATATTTTTTGGCCATAATGACCATCGTCACGTTTGGAGGAAAAAGGGTGAATCTTGTAAGCCTGAGAACACCATTCTAACTGTGAAATACGGGGGTGGCAGCATCATGCTGTTGGGTTGTTTTGAGGGACTGGTGCGCTTCCCAAATAGATGACATGATGAAGAAAGAACACTATGTGGAAATATTGGAGCAACAACTCAAGACATTAGACAGGGAGTTAAAGCTTGGGCGACCTAAAGCATATGGCCCAACTGGTTATGAAGTGGCTTAAGGATAACAAAGTCAATGTTTTGAAGTGGTCATCACAAAGTCCTGATCTCAATCCAGTTGAAAATGTATGGGCAGAGCTGAAAACGCATGTGCACACAAGGTGGCCTTCAAATTTGGCTCAGCAGTTTCCTCAGTTCTGTATAGATGAATGGACCAAAATCCCTGCCAACTATAATGAGAAGCTTGTGGAAGGATATCCAAAATGTTATACAGTTTAAAGGCAATGCTACCGAATATAAATGAAATGTAGGTACACTTTTGGTTTTGTAAAAAGTTATAAAAAATTGTGTAGAAAATCTCTTGTTTTTCTGGAATTTGACAAATAGAAATAATTTAAAAAATTCTAACTGATCTAAAAATAATAATAGTTAATTCTGGTTTTATGTCAGACAGTGAGAAAAAAATGCAAATGTGTCTTTTTATAAAGTGTATGTAAACATAGTTCCCGCTGCATGAGAAAGGGACGTTGACTTCATGCCTTCAGCTTCTTGATCGGCATCTTGGATGAGAGGAGAAACGTCCAAAACACTTCAACACTTCTGTCACCAATACTGTGAGCCAAAGTTACGCCCTTGTGGTGCGGTGACAGTGTACTATGTCAATATGCAAACAATACAATGTAATGTTTTACTCTCAGATTAATGAAAGCCTGTAACTTTACACGGAGCAGGACGTGTCCAGCTCATCTACATGGAGATGGCCAAATTTGAGATTTAAGTTTGTTAGGCTATCCTCCAAATCCATTACCAACAGCAAAAAGTGCATTTTCTGTGTCATTAGGTCATTTTAAATTAGGTCATTTTAGTTTAGTTTAGTTTATTTGTTTATTTGAGCAGCACACTCTGCTCAAAGGAGTGGGCCAAGAGCTTATAAGCGCCCACCCCCAAAATCAATACAATTAAAATCATCATTTCACAAGAACATAGTGGAACAACAAAGTAGCAACAAGGACACAACAGCAAAACAATTGTTCATTGTATTATTAAAATGAATAGATTTACCTCAAAACATAAGTTGAAGTTTATCATACAGCTGTCCTTCGCTGTACTCCATAGCTGTACAGTATGATACTCTGAGCCACTGTTACCCATGATAATGTCATTACAGTAAGTGATGAGGTAGGTCAAATGTTCACAATACCAACAGGAGTCGGAAGAACCCCACATCTCAAGAAAAAGTAGGTCAGCATAGTTAAAAAACAAAACGTTTTATTGTATGAAAACAAATATGTTCGTAAATTAGAACAGTGTAAAAGTTGTGTTTGGGATATGAGACTGATTCTGCTCCCCAGTACGGGACATCAGTGTCGGCTCCGTGGGCTGCGCCCCTTGATGAACCGAACTTCACAACAGTGCTGAGGAGCAGAGACATGGTCCAATACCCCAACGTCACAAGACACACAAAGACCGTTTACAATATAACCATGCGCAACAATCATATTAAATGAAATAAATATTTAGTCATAAGTGAGAGACGTGTGGACGTGTGAAGGCTGTGTACACGGCAGAAGTGATTATTCCTAAATGGACCAGTGTGGAGATGTGAGTCTCTGTTGTTGTTTTTTCAAAATCGAAAAATGTACTTTCAAAAGCTCACTGTGAAGATAGGCATTCAAGTATGTGTTTTTCTAACTGCTATATCATGTCAACAACAAAACACCCACTGCACACATTTGTCCTGACCTGAGAATCTGCCGTGAGACAATGATGATACATTAAATGAATGAACACAAAAGGACTTTAGCAAAATGGTATGTTAGGACCAATACCAACTTCTGTTAATGGCATTTTAGTTAAAATGCACTAGACAATAAGGTATAGTAAAAACATGTCAGCATGTGGTAACATTATTCATCTTTTTAGAAGCTAGACTTCGAGTGTCCTGCTGGCTTTAACGTTGTTTCTGTACTGATCCAGCCAGTCTTTGAGCTCAGAGATGCGATAGCCCTCTGGTCCTCTGCCTCCCTGGTACACTATTCTCCCCTCGAGCAGGATGTATAGTCTGTCAAAGAATGCTCCATATGCGGCGTTGGACGCGTTCTCCATGCTGTCCACCACCACCAGGCAGCCGGGAACCTCGGTGCGCATCAGGCGCGCAGCGTGAAGCCTGTCCTCCAGACACGTGTGTCTTGGGATCTGATATGGCGCGTCCGTGCTCATCCACCCGTCCGAGGGGTGCGCTTCTTCTATGTACACGAGCAAGGAGTCCGCGATGTCCGCGTTCTGCTGCACGACGCTCTGGAACGCCTTTAGGCGCGCCATGAACGGAGGTCAGGTGCAGCTGCCAAAGTTGAGGATGAGAGGTCTGTTCTCTCTTGCGTAGTCCAGGATGCGCGAGCTTCTCTGGTCCAGTTGAACCACCTCAGTGTTGGGCGCCCCCTGACCGAGGTGCGCTTCTTTGAGAAAGTCTAGTTTATGTCCGTGCCACACCGCTTTCAGCGACTCCAAACTTAACAGCCGGTTCGAGTCAGAGATGCAGAGAGGGGGGTCTAAACACTCCTCTTCCTCCTTTATCTGTAAAAAGACGCGTTTCCTTATGCAGAGAAAGTCCAGCAGCCAGAACATAACCGCGGTCATAAAGAAGCGGGGCAGGAGGACCAGGCACACCACTGCGCTCTTCACCGCCTTCATTGTTTTTACTCTAATGTACCACCGACCCGCGCTGTTCCTTGCTGTTTTCACAAACTTTGCCCTGGCTTTATAGCACCGGCAGACTCGAAGGATGCACACCCCGCCTCCGAAGAGGCCCCATGGCCTCACATGGCGGGGATTACCCTCTGTAAACTCCACAGTTTTGAGTGCCGGCCAAAAAAGCGCGAGAAGGATGCGCTGGAGAGTTGTTATGTCCACTGGAACTGAAACCACTTCCAGAGTAACGTGTGAACTATGCGCTGCTGCCCCTGCGTAACAAGTGCGTAAAGTGCGTGACGCGCACAAGAATGGAGTAATATAGCCTCTCTATCAGTGAGAGTCTCCATTTGAACAAAGACAGACGTAATCTCTTCTTCCTAAAGGTTAATACCTGTAGGTCTATTTGAATACAAAGAAGATGTGCATGTCATTCACTCGTCAAACACGTCAACAGCATATGCTCAAAATTTGGGCCAGTGACAAGACCATGAATCCAATTGTGTTGCGTGCAAAAAAAAAAGAGAGGGGGGAAAATATCCGGGTGTAGTGTCGCTCATTTCCCACCAGATGGCTCTCAACCAAAACGGAACAGAAGCAATAAACTGAAGTCAGTGCGTCATAGCGCCGGTATCTGCCCGTGACGTGCTTTATGACTGAACTCAGGATATATAGCCTATATATTTCAGTGCTTGTGAGCAAGACAAAGGACTCACTTACCCCGTCGCACTTTTTTTTTTATTAATCCAGAGAAATATCATTTAAAGCATATCTGCTTCTACAATGAAACAAGTGAAACATTGCTGTTCATTCAATATGTTCTTTGCTATTGGCTTAAATAAAGAAAATCAAATTGGTTAGTACAATTAAAACCATATAGATTGAACATTGTGTTTTGATAATTTTTTTATGTACATCTAATGGTCTATTGCAAATTGACAGTAATTTATAAAAGTTAATTGATCTAATGAACAATTGTTCGTCGAGCCATCCAACACAAGGGGCAGCACTGACTATACCAATTAACGCTGAAGAAGATGACACACCATGCGCTCCAGATTTCAAACGTGGCCAAGACCTTTTCACTCAGGACCTGGCCAGACCCACAGCCGTTGGAACCTTTCAGCGGTAAAAGGTAAGTTCAAAGCACAAATGACTTGTAAACTTAATAAATGTGACCTGTATGTATGCTCAAAGGCAAGTAAATTAGGCTTCTCTTGGAATTGATTTTTTAATTTAACATATTTTGGTACAAGCCTGCTAGACTGGGGGAACTAAATGAATACATTGATTGTGCATCAAATCTCTCAAATATTGTAGACTATAAGTATTAGGTTGAAGGTTTTATTTTTGACACCAATTGTACACTTATGATTTCTTATGAGAAGATATTACGCTAACTTTAAGCGCAGCCGCCATAATGTGTCGTTACATTGCCTGTACTTTGAAATGCAACTCAGGATAAAATAAATACGATAAAACTTTGGTCGTAGCTACGAGTTTGAACAATTGCACAGCAGAGACGAGAACAGCTCACGATGTTCCCATCCACACGTCTGTAATGTTAATGTAAAAATCTTATTAGACAAAAAAAAATGACACTGTGACACCAGGTGTGGTGGGGTAGCCTATTATTGCCCTTACATTGAGCCAGTCAGATTGCGTGTGTGCCCTATAAATACGGGGGGTCATGCACCTGGCATGACCTCTCCTCCCTCTGACGTCACACGCTGCTGCTGTAGTGGGGCACAGCGTGAAAGTTGGTGAAGTTGTGAGTTTTTATTGTCGCTCAGGAGGCGTCAAGCCAGTGACTTTAGGCGTCAAGCCAGCAGCTCAAGGTGTCAAGCCAGCAACTAGATGTACACACAACCGTATCGCTGGTAAGCGTGTTGACCAGTTTAAATTCAAACAGGTAACTAGACTAGACCTTATGCTACGATGCTATTGTGTTTTTAGCATGCTGGCGCTCTGGCCAAAGACTACCGCATAGCTGGACAAGTAACATGTTCGGGGTCTCGGTACGGGTCGTTTGAGGAGCACCATGCATCGTCGCCCTGGTATGTCAATGGTTTCGTAGCTACATCTGACCACGGATCTGTATTGGTGCTAATGTAGATCTCCCATTCTTAGGGTCCTGTCAGCGCTACACACCTCCCCTTCTTTGGTTTGGAAGGACGCCTGCACAGCCAGGATCGTTCTTTTTTATGTTATAGACTGTGAAGTGCTCTTTTTAACATGGACACTAAAAAGAACGCGCTCAAGTGAGTCCGTCATGAACTATAGCCGTAACTTATTGGACACACCTTGAACAAAGGAAACCATGGACAATTTTAACAAAACATAACTAATAAATATCCTACTTTTGTAAATGAATGCCTCTGTCCTGCCAATTTTACGAATCTGTGTTGCCTTTTCTGCAGGTTAAATCTAACTTTACATTCTTAGCGGTTGGTAATGAGAAGTAAAATGGTAAAGTAATTAGTGGTGAGCTCTGCTCCGTAGGACCTGCAGTCCACTCTACTACACAGGCATAAGGAGAACCTGTGTGAACTAGTGAGAAAATTGTATAAAGTGTGTGGTGAGGGGTTTTACTCCCTTAAAACATATATAATAATTGTGAAAAATAAAGCTGATTACTTCACGGAGTTCTTTTATTGCGGGTTATCTTTAGAATGTAACCACCACGATAACCACAGTAATGCATTATCTACGGGTAAAAAATGTCGGCTCATTGTCGTTAATGGGAATGGCTAGTGCCTACGTCATCGTAGCCGAATACGTCACTTCCGTGTCCAAACCGAATTGCGCTACAATGGTGCAGTGCTGTGTCCCAAGTTGTAACAACAGAAATGATGTCAATAAAACGATAAGTTACTACCGCTTTCCTTTGGACGAAAACGAGAGGAGGAGATGGCTTAAACTGATACGGTAAGCTGGATTTCTAACCATGAAAAATACATTTAAGTGCGGGCTAGCACCAGTATTTGCGCTAAACGTTAGCCGAGATAACGTTACCTGTTGCTGTTACGATGGAGTGGGGCCACATCAAATAACTGAGATTAAAGTCATTATTTACTCATTATTAGCTAGGTATTTATGAAAAGTCATATTGTAGGAAATTAAACTCATTTACAAAAATCAAAAATTTTACAAGAATGAACGAGATTAATTACGAGATACAAGTAATATTTTACAAGATTAAGTCGTTTACAAGTCCTTTTTTTTAGATTTATGTGACAATTTACAAGAATAAAGTCAGTATTTACAAGATTAATTTTTGAGAATGAAGCCATTAACAATATAAAAGTCACTATGTATATACAGTTGCTAAATTTTGTTGCTTATGTTGAAGGGGGATGAGAGGGATAATGGTTCTGCACTTGCAGAACCTACTTCTTTTTGTTTATCGCCACAGAGTTCTTTATGTAATGTTCTTTTTTCTTTTCCAGGTGTAAAGATTTCACCCCAAACTACAAGTCAAGGGTGTGTGGATGGCATTGTCCACATGGAAAAGCAGCGGGGCCCACACGGTTTGCCTGGAATGAGGGAAAGGCTTTCCCTCACATCAGCCAGCTGACCAAACGGCAAAAGAAAATGCTCCCTGCGACTGTAGAGGATGAAGGAAGAGCTGAACCAGGCCCAAGTCACCTTGGCACTGCTCAGAAGACCCTGCTGTAAGTAGTGCTTGAAATTGAGAATGAGATGCTCAAAAAAGAAAATGACAAACTGAAGAAAGAATTGGAGAAACAAAAACAAACATTTTCATTTAGTCAAATATCCTCCCACCCAGACATAGTCAACTATTACACTGGCTTGCCAGATGCTGCCACAGTCTGATTTTTGGAGACCCTTCTTTCCAAATTTGATCTCCAGTATCACTTTGATTGGAACGTCCAAAAAATGCCCCTAATCGATAAGTTTCTCTTGACTTTGATGAAACTCCAACTGAATTGTGGTCTTGTTGACCTTACTGTGAGGTTTAACTGCTGCCGGGCAACAGTCACCAACATCTGTATCACCATCTCCAGCGCCATGTATGACATTTTGTATGTCGGCATGATGGAAAACAAAATTCCTTCCAGATTCAAGAATCAAACTTCCCTGTCACATTGCTTCCAGCCATTTCCAAATTCTGCTCGACTGTACTGAAGTAGCTGTGTTCAACACAGAAAGTTTGGACACCCAAAGTCATCTGTACAGTCATTACAAAGGAGGTACCACGCTTACGACTCTGATTGGTGTGGCACCTAATGGATTCATTACTTTTGCGATTCGCGACATTTTACCTGCAGGTGTTTCACTGAACATCCCAACATTCCTTGTCAAGGGACAGTTCACAATGGAAATCAACCACAACAGACTTATTGCCAATACAAGAGTTCATGTGGAGCGTTCCATTTAGCGCCTGAAAAGATTTCACATTTTGTCCTACATTCTATACCAGTATAAAAAGCATAACTCTTGGGAGCATTCCTTGCACATTCCAAGGCTTCAGTTTTAATTTCTGGATATTTGGGAGCCGAGCCGAACTACAACCAGCAAATGCGGCACAAATGCTTGACGTCATCTACAACACCCGCCTCCCCCGCTCGCTGAATGGTAAGTTGAAATTCAACCGATGAAACGCAGCCACTGAGATCAAGCTGCGTCTGGCTAGTCTGGCTAACGTTAGCCAGACTAAAATTAGACTAAACTGACCAGACTAAACTGACTTTATTTATGTATTTATAAATACATATAAAGACAGTCTGGAATTGTGGTGATAGGATGCAATTTCCAAATCGAGACTCGAGGCGGGGCTAACGATCGCAGTTTGAACGAGAGCTAAACAATCAAACACAAAGCGACGTACGCTTTGCGTTTATGCCCTCCGCCATGTTTTTTTGTAGTAGTCCACACGTGCAGTCGAGTAAATTTTCCGGTGAAAGCCCTTAGAGCAGCTTCTTGCTGTGGCTTTAAGGACAAGTCCAGCTCATTTAAAACAGAAGAAAAGGAACTGGTAAAAAAATCATTGTGTCGCGGCCGCCATCTTCACTGTTTTGGTTACGACCTGGAGGAGCACTGGTGTTTGATGCCAGCCTAGCAGCAGATCCCAGTGCAGTTCTAGGAGACACAATGATACTGCGGAGAACCCTCAAGCTCCCAGGCCTCTGGTAGAGGACCTGAGCTTGGAGGAAAAAGAGATACATATTTACAGTGTATACAAATATATGGGAAACAACAGAAAAATAGAAAAATAAGACAAAACAAAATTGTCATTTACTAAAAAAAGATGCTATATATTATGTTTGTGTAGACGCATGCAATAATATAAGGGCTCATCCAAAACATATCAATGCTTGTGTGTAAAGTTGTTGTAAAAGCCTGAATAAAGGACATTAAGCTTTTGTCCATTGGATCACTTCATGCTTGTCTTTACCTTTCTTTGGCCTGTGCACCAAAAGCTATCGCCAGCCTGTTACATCGTTCCCCCCTTTTTCAGCCCACAGACACAGACGGTACACAGTGTACACATGATGAACCTCAGCCGAGTGTGTAATAGCCCGCTCCAAGTGTGAATGACTAGCACTCGTCCAGCGTCTATTCTGCTTCACTCTACAGTGAAGTAAATCTGTCGGCGTGTCCTCACCTGAACCTAGGGCCCAATGAGTTTAACTAACCTACGCATCACAAACCTGGCTGTCAGCTTTATGAAAGGTCACTAACCAACTAATCTGCTAATCCAACAAAGGCATAAAGTAGCACATTTATTGCAATTGTAAAGCTAATGTTTTGTCCAAATGATTTGTCACTAAATATGAGGTAAACATGTTCCAATACATTATTGGTTTTACTGATAATTGTATTTTTGATTTATTAACTTACAAAAACATTTTCTACTTTTATTCAATTGTGTGCAAGAGTTGTTTCTGTTTACATTTACTGTTTTGATTTCTAATATGTCTGACTAAAAAACAAGTTTGCAGTAAACATCCTTTCTGATCAAAAGTGTAACCACTTGCACCCAACTCAGTCCAAGTTACATTTGCAAAATTGATGGAAAATATCTATCAAGCCTCATGAACTAAGCCGATTACTGCAACAGGAGTGGATGAAATATTGTAGTTTTGTATTCTTTATAGCTTTTGCCACATGTATTACCTGTATGTATGTATGTATGTATGAATGAATGAATGAAAGAAATAAAAAACGTTACCCCATTTATGTTTTGGGGAAAACATAAACAAAACATTATTTAATCATGGACTATAGCTCACATACTTTTCCTCAGTGAATTTGTTAAATTTGTCCTTTGCTCAGGCAGTCTTCTATATATTTCCCAAAAGTCTAAGATTAGATTAAAATTTTGCTCTATAAATTCCGCTCTAATAATCTATGTGCTGAAAGTGTGAGTCTGGGACATGGTGAGAACACTGTGTTTGCAGTACTTTCTGATCTATGCATTATCATTCCCCCATGTGTTGTCGGCTTTAAGTATCTGACAGAGCGGGAGCCAAGGTCTCGTCGGGTCGAGTGTGGCTGAGCAGATGGCGCTCGTGACTCAAGCCGATCCATTGAAAACACCAGTTTGACAGCAGTGCTGATTCGCCACACACTTTTACATCACTGCGGGCCTGATGTATGAGCGATGCAAGCCAGCTGGGCTCTCAACAGAAGCGTCAGGGGAGAACGCATAGATATCAGAGGAATGTGAAAGAAAAATAATGTGCTGGACTTTGCTTTGGGTGTCACAAAGTTTCATATTGTTTCACATCAAAGGCATCTCTACTTTTATGTTTCGAATACTAAGTCCATCAGATTTAGATACCCAAAGCCCTATAATTAATTCTTTCCTCTCACTCTTTGGACAACCGGGTTCCTGTCCTTCAATGTGGGTGGGTGGATTTGAAATATAAGTATGAATACATCTTTGTAGTTTTCATTGTGTGAGGAAAAACGAAATTTGGGTTGACTTCCTTCTGAAAAGCTTCTATATCCTTGTCCTTGTAATGTGATGGATTGTGAGGATGTGAGAAATGTACACTCTGTACTATGAGGAGGCTGATCTACAACCTAATAAAGCCACAGCACTGATTTACTGTCTGTTAACATTAACAATAAAGTTTGCCTTTTCAAAATTCAAAAATTCCTTACTCCTTACTACTACTCTAGAGAGCAGCTGACCTCATATCCAAATATTCAAATTGGAACCATTTAATGAACTATTTGGCACGCTGCCATCTAAGACACATTTTGGCTCTCCACCAGATCTATACTAGTCTATAATCAGACTAAACTGGGACTAAACCAGACTAAAGCTCTAAGGACCTCCTGATGCAGCCCGCCTTCCTCCAGTGGTACATGTGCCACAGATATAGAATTTATTTTTCGATGACGTGTATTTTAAGTTATAAACTATGAATACAGTATGATGGAAAGCCACAGTAGAGCTTAAAATATCCAGGTGAAGGAGTGCACATGCATTGTGAGCTGCCTATAGCGCTGGGGGATTTCATCATATGGAGTCATACATACCATTCCATCAACCAGTTATTGCTCCACGGATTGGTCGCGGTTCATGTGAATTGACTGTTCAGTTTTCCGTCACAGTAAATGGAGCGCTACAGGGATGGTGTCAATCATCTCCAGCTCTCTGCGACTCAGACTGAGAGAGAGAGAGAGAGGGGGGGGGGGGGTTTGGGGGGTCGGTTCCATAGGTTGATCTCACCTCAGCTGACTCCCTGAATGCAGGGGAGAGAGAGGGAGAGAGAGATGGAGGGAGGGAGAGAGGAAGGGAGGGCAAGAGAGAGCTGGAGAGAGAGAGAGGGAGAGAGAGGAAGGGAGGGAGGGAGAGAGGAGAGGTTTGATTTGATTATTTACAGTGCGTTATTATTTACAATATTTACATCATTTCATTTACATTATCACAAAAAACCCAAGAAAAATAATAACTCAAAAGGAGTAGGCCGAAGCAGGAAAGCTTATGAGTACCTATGGGAAATATTATCAAAGTCATTTACACCTACCCCGATTGTATTTACAATACAATACAAATAGAAAAGTTTGTGATTTCTGAGTGTATTTACTTAGTTTTATAATTTTCTCATTTTTTTTAATCCTTGCTTATATTACCATTCTGGTCACCATTATATTGATTTACTTATTGTTTAAGTAGTCATAGTGTTTTAGATATACATATATATATATATCTATATATACACACACATACAGACAATACATATATATATACATACACATACATCACTAGCGCACATTTATTATACATATATTATCATCACCATAATAACAATGACAATAATAGCATTCTCAAAAGTATCATTCTCATAAATATCATCTCAAATTTATCATGTTTCTCATTTCTATCATACCTGCTCATACCTGCTGAGGTAGAGAGAGAGAGAGAGAGAGAGGGGAAGAGGAAGGGAGGGAGAGAGAGAGAGGGAAAAAGAGAGGAGAGGGAAAGAGGGAGAGAGAGGGAGAGACAGAGGAGGAGAGAGAGAGAGACGGGCAGGGAGAGAAGGAGAGAGAGGATGGGAGGGAGAGAGAGGGAGAGAGGCAGGGAGAGAAGGAGAGAGAGAGGGAGAGGAAGGGAGGGAGAGGAGAGAGAGAAAGGGAGGGAGAGAGAGGGAGAGAGAAATAGGAGAGGGAGAGAAAGGGAGGGAGAGAGAGGGAGAGGGAGAGAGAACGAGGAGAGGGAGAGAAAGGGAGGGAGAGGGAGAGAGAGGAGAGAGAGGGAGAGAGAGGAGAGAGAGGGAGAGAGAGAGAATGTTCTCTGCTCACAATGAACATTTTGTACTTTATGCAAATACTACAGGGTGGGAATATATTTTAAGGAAATGACGATAACAGTCATCCGTATGGGCCACGGGGGGCTCTAAAAAAAAAACCATTCAAACATTTCTAATAATTCGGATGCCTCAATGGCCATCAATCTGTGAATGGAATATTTTTTTGAAAAGTGCTATATAACAAGGCGAAAATAAAATAGTCGTTAGTTAAAGGAGACACATGAGTTGCAATGGAGAAAGCAGCACCGGTTATGCTCCTTCCTACATTAGCTCCATTTCTGTTCCGGCTTTAGAGTCATTTTCTCTAAGAGTAAAAGATTGGTGCATTGTTAAATTGTTGTTGTTGCTGTTACCTTCTATTCTGCGAGCGAGCCTCAGCCGTTTTTCCCAGGACACTATTTATACATCTGCTAAAGCCATCCACTGTTTGTCTGGGTTCATCCGCTTAATCATCGCTTTGCAGCCAATTCAGCTCAAAGGTGCCTCGTCCAAAAAAATAAGAGAAAGGAAAACAAAAAGTAGAACAAAATCAAGGGGCAAGATGTTTACTGAATGCATATACTTTAGAGGAAGCAAAGGAGAGGTTGCAGAGGCTCAGGATGCTGCTGCTGCGGTGAGGATGTAGAGCGGGAGCAGGGATATGGCGTGTGATCGAAATTGCAGGAGAGGAAAAGGGGGAGAAAGTGCGTTTTTATGAATCACATGAGAAATAGTTGTTGAGATGTTGAGTTAGTAAATGGACTATTTCAGATTTAATTTTGTGGAGGGAATATGTAGAAGCTTGTAAGCGGTCCAAACTCGTTCCCAACTTTCCATTTCTCGTATTCTTCACAACAATAACTGCTTTTTTGATCTACTTAAGGACAATACAAATTTGGTTCTGCTATAGAAAAAAGTCAGTTATGGTCTTTAAGTAATGATGAAAGCATTAAAGGAGACATATTATGATACTTTCCTGGAATTTTGCGATCATCTATGACACACATGCAGCACATTATTCAACACTTGCATGAGGCAATGTTGACCGCAAACAACTTGAACGAGTCATCCATTTCCGGTCCAAAGCCCGAAGCGGGGATGGACTCGGCCCTGCTCCAAAGCAAACGTCACTCATCAAAACACGGCGTCAAGGCCAGAACGTGTCACAAACCAAACCATCACAAAACTGTCCCACAAACCAGTCTAAGACATGCATGCATTTATTATAACAAGTGCATTTATTGATTTATTTATATATATTTTTATTGCTTTGGCAGCCACGGTCCTCCATACATGTTCCCCACAGACTAAAGTAACTCGCCTTGTGTTTCTCCTTGACATCCAAAGAAACATTTCCCCCCCCGTGGAGACATTGTAATAATCCAAAAAAAAACAATTTACAATATGGGAGACAGATGCGCACTATATCATCATGAAAACATAAAAAAAAAAAAAAAAACATAATTTACGTGAGAGCAGGTCTGCGCTCTTCCTGGGTATTTAAATGGGATATAACTAGAGGACAGGACACACATTACTCAATCATGCGTGAATCGCTCAGAAAACCACTCCGAGTACCTGAACTACGCCGGAAAAAAACTCATAAACGTCAATTCCGCATAACACGTCCCAAAAGCCTCCAGCTATGGACTCTCCTAGCGCCTTCTGTCTACTACATTTTACCGCCCGTATGAACAGAGCAAATGCGTCCGGATGCAACCTGGGCCTGGTGAACGAGCTTTGTGTTGACCGTGCAGCGTCGAGCCTCAAAACCCGGAGCTGTTTTCATTACGAGCAGCAGCGTGCGATGACTGTTTCTCCCGTCTACTGCGCTGATTCATCCTTCGTCAGTCTGCCACTTTTCTCTCGCCCCACCTGCGCCCATGCCAAGTCGCTATGCTCCCCCTACCCCCTTCGCTAAAACGCCATTACCACTCCATTATCTTACATTATGGACTGTTCTGACAGAAATGAATAGGCCGACCTGTTGAATTTCGCTTCAAGGAGTTTGGCACCGGTCGTAACCTGCTTACTCTTACCTCCCGTAACCTTGGCGAGGCCCTTTTTTTTTTTGGCACAGGCGCCGGGTTCATCTGGGGACAAGGCCGGTCTGGGAAAGCAGTCATGTTTGCTGCCTTTGCTTTTTTGAGATCCTTCCAGAGCGCGAGGAGGGAGATTTATAAGAAAGAGAGAGAGATTTATTAAGTCTGAATGCTCGATCGCCAGGGTCCTTTCCATTTGGCGTTGATCGGCGGGATAAAACCTACCGCTGTGTCACCTTCCCTGACCCCCCCCCCCACCCCAACGGCATCAAAGAGCGGCAGTGTTCGGGGGGCTCAACTCGAATGACCCGATGCGGCGGACCCAGTGGGTGATGCTGTGTATCTGAGCAACTGCAGCCCGCGGGGCACTCCAGAGAGAGAGCTATAATAATCCGTTTGATGAGGGTGGTCACAAGCAAAAAAAACAAAACAAAAACAACAACACCGCCACCTCGCACCACCCGCTGGGCCTGCGTCGCCGAGTGGGGGATGTCAGACTAACGGGCAACTCCAAACAAACACGTACGTATATGCGGTGTTTACGGGGATTCGAGTCGTGTTTTGTGGATAATGACCGCTTCAAAACAGGAAGATCATAGTTCAAACATTTGATCAGCGTTCATGTCAGCTATCGATCCCATTCCATCCCAGCGACCTACTTAGTTCACAGGCCCCTGTCCATGATTGACAGCTGTCTCCATGGAAACTCGCACATCAGAGGAAAAGGGCCTCTCTGCATGTGTTCTCTTTCTCCCAGACAGGGCATGTCCAGATGGTTTTCATTGTTGGAGTGTCCCAGCGGTGCTGCTTGTTTACACTAGGGTGCCATCCCTGTTTTAAGGCACAATTTGTCATCCCCACAGTTTGTGAACTTATTTTTAACACTCTCTCTCTCTCTCTTTGCTCCTTCCTTCTTTGTCTCCCCGCTGTGACCGGATCCAGAGAACACCACAGCCCGCAAACTTTCAGTTAGGGCAACGGAACTTATATTCGCTGATGATTGTTTTACATTTTGCCCGATGAATGAACAAAGACTTCATTCACGGTGCCTGCGCGTGAAGTCTGCCCTGATCGCCGGCCGTGTTGGCGCATGTTCCTTTCCCCCTTTTCCTCACCGTTCTCATTAAATACGGGTCACATTTTTTGTCAACGGCACTAATCAAACAGCGGCACAAATACTGGTCAATGCAATTCAATCACAGTGGCCTCGGTCGTAGCATTAGATGGACAAAGCATGTGGACACTGGTGTTATTTTCCCAAAACAGTCCCAATAGAGAGATCTGAAAATCGGATAAATTGACCCATTTCACAGTATCGCCCGTCCTAAGTCTGTAGTGTTTTATATGAGCTGGGGACTGGTCAACTCACGTTCCACCGTGGAAAGTATGGTTTGTGCCGTGCTTGTTGTAAGTGTTGTCCAGCACATAAGGTTATGAACTGAAGATTGAAGAATGTTCGGCATGCGGGTGTTACTCATGTTGTTCTTCCTGAAAGACAAAAGGTGACCACTGCCACGGAGTTTACTGAGTTCTGAACACGGTCACATGACACTACTATAAACAAATGTATACAATGGATAGTATGCTGCCACAAGTTCACCAGTGCTGCAGGTTTTAGGGACCTTGTTTGCAAGTAAAGGCGCTGAAATGTGCTTTGAGTTTTTGTGGAGGAGACACACTTTGAGGTCTGACACTGGAGACGTGACACTGCATGATGCTGAGATTGTTTTTGCGGCAGTACTATATGGCCAGGGCAGGGCTCGCTAAGAGGGAACAGAATGTGTGTAAAATGGAACTTAACTTTTGTGGCGCTCGCAGTGTCAGACAGTTGGTTATAGAGGCTGCCACTGTAAAAGCATTGTGCTCAGGAGTGCAGCTGAAGGTGCCGTCTTCGATTACTGAGACGACTCGGGCCGCGATAACCCAGATCAGTTTGGCTGTTGTACTTTGGGAACCCTTAATATCCACAATATAGGCCAGAACATGAGATCATTTCTTCTGATAACGACTTTCCACTTAATCAACAATAAAAAGAGTGAAGAGTAATTATTACCTCCTGAGCTGCAGGGACAGACCAGCTGACATCATGACACTCTTTTCTTTATTTATCTAGAAGTAGATCTTTATTTATATAGCGCCTTTCACAGACATGGTCACAAAGCGCTTTACATGAGACAATTGTATATTCACCCCACACTCTGGTGTTCAGTTTCCCCTGGGGGAGACTGACAGAAGCGCTGTCGCGACTGAACACATCCGCGCCAATGGTCCCTCTGACCACCACCATATTCACCATACTCACACACTCATTCATCCTGGCCTATTGTACATGTTTTTAGTGGTAGGGGAAACCGGAGTACCCGGAAGAAACCTACGCAGACACGGGGAGAACATGCAAACTCCACACAGAAAGGCCCCGTCCTTCTAGCTGTGAAGCGAGAGCACTAACTGCTGCGCTACCGTGCTACTTTGTTTTCCAGTAACAGTAACACAGCACTGTTAATGCACTTTTCAATCTAAACACTTCAGTAAATGTCAAATGGCATTTGGTTTATACATTTTGGACACACAACTTTATACACATTTTAAGGCAAACATATCACTTGTTATAATTACTTACTGTATCGCAATACGGATCGGATCGGCTCCTGGGTATCGTGATATGTATCGGATCGTGACAAAAGTGGATCCTTCCAGCCCTAATACATAGTGAGCGGCCACCTTTCCTGAGTTGATCTTGAACGTATCTCTTCTTATTGCAGCAGTGTGGTGTTTTGATAAACACAACCACAGCTGAGCCTCTGCTGGTCGGCCCCGTGCGCTAAAGGTAATTATATCTCTTGTTGTCAATGCCGTGCTGTCCCTTTCTCTTTGCTCAAGAACTTTAGTTTTCTTATTCAATCCTGGTTTGGTCCTGCTTTATAATCGGTTTAGTCAAAGTCTTGGTTTAGCTCATGGCTCAGACCTGTAGTGCTCTCTCTAATTATTACAAAAGTTTTTTTAAGAAAACAACCTGCATTTGCGCCGAAGCACATGGCTAATTGTCTGCACACACTGCACATATTTAACAATGTCATTAAAAAAAATGTCTCCTCCAGAAACAGAGAGAAAGTTGGCAATTGACATCAGGAGGGAACAAAGAACCGAAACTAGAAAGATTTTTTTTCTTTTTGCTACTGCCCTCTACTGGAGCCTTTTGGTCAGTACCAGGTAGATGCTGTTTAACAGTACCCAGCTCTACTCAATACACTCTGTATCAAGTGCCACATAAGTAAATTAATTAATTAATATTCATTAAATGTATTTATTTCAAGATTTCTGTATCTATTTTTTTTATTGTTTTGGCAGTTCTAGCTGTCCATACACTCAAATCCATAAGGTAAAATATCTACTGATACATGCTTCAAGCGGGGCCCTCCTGTGCATGTCTGGTGAGGTTAACTGGGGCCTCTCTGCCACCCCGTCTGTCCTCTCTGCTCATGACACATGTGGGAGGTGTCATTGTGTGGCTCCTGCTGCTTCCCATTTGAGCTCATTACAGAGTGGCCGTCTGTGCACCCGTGGGTGCCAGAGCTGGGGACCGGTGGTGCCTGGGCAGATCAGCCTCAGGACCTCAAATTATAGGTGCCATCCTGGACCCAAAGTCTTACAAGTATTGCGCTGGTTGACAGGGGTGCTTCTAACTTTGTGGAGGCCATGTGCAAATTCTCTTTGGAGGTCGTTCATTACCACACTGTAATGAAGCGATTTTTATACCTAAAAACAACACTGGGGCACACTTCAAAGTTTAATGTAACATTTGTTTTTGATGAGGCTTAAGTATCGAAACTATCGGTAATATGTTGTGTGTCCCGGTGCATATCGTCTTTATTGCTAGAAACAGCTTTGTGGAGAAAGATCTAAATATTGATGATGATCAGTGGCTGTATGGTGTCTCTTGTGTAAAGCACCTGAAATACCTGCAGGTTAAGTCTCGAGCCTCGACTTCCTAAAAGCGCCTGTCCTCCTGAGCAGCAGTGGTTAAGCGGATGTTTTGTAGCCTAAGCTGTCTCCGCGGGACCCGGCTAAAGCACTGGGACAAACATCAACTGGCAGCATTTGTGAAGCTGGACACGGAGACGCGTCCTGGAGCCAGCCAGGGGCACGGGAGGTTAACAATGTGAGACAGCTCTAACCTGCTGTGCACTGCATTGCTATGTGTGTCTATGGTCAATTATACAGGAGACCTCATGCCTGTCAGACTAATGGCCTTCACTCTCTGGACTTATACATGTTATAGCAAATGGGCTCAATAGGTCTGTCACATGGTTTTGATGGAATTTGTGTCAGTCAATTTTATTTAAAGACACACTGCGGAACATTCCAGGTCATATGTTGTCATGTCACAAGATCAACTGTTGCAAAACACTGATACATAAATAAATGCCAGCGACGTAAAACGAGCTCCTAATGATCAGATGCTGACCGTGCTATTCTTGCAGTGGGTAAGCAAAAATAAATAAATAAAGCATTTGCATAAATTTTATCAACTTCACAGCAAAGATGCATGTTTTCTAAGATATTTGTGGCAAAATGTTCCACGGTATGGCTTTAAAATGCTCTGACACTGTGTCCGGATATGTCTCACAGTATCTGAGGCAACACTGATACTGACATAAGAGCAGCTGCAGATCAACCCTCTGACCCCTCACACACTCGCCACATTCTCACATACACTGCGTTCCAAATGATTATGCAAATAACATTTTTCTCTGATTTTCCAAACTGTCAACTCAAATAACAGTCAGCATAATTTTCAAGTCTTTAACTGTTAGAGGATAATATGAATGTAGTTGAAAAAAACCTCCCAGTGATAACAGTATTTTATTCAAAAATAAATATAGTAAAAAACTCAATCTACTGTTCCAAATTATTATGCAACTCATAGTTTCACTACATTTTAAAGGTTGTAATTAACTGAAAATGGTCATTTGTTGAATTTGCAGTATTAGGTCATATTTACTGAAATCAAAAGCTATTTCAATCAACAATATCTTAAGTTACATTTTAACACCTTCTTTGATAGCAACTTCAGAATTCTTAAATCCATTAAACGTGTGAGTTTTGGAGAGTTTCTGCTTGGGTTTCTTTGCAGGATGTCAGAATAGCCTCCCAGAGCTGCTGTTTGGACGAAAACTGCCTCCGACCCTCATAGAGGGTTTTGCTTAAGGAAGCTCCAAAGGTTCTCAATAGGGTTGAGATCAGGGTAGGATGGGGTCCACATCATGAGTTTCTCTCCTTTTATGCCCATAGCAGCCAATGATGCAGAGGTATTCTTTACATCATGACAGGGCGCATTGTCATGCATGAAGATCATTTAGGGGAAGCACGGCTCTTCTTTTTGTACCATAGAAGAAAGTGGTCAGTCAGAAACTCGGTCTGAAACATATTTTTCATAGGTCATTTTCACGCCTTCAGGGAGCCTAAAGGGGCCGACCAGCTCTCGCCCCATGATTCCAGGCCAAAACATGACTCTGCCACCTCCTTGCTGACGTCACAGCCTTGTTGGAACATTGTGGCCATTCACCAACCATCCACTACTCCATCCATCTGACCATCCAGGGTTACACGGCACTCATCAGTGACCAAGACTGTTTTTTATAATGAGTCTTCATGTATTTCTGGGCCCACTGCCGCCGTTTCTGCTCATCAGCATTCAATTAACAGTTTAGGGGAGGCCGGATAGAAGGTTTATGCACAACTGCAAGCCTGTGGAGGGTCCTACACCTTGATGTTTGGGAGACTCCAGAGGCACCAGCAGCTTCAAATACCCGTTTGCTGCTTTATAACAGCTGTTGTCTTAATCTGATGTATTTGTTTGGCAGAAACTAGCCTGGTTTTACCATACCCTCGTACTCATTTCGTTTCCTACAAGGGTCTGGATCTTCACAATTGAGCTCCGTTAACAGGTGGGAGGGGTGAACTCCTTTGAAACGATTGGATCTGATTTTTCGCTAGCGTTTGGTCGTGACGTATGTAGTGCGCCCGTGTTGAGTGAAGCAGCTATCATAACTCTTGGGGCATTCCTTTATCCAAGGCTTCAATTTTAATTTCTGGATATTTGGGAGCCGAGCCAGAACGGATTGAAGAGCTTCCATTACTTTTGTATCCATTACCGAACTACAACCAGCAAATGCTTGACGTCACCTACACCACTTGCCTCCCCCACTCGCTGAATGGTAGGTTGAAATTCAACCGATGAAACACAGCCACTGAGATCAAGTCTAGACGTACATGTAGGGAAAAGATAATTGACCGGAGTTTACGGATGGCAAAGGCCAGGCTAGGCAGAAACCGTCTTCATTGTTTCTTTATGGGCAGCACGGTAGCACAGCGGTTAGCGCTCGTGCTTCACAGCTAGAAGGTCCTGGGTTCGATTCCCACCTGGACGGGGCCTTTCTGTGTGGAGTTTGCATGTTCTCCCCGTGTCTGCGTAGGTTTCCTCCGGGTACTCCGGTTTCCCCTACCACTAAAAACATGTACAATAGGCCAGGATGAATGAGAGTGTGTTTGAGAGTGCGCATGGGGGACGACGGACGCAAATTAGCCCAAGGCTACAATCCGGTGTGGCTTGTTTACATGCATGAGACCCATGTATGTTCATTAACATGCACTGTCCTGACCAAATAAACCAATAAATAAAATAAAATGAATTGTCCTCTACAAATAAACTTGCTTTGCCTTTATCTGCACACACCAGTGTGTGCTCTGAATCAGCCACAAATCTTTTAACAGTGCGATGATTACGCTTAATCTAAACTTTTTTTTGTACCTTTATTGCTCTGTAATACAATTTGCATAATAATTTGGAACGCAGTGTAGGTTAAGTGAGTGAGCTCAGAATCTTTCAGACCCCCTCCCAAACAGCACCCCATCCCCTGTCTCTTCAGTAATGCTCCAGTCTCAGCAGCATCCCCGGGAGCTTAGCATCACACTGCTGTACTGTTCATCTGCCATGCCGCACTATTAAACCAATACATTTGGGGTGTACAGCCAGTGAGACAGTGTGCTGGAACTCTCAGCGCACACAGGGAAGTAAAGGCGATTTGCAATGTTCAGACCTTTTGTGGATGCTTTTGGGCTCACTTGCACAGGTATTTCATGTTTTTGTACTAGAAACATTATATACTCTAAAAAGACAGATGCTGTCTTCGAATTCTTCGAATTCGTATTCTCTGAATCTAATTTCCTAGAAAGTAATGGAGCGCTGTGTGTTTGTCTCCTAACTTTATGGCCATGGTGAGACTCGTAAATTATCTGTCTTGCGTTTTCCAAGAGTTTCAGAAGCTCTTGTTGCCTGACGTAAACACAAATAGGTCGTTTCTGCTGCTGGAATATCTGACATGTTTTTTTTTCCAAGTGCTACCCCCAGGGCAAGCCTCTTCGGGCGTCTGTCAGCCGCTGCCCGCACATCTCCGCAAAAGGGGTCACGGGTCAAAAGAAGGAGGAAGTTGACTTTCCAATTTAAGTCAGATGTGTACTCTGCTCCTGTAGCCTTAGCAAGAGCCAACTTAACAATAACACTCATCTTTGATCAATACTAGACTAACATAAGAAGAAAACTTTCCCGGTAGTGCAACAGCGTGCACTAGTAGTGGACACATTACACACCTGCAATAAAGCTTCACGTTCTCTAAAATCACATAAACTGGTAGTTTCTGAGCGTGTTCCTACAAATGCGCACTTATGATATAAACGGCTTCACAAACCAGTAAGTAGAGCTTTTTCTCCCCGTATGGTCTGGAAAGGTGAAGCCAGTGCCTACTATGGCAAGGTAAGAATGTCCATTTCATGGCATATATATAATTTCTTCATAATAAACAAATTATTAGATGATGTTTAGTGGCCGTTAGAAGTGAACCCGACCCACAATTAGCAGAAAAAAATGAAAATGTTTTAACATTTGGACCAGAAGCCACTTTTATTTGTTAATTATATTATTAACTATTTCATTATTGACTTCTAACTAGGCTTTGACTTCATCTAAATGAGGTCGATGCGTTGACAACAGCTGAAAACATCTGGATTGTTCATAATTTGCATTGTTTGATGGCTAAATGCCAACGGACAAAGAAACAATAAACCCAGAGGTTTGATAACTGTTTCCGAAGGCCATCTGTCCTTTCTATTTTTAGTTGTATAAAGTGTAAAATGTAAAAACTACGAGGCCTCAAAGCTGCATTATAGTCAACGGGGAACTGCCTTTCTAACCCCATCTTCCAGATAGTCACGTTGTGCCGTCTTCATCAATTATGACAAATGCTAAACTCCACTTCTTGACTGAGCTAGCTAACATTTGTTAAGGGGGTGGAGCTTTTGCAAAAGGTCAATTGCTTGCACAGAATATTTTCCCAAAGAGTTGACAGAAGATTGTAATGAGTGTAATCAGTTTGTTGTTTTGATGATGGAAATAGCATCATGGTTAAAATATAAAAAAGATTCAAGATAGTGCAAGCGGACAAGCGGAAGTGTTGACCACAAAGGCAAGTGTGTCGGTGTTTCCTGAGGACAGTGTGCTCCACTGACCTCTGCAGGAGAAGAGGATGGCAGCACACACGTCACTGCTTTAATGAGTTTATACAGAAACAGAACAATCAGCCAAGAGCAATCACACGTGAGCAAATTGTTGTTGTATCTTGCTATCTTAACACGGCTGACTTACATAATTTCTTCCATCAAAGAAGTATCCTGCATATAAAGAGAGATGAAAATAAATCAGCTTTGCAAACAGAATGCATAATACTGTATGGAGCACAAGAGAAATCAAAAACCCTGTGAATTGCTTCAATATATTGAATATGCAATGGTTTGTGAAAAAAGACTGTCCACATAATTATATATTATAAAGCATTTTTATTGATCGTGAGCCACAAACATGCGTTCCCTCTTTCGTTCGGGTGACTGATTTACCAGGTAAAGGGCCTTCGTGTTTCAGGTCAATATAGTTTTCCATGCAATGTCCCACTCGAGTCGACCTATACTTAGGTGAAAAGTGCAGTTTGTGAGAGAAGTTGGACGGATTGTCTGTTTTTCACTGTGAGCGCTCTCTCTCTCTCAGCTTGTGGTCTTCAGTTCATGAGCGTAACTCCGAAGTGAACGTGCAGCTACAGACGAACACACAGCAGTAGATCCGTCTGCGCAAAAGACTCTTGGCAACTGCAGCCTTTTTGTGAAGTTCATGCCAAAGAGACAAAGAGCGAGGTGTTTTGGGGCCTATAATACAGGCAGTAAAATGGGGTTAAGTGGAGCCATGTTAACAACAAGATACCTGCCAAAGACTTTGTATAACCAAGTGGAGATTAGCATTAGATAGTGATCGTACATGGGTCCGCTCTGATACCCTTTTGTTCACTTTGGGGGTTAAATATCTCCCTGAAGGCAGATAACAGGCTCCCATCTGCTGAATACACAGGACATGCTCCTCTCTCACAGTCCTTCCCTCTGAGTTCTTTTCTGGCAACACTGTTTATGTCCTACGCCAAACACACAGTGTTCAAACTTTTTCTTCCTCACAACCTCACCGTCTGGTCGCATAAACACCAAGTCCACTTCCAGTTTCCACATTTAACGTGTGGCGGGGGCGGTGAAAGGTTATTTTGGAAGCAAGCACCTGCCTACGTACCAGCCAAAGTGTGAGCGCTGTCTGGAGGAAGAAGGAGCAAGATCTAATAGTCATTACCATATTGTGAACAACTGAGAAATGTCATTTCCCAGGGATGCAAAATTATACCATGATACATCAATAATGAAAATATTGGAATTGTAAAATAGATTGAATTAGGTTGAAGGCGAGATCAATGAAGAGAAAGAAATTATAAGACACTAAGACTCCACCTAATGGATCCAACTGGCCCTTCTGTTGGACACTTACATTTCTGATTCACAAAAGAAAATACTGGAAGTTTACTAACATTTAATATTAACTATATGGAGAAATTGATGTTAGGGACAGAAAATATGGGTTTATTTTGTCATGTTAGAGATTTATTCAGAGGGAATTTTGGATATTTTATCAACTGGTTATAGTCAGCACAAAGACACACAGTCCCTGCAGGGCTAATTTACTTCCTACATTTCAATCAGATCAGCTGTGTCACTTCAGTCTTAAAAAAAAAAAAAAGCGTGTGTGCTGTTAATCTATCCAATGCTGCCTGGGATCCCATTTAAAGCTGGGATTGGCTAGTGGACACAGTAGGTTTATTGGAAAATGGGATGAAACTTTCTCCTGCTTGCCACAAAACAGGATTAGGATCTTTAATTGACACACGATATAAGAAGTGCATGATCAATGATGTCAAAAAAGAAAATTCTCAGGAAATCTCCAAACCAAAATCTTTTCAAAAATATTCACTGTTTTTTATTTTAAACTTTTGTTTTGGTAAGGTTTGTACTAGCTTTAGAAGACTAATAGAAGTAGCCAATACTATACAATCCTTCTTTCAATCCTTGTCTGTTTGTTGGTGGATTAACTGTGCATTTGACCCATCCTCCAACCAGTGCCTCAGGATAACCGTCCGGAGCAGAGAGCAACCACAGAGCAACGTTCAGCTCTCAATCTACACACACAAAGGGAGAACCTGCAAACTTCACTGAACGATTCCACACAGCCTGGCAATCAAACCCACAACTTTCTTGCTGTAAGTAGTGCCACTGCTTTCTGGTTCAATTGTGTGAGATTTATTTCATACATTTGAGTAGTTCCATCAAAGCCTGAACCACAGTCAGAACTAGAGATTACCAAGGGCGGCCTCAGTGCCAGACCCCAGCGCTGGGAGATTTGTTGGCCGTAAACATTTTTTGTCGGGATCGTCATGCTCCCTTAACCCTGACCGATGTCCAACACTTAATCGCCTTTTTAGTCGGACTACATGTGTGAAATCACAGTTAGCTCCCAGACTCCTTTTACATTGGCTGTACCATATGGGAAACCTTCAAGGCGCATCCTAGCAGGAAGGAACACTCAAGGAGCAACGCCTCAAAGTGGGACAAAGGGGTAAAGGACGCTCCGAAACGTGTACCTAAAACATGGACGCTCCTCCGTGGAATCCGCTTGACACGTTAATGCCTATGCGGCTACAGGCTTGGGAATAGGATGTTCTGTATACAAAGGCAGAGACTAATGAGGAGCTGAACCATGGTATATATGAGAACTATACGTGCCCTGCATAACTCAGCCACTGTATGTGCGTTCACACCACTGTCCTCATTTTTCATCCTCCCAATACAAAAGTGTTCCCTCTGGAGTCCTTTCTTACCGCTCTCTCACATTCGCAAGTTACTTATTATTTCCAGTTTTGCTCTTGAGCCCCTGGCCAACCAGACAGCGCACAGAATCAATCAGTTTTTAGGTGTCCCGATCCTTTAGCAAACAAATATATGTGTGATGATGCGAGTATTTTGTGGTAGTGTTGTTCCCACGGTTCCCCGATGGTCCTGTGGATGAGCGTCTTCCCTTAGTACAGAGCATGAAAGATGGCTCTAAATTGTCAACTCAAATGACAGTCAACATAATTTTCAAGCCTTTAACAGAGGATCATTTGAATGTGATTGAAAAAAAAACTCCCAATGATAACAGTACTTTTTTTCAAAAATTAATAATAAGTTGTAAGTTAATTTGTAATAAACAACTTAAGATACAGTTCCAAATTATTTTGCACAGCAGCGTTTCAATACAATTTATCGGTTGTAAAGAACTGAAAATGATCATTTGTTGAATTTGCAGCATTTGGAGGTCATATTTACTGAAATTAAAAGATATTTCAATCAAAAACATCTCAACAGGTCAAGTTACATTTTAACATAGGACCATTATTTGATAGCAGCTTCAAATCCATTTAACTTGTGAGTTTTTGGAGAGTTTCTGCTTGGATTTCTATGCAGGATGTCAGAATAGCCTCCCAGAGCTGCTGTTTGGATGAAAAAGTCCAAAGGTTCTCAATAGGGTTGAGGTCAGGGAAGGATGGGGTCCACATCATGAGTTTCTCTCCTTTAGTGCCCATAGCAGCCAATGATGCAGAGGTATTCTTTACAGTATGACATGGTGCGTTGTCATGGCTCTTCTTTTTGTACCATAAAAGAAAGTGGTCAATCAGAAACTCAGTCTGAAACATATTTTTCAGAGTCTTGCTGACGTCACAGCCTTGTTGGGACATGGTGGACATTCACCAACCATCCACTGCTCCATCCATCTGACCATCCAGGGTTACAAGGCACTCATTAGTGACCAAGACTGTTTGAAAATGAGTCGTCTTGTATTTCTGGGCCCACTGCTCATGTGCATTCAATTAACAGTTTAGAGGAGGCCGGATAGACGGTTTATGGACAACAGCAAGCCTCTGGAGGATCCTACACCATGACGTTTGGGAGACTCCAGAGGCACCAGCTGCTTCAAACACCTGTTTGCTGCTTTTTAGCAGTTGTTGTCTTAATCTGATGTGTTTGTCTGGCCAAAACCGCCCTCATTGTGCCTTTATCTGCTCAAACCCATTTGTGCTCTGAATCAGCCACAAATCTCTTAACAGTACGATGAATACGCTTGATCTTTCATGAAATATTGAAGGTTTTCATACCTAGTCCAAGGCCTTCAACTATTTCACGCTTTTCATCAGCAGAGAGATCATTTTTATTTCCTATATTGCTTGAAAATGGTGGTCTGCTTAATAATGTAGAATGTCCTTTTTCAATAGTTTTTCCCTTAACTGGGCTTTGCTGACCAAGGCGTCTGAGAATGATGTCGGACACAATACCATCCATGAGTTTCATTGAAAAACGTTTTTTTTTAATGATGATTTTTATGACACTGAAATACAATTTGCATACTCAGTGCAGTAAATCTTAATCCCCGCTATTCTCTCCTATCACCCATGGCACTTCTTTTTTGTCCATATGCAAAAATCTGATGAGTCATGCATCTTTTTTTTTTTTTACATGTACGAACTAATTGAAGAAGGACCTCTTCATCCCAGTACTAAAATTGCCTTAAAATGTCTTGCTTCTCATGTCAGCTAATGTTTTCGTGTTCTTTATCCACAACATGGCATTTTTGTATGCACAGAAATCTGGGCCGAATTGATACAATATTTTTTTAAACGGCAGATAATCTACCGGCGGCTCCTGACTAACTTCAACATCAAACTCAACAACCACCATAAGACTTTTATGAATGGATATGAATTTAATTAGAAACAAATGACCAAACAGATCAGAGAGTTCCTGACCCAATTGTGTGTGTTCATTTTCCAAGCTCTTTCTGGCACACAGTCTCGTTTGTGAAGCGCTTACAGTAAACTTCATGACTAACCGTTTTACTGTAGAGGGGCCATGTCACCCGATCCCAAAAGAAGGGTATTCTGAGGGGGGCGGAGGGGTCACAGCTGTAGGGCTGCATTAGATTAACTATGTTAGTTAGTCTGGGTTTAAACTCCTAACGGGAAAACTCCAGCAGGCAGACAGTGACTCACCCCACTTTGCCGAACTGACATCAATCTGCCACGGGAGGATTTGTGAACACAATCCTAAATGTAAAGTACTGACTTAAAGATCCAATACCATACTTTATTTTGGGCTTTATATTCTTCTTGAGCAGTAATTACAATTGCATACAAAATGTTACTGTCTATTAATTTACCTTTATTTTCATCCTATAGATATTATTGTTACTGAGCTGATATTGTTGCTATAAGGCAAAGATGTAGCATTGCTGTCAGTTCAGCTACAGCAGGATTAACCAAAGAACTGCTTCCACTTCCAGACTAAATGAACACATCGAAGAGGTAACAGAAAACCTGTCTGTGAATTTTACAAAGCGTCATGTCATCAGAGCCTCAGTCTGTGTTTAAGCTGCTCAAGACGTTAGCAATCTACCTGCCTCAACACAATAAACACATCTGCGACTATGAACCCTCTGAGGAAACAACAAAAGTCACATGACTGAAAGACAGGTATAGGGTGCCACAATTAACCCATGTCTTTAAGACTTTACATATTGTTGCTAACCAGAATACTGCCTCAACCTTGTGGTGGCCTGTGTAGCTCCTAGACACACCCTTGCATTGATATTTTACATTTTCAACTGACAATAAGCTAATGTATATGCGAGAGATAGGCTGAGGCACTCTGAATTTGCAGATAAAAAGTTTAATGAGTCTTCATCAGGGTGAGTGTGGTAACAGGTGTGTGAGCCCCATTTAAAACAGAGGGGGTCTCACATGACCAATCACGTGACATACATTAACCATTTCACAAACAAACCACAGGATATTTACAACTGAGATGTATGACTGCGGTACTTACACATCATTAAGAATATTTACAGATCAACTTATATGGAGCAGAGAAGTATACATTGAGTACAGACAAGGAACTGGGGCAGCACAGTTACTTAGTGTGGAGCGCAATCAAAAGTCAAAATAGTGATGACTTCAAAAACAGTCTATTTACAAAGAAACTTATGTGTATATATATATACACATATATGGAAAAAATGAAAAAACCCCGGGGCCCCGGAAGTTAGAGGAATGGGGAAAACTCTATTTCCTCATAATGAGGAACACCTGTTACTACACTCACCCTGATGAAGACTCATTGAGTCGAAACGCGTTGGTCACGCTATCAAACTTTTTATCTGCAAATTCAGAGTGCCTCAGCCTATCTCTCGCGAATTTGGTATGTTTGGCCCACTAAGCTTGAAGAGCACCTGTTTTTGTTTTTGTTGTAAGTGTATTTGCTATCTAGCTTTTACCATCCGACCACGGTGATCCAGCGAGCACTCTGCCTCTTTTTCCTCTAAGCTAATGTATATGTTTGATGTTAATTTCAGACTGTAAAAAGAGTATATGCTCATTTCAAAGTGAAGCTGCTTGAATACAGATGACAACAAGAGCCGCAAACCGAAATGCATTTGAGGAGGTCCAAAAGAGTGAGCCCCTGTGATGTCACCTGGATTGGACAAGGCATCAGGTTTGATGAGGGAACCAGTTCAGACTGTAGCCAAGTGAGTGTCAAAATGGTTGTGTATTTTATGCAATACTATTTCACAAACCTCACCATCCCTCTGCCACATTATTCTCTATTGCTTCATTGTACATGTCATCACCAGCTCAAATTCACTTCTTTGATTATATTATGTGCTGTCTGATCCCTGAGCCTATCCATCCATCCACCCATCATCCTGCCTTAACCTCAGTGCCATTAAGCCTCCTTACATTTCTGCCCTCACTACTGTTCGATACACAGTTCCTTCTGCACTCGGTGACCTCACTCCTCCCCTGGGATCTCTTTGCTTTCTAGTTTTCTACTGCAACCTTCATTGCACCAAGTTTATGAAATCAAAATGGCAGAGAACTAATACTACTATCGAAATGCACCCTGGACAGTTTAGTTTTCTCTTAATACTGTATGTCACTATAATTTATGTATCTAAATGTTTGCAGACTGTGTTTGATGTGTGCACAAAGAGAAAATGCATCCTGTAAATTTGTCTCAACAAGTTTATGTAGAAATCCAGCCACCCATCTCAACTTTCTGTCTGCTCTGGCAAAAAGCAAAAGTACAGATGCAGACGGAGATTACCTCAAGCAGCCTATTCTTTTGTTGTTGTTGAATCATTTTTTTACTATTCTGTGGAGAGTGCAATGCATCTAATGGCCCAGTTATTGAGATGTGTGAGATTTGGTGTGGGGAGTTTTTTTCAGCAGTGGTAGTTTCCTTTGTGAGTGTATTCTGGGTTTTGATAATAAGCTGATTGAAAAAAAAAAAACGATACCCATTGAGTTAAATGTGTGATATTTTGTACAATGAATTGTGCATTTGTTGTAAAGAAGAGGTGTTTTCAGACTTTATTTTGTTTCTGATCAGAATAACTTCAAACATCTACAATGAAATCACAGCGTTTAAACCAAAATTATACTTTCAATTAGGGCTGGATACACTTTTTTATCGCGATTCGTCACACAATTCACAATTAATCACAAATTCGATTAATCGTGATTCATTTTTCTCTAATAATTATATTCATTTTGAATTCTTGTCCAATATAAAACACTTAGATTTAAAGCATTTGATTATTGATTGCACATTTAATTAACCAAATATTCACAATTTCATAATTATGGGAAAAGCCCAACAGCTTACAACTGATCTCTTCAGCCCTTTCTTGGTCGCTCGCCCAAGTCTTTTGAAGAATCTGCAAACTTTTAGGCTCATAAAGTAAAGTATAAGGACAAAATTAAAATTAATTAAAATGTTGAAATAGGATAATTAGACAAGCCTTTTTGATGCATAAGTAGCTCTTTGTCGCTTTTGTTTCATAAAAGTACCTCATTGAGTGAAAATATTGGAGATATGTAGTTAATACAAGTGCTTTGTCTTTCAGATCATGTGTGCGCTCAGATACAGAAGTGTGTTTGGTCAAAACATATTCTGCGATTAATCGCAATAAATTTAATTAATCGCAATAAATTATGTGTTTGATTAATCGCGATTCATTTTGACAGCCCTACTCTTGATCCACATACACAATATTCTAAAATGTAGTGAAGTACAAATATGAGTTTTCATTATAAAATGTACATGTGAGTGAAGTGAAAGTATCTAAAATGTACACATTACTTTCCACCACATCATATCGATTCTTACAGCAATAGCTTTTTAATGGCAGAAAATCAAAATGACATAATGCATATCTGATTGGATTGTTTTGCCTGAGTCGATGCTGCTGTATTGACTTGACTTATGTAAAGTGGATTACCCAACCCAATCATCAGGTGCCGCTGCGTCCCTGCGCTACCTTGGCATGTGCGATGTCGTAATTGCATCTAAACACAATGCTCCGCTAAATCTACTGTTAACGCTCTCACAACCGTGCTCAGCAAGGCCACAGTTCAATGCAAGGGCTTAGAGTAGTCCGCCACCCCTGCAGGCTTGGTTAAGAACCAAACGGGTCAGCGAGGTTAAGAGGCGCTAAGTCGTAGTGTGTAAATCCTCCCTATAAGCTCAGGTCCACAACCAGAGAACTCCGGACTCTTCGCATTTCCCAGACAGACTTCAGGTGTGGAGTCCTCATTGTGTGCTGGCCTTTAGGAGGTGATTAACAGAGGAGGGTCACAGCAGACTGTTTAGAAACTACAGTGTGTTCATCTCCGGACTATGCTGCACAGGATGCACTGGATGATGGGGTTTGACTTAATGGGTCAGACCTGCATCAGCTTCAGGAATAATGCACTTAACTATGCAAGCCGTGGCTAATGTAGCACATGACCTGAGTATGTGTGCTTGCAAGCGATCATACATGGGTAAAAGATAGGAGGAGTTGCAACAAACAAAAAGTATGGACATATTAAATGAAGTTACTTCTTAAATAACAAAAAATATGGAGAAATGGAATAAAATGAAGAAATAAGTATGGATAAACAACAGGGGGAGAATAATAAAGTTTCCAATAACAGACACTTTTCTCTGTTGTCAGGGGATCGTCCAGGATGTGAACTGAAAGTCAAACAGAACTTTATATGAGCTGTATTGCACCTACACTTAATACTGCTTAAAAGTCTCCACCATTGTACAGCAATTCTTAAGCTTCATCACACTCAAGTTTAAGTTACCAGACTTTTAATGAAACCAGGTAGAACTTATGGACATGGACTTTAAATGCAGATTTCATCACCCACATTAAAGGCCCTATACCGTATCCATCCATCCATTTTCGTCTACTTTTCCGTTGCCGGGTCGTGGGAGCTGCCCAAATCACATAGCATCAGCCCCTATGGCTCCTCCTGCAGGTGGTGGGTCCACAGAAGGACGGCCTCATGGTTCTAACCGGGCCTGTTGGTCTCTCACAAGGGGCTTCTGAACCGCTCTTTGTCTGACCCGCCACCTGTTTGCCATGGGAGACCCTACCGGGGCACGAAGCCCCTGACAACAGAGCTCCCAGGATCATTCGGGCGCTCAAACCCCTCCACCATGTTAAGGTGGCGGTTCCAGGAGGGGACCTATACCGTATTTATTTATTTATTTTTTACAAACAATGAAATTAAATTAAAATGTTAGTTGTGGTCCAAACTCATTCCTAACTTTTGTAAGATATTTGAGACAAGTTTACAGGCAAAACTCTCAGGGCCATATTTCTCTTCCCCACCCTCCGCAGGCGGTCTCTTTTCCTCCAAGCTCGGGTCCTCTGGACCGAGTTGTCTGTATGTGTGTGTGTGTATATATATATATATATATATATATATATATATATATATATATATATATATACTGTATTGTGAATATACAGTATATTATATACAGTATTTTCTTTTTTGGTACCATGTTGTTTTATTTTTGAAAAACATGTCTGCCGTCTGTCCAGGCTGGTGCACATCTGCCTGAAGAGCTGTGCGATTACCCTACCCCTTCAGGTCGGTAGACATGTTGCCATGGCACTTCAGAGGGATTGCACTGTGGAGCAGGACACGGTGCCCTGTTAATACCACTGGGATGTAATGAAAAGCAGTGAAAGGTAAACCTCTGAAGATGTATAGCACACAAATCTCAGCTTGAATTTCTGTATCAAAGGCCAGACATACAGGGATTATGTCTAGCCTCTGTCTGAGGATCTCTGCTTGTATGTATGTCACCTGCAGTGAGTAGACAATATTACACACACTGTGTAACATAACAACATGGTAACATTTATATTAATTTAAATTAATTACAGAGTTTGGAAACATTACCCCATATTTCATCCCTGCTGCTTCATAACCTGCAAAAATATCATATGTCTGCACATACAAAATACAGACAGAACCGGTGATAATGGGTAGCCCTGTCGAATTCTAACCAGATAGAAGAGGTCAGCAATGAGTTATATGCACAGAAGCAACAAGTGAACTTTGACGGGCAGTTTGAATTGAAAGCCAGTGCCTGGTAAAAATGAAACTCAGGCATTCACATAACTGGTAAAGTTTGGCAACACTGTCGAGTATTAACCAGCTCTAGAGCAAGAGGCCATGCCAGAATTTTGCTACATAAATTGCACAGTAGGTTTGAAACATTCACCAAACACTTCTTTTATATACAGTGTAAGTACCAATATTGTTGTAACTGATTGCAACAGTAAAGTGTCATGGCTTGAATTGCTTTCTCAGGTTCTTCCTTCTAGATTTACCTTGGGTGAACTGCAGTGAAGATGGAGAGCGACTGCACTGTGGACTCCTGGAGATGTGAGGAAGACCGTGGTGATGAAGAGGCTGCTCGGTATGAGGTATGAGTGTGTGCAGCCTAGAGCTTGTTTATTTCCCGTCAGTGTTGAGGCCTGCTGTTCCACTGTGGGCTCCAGGCACAGACGGCAGCTCCTGTGTGAGCCACTGACATTCATTATATATACCAGTCTCACATTGTGCAGCCATGTGTCCCAACATAGAAGACATGCATGAGGAATGTACAAGTAGGCAAGACACAATATAAAGACATCAAAACACAAGGTTTATTCATATTTGTCTCACATCCAAGAGTTTCAAATAATAATTTATTAACCTAGGAAATGTGAAAGGTAGATGTGTAAACAAAGATTAGTTACGTCAGCACTGAATATGTCTGCTTTCACTCTGAGCATTGCCTTGCTTAGTAAAAAAAAAAAAAAAAAAACTAATTTCTGATAGGACCATAAACACCGCTGAACACCAAGGCTGGGCCTTTTTAAAGGAATGTTTTGGTCTATCTTGAATTACTTCTTCTTCAGCGTTACATCTAAAGTCAAGAAACTTCCAGGATACATCAAAAACAGCAACGGAAATGTAATAACCAGGCGACAAGAAATATGGGAAAGGAGTTATGAGTCACTTTCTTCTCAGATTTAGGGTTAGGGCGACGATGGCGCAGAGAGTGGAGCAGGTCGTCTTGTGACCGGAGGGTTGGCGGTTCGAATCCCGCAGTGTCTGCGTACACCGGTGTATGAATAGAGTGTGAATGGGTGAGTGGTTCCTTGATGCGCTTTAAGTGCCTAAAGTAGATAGAAAGACGCTATAAATGTGAGCATTACTGTAATTTGGCGTCTGTGTGTTACCTGCAGTGAGAAGGCAATATTACTAACAACATGCTAACTTTAATAAAACTTGCATACTATATTTAATTACAATCTACAATCTACAACCATAAAATCTTGCAATAATGTTATTTCTTTTAAATGTGTATAATTTATTTGAGCTGAAACAACAAAGTAGCTTTCTTCAGTGCCGTCCTTGGACCCAGCAGGCTTCAAAACTTGGTATCTAAGGATTTATTAATTTTTTTCCATTATCTGTATTCCATAAAAAACAATTCTATACCAGTAATGTCAAAACCTTTTTTTCCGATACCATACTTGCATCGTTTAACGGTATCCAGCTCTAGTATTGACCCCATTTGCTCTGAAACGGCTTAATTAAAACACACCAGTGTGTTTTTGATACTCCCTGTGTTTATCCCTTCGTTCTGATTATTTAATGCATGTGAGCTGAAGTGCTGATAGACAGAACACTTCATTATGGCACACACATCCCCGCGCGCACCACCCACAAGGCCTTTGTGCGCCTGCCAATCACATACCCCCATCTCATTCCCCTCCGCAGATATACTGTATGCTCTCTGTCATTACACATTTGTTTACAGCCTCCGAATTACAGCAGAGAATGTATGTCTGTCTTCAGAGCTCTATATATCATCGTTAATAACCATACACGGCGCTCCAAAGGATAACTGAATGAACTTAACATCCTTCCCATCATCCCACAAATCACGTGCAAATCTCCAGGATATTGGGTCCATAAAAGAAAATGGTACCCTTTTGCACCTAATAAAAAGCCGAAATGTAGCCACATCCTTATGCAGGTTACGGAAAAGCATTCGAACACACCCCACGCACCCGCCGCCTCTTTGACACCCCAACTTCAATCATTAGCAATGTATATAATTCTGCCAACATGCCCATTACCGAGGTGTCGTCATGGAAAAACTTGCCTAGTCATTAGTGCAAAAATTACAGATGAAGAAATATTCATAATGCTGTATGTATGGAATCGAGCTTTAGATCTCTGTGACAGCCTTCTATATCATCACGGGGTTGTTCAAACATTGTAATTTGCACCGCGTTCCCTCTGTGACTGACACGCACTTTCATGTCGAGGTGAGAAAGTGGCGTGGGAGGTCAGGATGAAAGGTGTGAAATCATTAAACCTTTGTTATACACTACTCTATATACAGTGCCTTGCGAAAGTACTAATGCACCTTGAACTTTTGCACATTTTGTGATGTTTACAACCCTAAATGTAAAGATTTTATTTTGAAAGTTCACACATAAGTAACAGGCAACTGTGAAGTGAGAGCAAAATGATACATGATTCTGTTATTTTTCATAAAAGAGAAAAGTGAAAAGTGGGGCGTGCATAAGTATTCATACAGCATGAATTAATACTTTGTGGAACCCCCTTTTGCTGCAACAACAGCAGCAAGTCTTCTGGGGTATGACTACAAGGTTTGCACATCTAGAGACTGACATTTTAGCCCATTCCTCTTTACAAAACAACTCAAGCTCTGTCAAATTAGAAGGAGAGCGTTTGTGAACAGCAGTTTTCAGGTCTTTCCACAGATTTTCAATAGGATTTAGGTCAGGACTTTGACTGGGCCATTCTAACATATTAATATGTTTGTTTTTAAACCATTCCATTGTAGATTTATCTTTGTGTTTAGGGTCATTGTCCTGCTGGAAGGTGAATCTCCGCCCCAGCCTCAATTCTCTTGCTGACTCCAGCAGATTTTCCTCCAAAATGTCTCTGTATTTGGCTCCATCCAGCTTCCCAACTATTGTTACAATCTTCCCAGTCCCCGCTGAGGAAAAGCAGCCCCATAGCATGATGCTCCCCCACCATATTTGACACTGGGGATGGTGCACTCAGGACGATGAGCAGTGTTAGGGGGTTCCACAAAGTATTAAGTCATGCTGTATGAATACTTATGCACGCCCCAATTTGAAAAATAACAGAATCATGTATCATTTTGCTTTCACTTCACAGTTGTCTGTTACTTGTGTGTGAATTTTCAGAAAAAAATTCTAAATAAAATCTTTACGTTTAGGGTTGTAAACATGACAAAACTGTAAAGTGTATTAGTACTTTCACAAGGCACTGTATAGTTTTCAAAATGGGACTTCACAAAGTCAAAATATGTGCCATGAATATAGTGCCTGGGAACTGGACTCGGGAGATAATGATATCCCACACTCCCTGGATCACTCGTTATTTAAGACTAAAATATCAGCTAAGCTCATTCTTTGAGCATATAATGTTGTCCCAGAACAGCTGGAGGAGGTGTGCGTGGATCGGGAAGTCTGGGCATCTCTGCTGAGACTGCTGCCCCCGCGCCCCGGATAAAGCGGAAGAAAATGGCTGATTTTGTAGATGAAGTTTCTATGCTGTGTAGTGCATTTAAAGATGAGGTTTATGATCCCGTTGGATGGGTCAACAGATTCATAGCCTTTTTTAAATTATTATTATTTTTTGTATCTTTGAGCAATAGAGTGACAACAGTTCAGAGCAACAACACTTAAATACAATTAGGTCTTGCGGCTCCCCCTAGAGGCAACACATTTCTTCTTCCCTATACTTTTCAAAAGTCTTTTGTTTGTATATATTTGAACAGGTTGATGTTTGGACATCGTTTCAACTCCATCTCCAAATTGTTCCACAATTGTACACCACTCACTGTCGTGCTAAAACTTTTCAAAGTTGTGCTATGTTTCTGAATCCTAAAGTTTAATTCGTCACGTAATTCATAACATCCAGTACGTTCTTGAAACCTTCTTTGTATTTGGCCCGGTAACAGTTTGTATCTTGCTTTGTATAACATCTGTACAGTTTGGAACTCAACAATGTCACAAAACTTCATGAGCTTTGATTTTCAAAATAATGAGTTTGTGTGGTCCAAAAACCCAACTTTATGAATTAACCAAACAGCTCTTTTTTGTAACTATTGGCTTAACTGTGTATAAGTACTACCCCAAACCACAGTGCAATAATTTAAATAGGACAGTATAAGAGAACAATATAAGATACTGTATGTAGAGCTTTGATATTTAAAATCTGCTTTGCTTTTGCTATTACTGAAATGCTTCTAGAAATTTTAGTAGATATATATTTAATGTGAGATTTCCAAGTAATTCTATTGTCTATAATAACACCAAGGAATTTAATTTCATGCACTCGCTCTATAACAACACCCTCTATCTGAATTGCTTCCTGAGCATTGGAATTACAGTTGCTTTTACACTTTTACTCAGATTTAAAGATAGTTTGTTTGTTTGAACCACTTATTGACAGTCTTGAGTTCCAAGTTAACAATTTGACACAGTTGTTGTAAATCGTCTCCTGATGCAAAAATATTTGTATCATCTGCAAACAAGATGAATCTAAGTATTTGGAAAGTTTTACAAATCGTGTTAATGTACATATTAAACAATTTGGACCCAGAATGGACCCTTGAGGTAAACCACACACAATTTCTTGACAACTCGACCGATAATCACCTATTTTCACACATTGTTTTCTATTTTTTAAGTAACTGGTAACCCACGGTAGAGCTACCCCCCTAATCCCATAATGTTCTAGCTTTTTAATTAATACGTCATAATTTATTGTGTCAAACGCTTTACTTAGGTCAATAAATAACACTATTGCATATTTCTTCTTGTCTACAGCATAAATTATTTCATCAATTATATCAACGAGCGCGTGTGAGGTTGAGTGATTATTCCTAAAACCAAACTGATTATCAGAGAGTAAATTATTTCTTTCAATAAAGCTGTCAAGTCTAGATTTAAAAACCTTCTCTAAGATTTTAGAGAATTACGGTAAAAGGGAAACAGGCCTGTAGTTTGTGAAGAGATGTTTATCTCCTGCCTTGAACAGAGGAATCACTTTTGCAACTTTAATACTAACAGGAAATTGTCCAGTTTGTAATGATAGGTTACAGATGTATGTTAACGGCTTAGAGATACTTTCAATAGCAGTTTTTAAAGTTTTCATATCTATGTCATAATAATCTGAGGTTTTATTTTTACACCCTTTAACAATGTCCAGTATCTCCTTTTCCTCCACAGGTTTGAGGAACATGGACATAGGATTTGTGTCTATGAACTCACAATTATATTTTTTATCGCTTTCAATTTTTGCAGCAAGATTCGGTCCAACATCTACAAAGAATGTATTAAATGTTTCGACTACTTCATTCATATTATTAAAATTTTGAAATATTGTGAATAATTGATCATTCTTGGTTTATTTCTAATTAAACTATTTAAAATATTCCATAAGCCTTTAATATTATTCTTATTGCTATCTAATAATTTATTATAATAATCCTGTTTTCTAATGACACCTGTCAATTTATTTTATATTTTTATATTTATCCTCAACTTCTTTTGTTCAGTTTAGATATACCCCACGAAATGTGGCCTGCACACAAACAGTAGCCTATATTAAGTGTACAAACACAGAGTCCACCTTTATTGGCCGCAGAGTGGCTCAGTGGTTTCACAGCAAGAAAGATCCAGTGTCCAATACAGGGGACAAATGTCCCTACAGGGATCAATATGATATGCCTTAACCTTATCATCTGTGAGCATGAGGTAAAGCCATTTCAAAACTTGGGCCAATGCTTTTTTTTGTAGACCTTTTCTTATTTGCACTTGGCAATGATTAGTCTGCCCGTGTGCACTTAGGGAGACGTGTGTTGCTCTCAGCTGACTGTCCCCTGCTGTGCTCACCTCAGCTGCCCTTTTCCTCGTCACTCTTCTGCACTTCCATCTGGCCACCACAGCCGTGGTCCACAGAGGCACATCTCCCCCTACGGGCTCCAGCATGAACGTTTGCCTGCACGGTCAGTGGAAAAGTCTAGTATCTGGCACCAAGCTGGAGGTTTGAAGAGCTTAAAACTAAAAATATATTAAATGTATTTCCTTCTTGGCTTGTACAGTTTGTAATTTGTTTTTAGGTTTTGTCATTTTTTAAACTACCAAGTATATGTAAACATTCAAGTTTGTTACAGTGTTTTCTTTTCCTTTTTTATTACTCATACTGTTTTTGTGTGAATTTGTTCCTGTTGATCACGGGTCGCAGACAGTCCACAGATGCTGAAAAGGTTAACAATAGCTCAGGAAAATGTATTTAAAAAGTGGGCTTCTATTCCATCTGAGTAAATCACATATAAACGTCCATATATTGTCTTTAGTGTCGGCAACAGCATTACAAATGTCACTATAAAGACTCTTAGGAGACCGCGCACCGGTGTAATGTTCGCTGGCAGCGGCTGTTATTGGCAGAAGTGAGGATGCCCCAGATGGAGGCAGGTTTCCCTGCAGTAGCGTGTCAGGTCGCACTCCAGGCTAGTGCACTGGGAGTCAGGTGGGGCAGGTGAGGACAACTTGGCAAACTAACAAAGGGGCTGGAAACGGCACTGTGTGAGAAGTGAATACTCCGACCTGGAGAACTGTTTCAGTCTAGTTCCTGAACTGGTTGTTTATTTAACGGCCCAGCAGTCGATACATATAGTTATAGTTGTTGGCATTGGACAAAATCACAACAGAAAATAAATTAAGTAGAAGCGATTGGCCTATGTATTTATGTTGAGTGTACTTAAAAGTGTTACTCAAGTTTATTCAAGGCTGATCTTATGTTTATTCATGAGTGCATGCAATGACATGGATTTACTTTTCAACCAAAACATTGCATATTCACATCTCAACAGATATTAAACTCCACATGGAAATGATAGATATCTGTAAAATTGCTTTATGCAGTGGGGATCCTGACAGGGTTCCGGTGTTTTTGTTTTGAACCAGGAGCTCTGTCTGATTGCAATGACAGAAAAGCTCATGCGATTGTGGTATGTCCACTCACATCCAGGCTCCCCCATGCTCATGGTGCATGTCCATCCTCTTTTAAGTTGTTAAAGGCCCTATGTCTGATTCCTGAAAAGCTGATTGGATGTTTGAATTGTGTGAGGGAATGTAATGGATGGATCAAATGGACCCCAAATACAAATGTAAATGTGTCCTCTCCTTCATCAAATGGGCCTTATGCCTTGTTTTAAATAAACATTTATTTTCAGCACGCATGACACACCAAAGAAAAAAAAAGAATTCCATCTAGGCTAGAGCTCAGAACATTGAACAATTACTCATGGCATTGTCCGGCAAATGCTTTTTGCTGAAGGACAAGATAAATGTTTGCTTTTGTGACAAGACGAATGTTTGCTTAAGTACTGCTCAAAAAAAAAAAAAGTGTAAATAAAATTGATAGACATGGCACATGCCAGTGCACTGGGCGCATACAGAAAGTCTTATCAGCGAAGTCGACTTTCTCTGTAATGTGGCGCCATCTTGTGGTCACATTCGTCAGCTTTTTTTTCCTCATCTCCAACAAAACGACTCGGATTTTTGAGTTTGTCTATTTAAAAAAAGGGACTGATGAGCCCCTTTCACACGTGTAACAAATCTATATATATATATATATATATATATATATGTGTATGTATGTATGTCAAATATAAGATTTACAATAGGTCCTCATCCAAAAAACTGGCTTTTCTGTGTTGAGCTGGCCAATAGCAGCTTTGTTTTGTGGAATCCAAAATGTTGCGCAGTGTACCTCTAAACTCCTTTTGATTGGGTGAATACTGCTCCCTGTATCTATTCTCTTTGCCTTAAAGGAACAGGCCACTGTTTTTCCATACTGAGATATGTTCTTACCTGAGCTTAGACGAGTTGATACGCACCTGTCTGGTCTTTGTGCGTGCCCGTGGAAGACCTTGGTCGCTTCTAACTTCACCTCGTTGGGAGCCATAGGAACATGTTGGGAGAGGCCAAGTGCTAATAACATCTTTGGCCGACTGAGGGCGGGCACAAAGACCAGACGGGTACGCATCAACTCGTCTAAGCTCAGGTAAGAACATATCTAAGTATGGGAAAACGGTGGCCTGTTCCTTTAAGACCTGGAGATGGGTTAGTCCTGGAACACTGAGATATGGGTGCTGAAGTATAGTTGGTTTGGCCTGTGCGCCACGATATACTATTTAAAAGTAAGTCAGTATCCACGCACAAATAAATTCACATCAAAATTCAGACCAGGAACTATCCATATGTGACTTATCACACACGCACACGCACACTGATAAACAGGACTACTCACTGGTTCTTACCGCTTTTATTTCCTCACAGTGTGGCAAATCAGGAGTCACAGCAGCAAATGGCTTTTCTTACACACATGAAAACAACGGATGGACACAATACAGAAATGTCGGTTGTGCTGTTCATGTCTTTAACGCAACAGAAAGACGTGTCTATTCATTTAGCGTCATTTCCAAACTCTGAATATAAAATACACTCAGGAGCAAACAGCGAAGACAAACCAGACATGTGGACCGCTGGAATCCAGTTCAACACGATGACAAACAAAAATATAATTGCACTTGTTGAGTTAACCTGTGGTGACAGCATTTAGCTATTAGCATACCATGTAACTTAATAAATGGAGCGGGCATATATGGAGGACAGCCTTTCACTGCATCATAAGCCAAGTATGCTACATAGGTCTATTGTTGTTTTGATTTCATTTAGTGCTTTGAGATTCAATTGCCCATTAAAAGCTCTGTCTAAAGGTACAAGGTTTTGATCATTATTCTAATAAACCCCAAAAAGATGCTTTAGAAGAAAAGAATGACAATAGATTTTATAAATGGAACTTACACATGTGACAAACACTGTGATACGACTACACTGCGCTAACACAGAATAATATGCGGGGGGCAAAAAAGCGTATACATCAGAATGATATATATATGTTTTCAAACTTCTAATCTATATTTACATTTCTTTTCACTAAATTGTCCACAGAAGACAGTATTTTACAACAGAAATGGATGACGGAAAGTGTCCATATGACTTTCTCCATTGTGAGATCAATAAAGGCTATCTTATCTTATGTAGCTGTAAGCAGGTCTCACATCCGCCATAGGGCAGTGGTCCCCAACCCTTTTTGCTCAGTGATACAACTGAAATTTGCTTGTAGTTGTACATTTCCGCATCTATTAAAAAAACTGACTTATACATGAGCAACTGTGAATTTTGCACTAGGCCCTCCACAAAGGTAGACACAGCTCTGTTACTGAGCCAAGACAAAGTCAAAAAAGCAATAAATACAGTATTTTATATTATTTGACGACTTGATTTGGACTGCTGGGAGCGATAGCTGGTATGTGTCAAATGCATTACGACTATGTACCAAAAAAAATGCTTTAGTCCTCTATCTTGATGCCAATGTTTGCATAGATTCGGCTTTTGTGACATTCGTTGCCTCTGGTTTGAACAACACACAAAGAGTTGGACCTAACTTGGCTTGGAGTTGGAAAAATGATAAAACAGCTTGACATTTTTTGTATTATGCACAATGTGCAAAGGATTCTTTGGTTTAAATCCAAGACCAGCTGAATACAGGACTAATGGTTTACGATGAGTGGATACAACTAATTCCTTTTAAGCTTATTTACTTCAAATTGTTATGTTCAATCAACATAATATGGAAAAGGTGACATACTTTTACTTAAAGTCAATGTTTCATTCTTTTCTGTGGAGACAATGCACATTGTTATGATGAATGATCAGGTTTAACATATGGGGATTTAGTTAGAGCTAAATCTATAGAGAAACACAATAAAAGTTAATGTAACCTAATAAAGTTTGTCTTAGGCCTTCTGACAATTTGATTCTAATGTCAAGTGGTCAGCTATACCACTTAACATTAGTTACAAGGAGAAAGAAGTAAGTACTTTCTTCTGGCAAACTGATAAAAGTGATAACTATCAGTTTTGTTCGTGGTCACACTAAGTTTGTTTTCAGGTGAGCTTGAAGAAGCTTTGAAAGGTGAAACGTCTTCAACTCAAATCAATCCAGATCGGATTTTAAAAATCTCTTCCATGATGTTAAATTCCTGAATGACTGAGGGCTTGCACAAACATGTTCACAGTTACATGAAAATACTTAGACATACAGTATACTGCGTGAGTGACAACAAACCTCCAAAAATATGATCAATGTACCCTTCAGCAGCACAGTGATGTGTAGGCCTACGTTTAGTGGAATATCAAAACAAACGTACTTGTTTTTCTGTTAAGGGAAACACTGATGTCAAATAATGTATCCGTTTTGTACAAGTCTTATTACAGAAGATTTTATTCACACTTTGAAACCCTGTCTATAAATTTCAAAATGCCAATCATCAAAACTGCCGACAGTAGGAAAATCTACAGAAGGCTGGCAAAACATGACCGATTTCCCAGTAAAGGCTTCATATTATACATTATAGATACAGGTAGCCTATCCAATACACTAAATTAAACAGACCGAAAGCGGTGGGGAAGAAAATGCGGGCGTAGGAATCGATTTTGGAAACCCTCACATGCATCCTGTTCTCGCGCCACCTTCCCGAGCGGCAGTCATCGAAGCAGCAGAAAAAACTGGCGCAGTCCTTCCCATCCAAGCATTCGTAGGCATAGTCGTCCTCCTCGTGGTAGGGCAGGATGTTGTTCATCTGCAGGAGAGACGTCCCGGGACGAATGTTCACCAGGCTGGAGGTCTTCTGCTGAGGCGAGACAGTTCAGAATGAGATGTGAAGGTAAGAGTATACTTCCAGTATTTATCCTCAGTAGGCAATTCAAATACAGATAGTTATAAATAAAATAATAAAGGAATTATAGGGGGAAAACAGTAAATGGAAGAGCAAATTAATTGTACCTATACAGTGGTTAAAGTGGATTTTGGGAGGTGGTCGAACTTTAATCTTCAAGACTCATAACGCTATATTAGGTCAATATATGAAAGGCTGTGTGTATATTTCATGTAACAGAAGGTGTTTTATATTTCTTTTAATTAATTACTTTAATTAAAGCTGGGGTACCTGACTTTTTTTTTTTTGTAAAGTAAATTTGTTTCTACCACCACAAAGTATGTTGTAAACACTGCAAAAGCAAGCCTTGTTGCATGGTTTTCATCTATTTTTTATTGAGTGATAGAAGATAGAAGTAGAATGTAAATCAGTGCAATTTATTTTGGGGGTGGTCCCCCCTTCTTCACTTTAAACGTGAATATAAACAATTTGTTTGAACAATTCGGACATGCAGGAGGGATTGTGAGAGCTAGAAACGAGTTTGGGCCAAATAAAAAAATGTCACAATTTATGCAGGAAAAATCAGGTACCATAGCTTTAACAGAATAACTCTTCTTTATGTGTGCTCTTGTTTGAGATACTCCCAGAAAGTTAGAGCAACAGCCAGTTCTACCAGGGAAATAATTTGAATAATCAGATAACATTTTCTACAATCTAGTATATTTTAGGCAAAAATATGCTGTTTGAATTAGCCTCATACAGTGATGAAAATCAGAACTGTCTACTTTCCCGAAAAAAAGAAAAAGAAAAAAGCAACACTTATTTTGATTATTCTACAATTACACTACTTTTATTACTTAATCTATTTATTTATTGTTTTTATGTACTGTCAACATCCTGTGGAAGTGTTTCCCTGTGGGACCCCAGTCCCTCTATTGCCCGTGTCAGCTCCGCCCCTGTTTTTTCTCCGTCTGAGAGCTGCTCGATCAGCGGGCTGATCAGTGAGGAGGAGACACGTATTGATAATAGACCGTCATCACTCCTCCCCGTTTACCACAATGACCACGTTCGAGGGGGAATCATGGCGGATTTACAGACTCCTCCTCCCCAGCTCTGACGAAGCATGTTCCTAATAAGGGCATAAGTGCGGGATCTTCACTGTAGACTCGGCCCTTGTGTGATGTGTAGCTCGCGCAGCTCCAATGCTAACAGTCCGACCCTCATTAAGTAGGAGATTTCTAAAATTTATCCTACGATAACCAGCCCGGTGCCTCTGATTGTGTCTAACCCAGCGTAATCACAGGAGGAATATCTAGCTGTAGACGGTTCCAAAAAATTAGACACCGGGCATTAAAGTTGTTTTTAACGTGTCTAAAGTGCAATGGATTCCAATGGGGGACTAGCGGCTATATGGCGGTACTAGAGCAATGGCGGAGCAATGGCGGCCTCCAGTGTTGTGGTCATGGATGTATTATAATTAATGTTATTAACGTTGTGGTCGCAAAGCAGAGCAGCAAGCGGCCATGTCTAAAGACTCAACTTTATAGCCAGGATTCATGATTCTGTTACTTTTAAACCGCAGACAGATTCAGATCAGATCAGAGGAAATACTTTGTGAAAAGGCCGACATCGTGCTGTAACCGAGCGCCGTAATCGCCTTTTTCCCTTATGCTTCCTAAATTTATCTCTAAAACCGAAAATATGAGGCCGATTGATACAAAATAAAAAGTGGGCTAAAGCTTGGGAAGAGTAGACTCTATTTATGGATTAGTTTATGTCCATAAAGTTCATGATTTCGTGGCGCATTCAACCTGCGCGCATGAGGAGCAGACTGACCTGCTGCTGATTTTAGGATTATTTCTCCAGTTTCTCTCTGAAGAGTGGACTTTTGTCCAGCGCAGCTTTAGCAAATTAACAATAAAACTACCCTACCCCTACCCCTTTTTTTTTTTGCCATGCCGTTCCCGATCGTTCCCACCCACTTTAACCCCTGTACCTATATGATATGAGAAAAATAAAACCTACATGTTTTTTCTGTGGGTTTGTTTCTAATGCAAATAATGTCAAATTGAACCTGTCCTGAATTGATATCACAAAGCTACTACAGTGGGGGAAAAAAGTATTTAGAGACAAAATGAGAGAGAGAAAAAAAAAGAATATATTTGCAAATTATGGTAGAAAATAAGTATTTGGTCAATAACAAAAGTTCATCTCAATACTTTGTTATATACCCTTTGTTGGCAATGACAGAGGTCAAACGTTTTCTGTAAATCTTCACAAGGTTTTCACACACTGTTGCTGGTATTTTGGCCCATTCCTCCATGCAGATCTCCTCTAGAGCAGTGATGTTTTGGGGCAGGCGCTGGGCAACACAGACTTTCATTCATTTCATTTCATTTATTTATTTATTTCAGGCAGAGGGCAACAAAGGAAGAATATACAGCATGTGAACAAAACAATCCATTTCTACCTGAAAGGGAGTGGGAAGAAGATAACTTATTTAATCCCACCCCCAGTTCCCCACTCAGAGCTCAATTGAACTTTGTTCAAGAATCTTTTTACAAATTATGTCAGGGTGGCATTACCACATGTGACAATAATTATCACATCGTAACAAAAATGTATACCAACAATGTAAGGAAAATTAACAATACCAACAATGTTAATGGACAATATACCAATTCAACGTTCAACTCCCTCCAAAGATTTTCTATGGGGTTGAGATCTGGAGACTGGCTAGGCCACTCCAGGACCTTGAAATGTTTCTTACGAAGCCACTCCTTTGTTGCCCGGGCGGTGTGTTTGGGATCATTGCCATGCTGAAAGACCCAGCCACATTTCATTTTCAATGCCGTTGCTGATGGAAGGAGGTTTTCACTCAAAATCTCACAATACATGGCCCCATTCATTCTTTCCTTTACACGGATCAGTCGTCCTTGTCCCTTTGCAGAAAAACAGCCCCAAAGCCTGATGTTTCCACCCCCATGCTTCACAGTAGGTATGGTGTTCTTTGGATGCAACTCAGCATTCTTTCTCCTCCAAACAAAACAGTTGAGTTTTTACCAAAAAGTTCAATTTTGGTTTGATCTGACCATCTGACATTCTCCCAGTCCTCTTCTGGATCATCCAGATGCTCTCTAGCAAACTTCAGACGGGCCCGGACATGTACTGGCCTTTCCCATTTTTTTTACCGTCAAACTGCACAAAATGTAGCAACACTTTAAAGCTTTGTCGGGGGTTTTTTTCTCGGAAATTGGTAACATTGAGCCAAGCGTCTTGGTACAGTGCTGTTTTGAATTGAACTGTACAAAAACACATTTACTTTGAGTTTCCCTCTCAGTTTTTAGAGATAAACTATTACATTATGTATACTTGCTAACATTGGGTTGTGAAAAAAATAGGGAGATTTCTTTTACATCGGTGTATCAGCTCAAAAAACAAGATTCCTTTGCCAAGTGTGCGAACAATTGTAATTTCTTGCCTTGTTGTATTTGCATGATGAAGGAAACTTATCCTGAAAATCAAGGCCTCGAGTGTCATCTCTCTCTTCTCTATCCATGTCTGAACGCTGAACCGAGGGCGCGAAGACAGAAACCCCGCGAGTGAGTGGCTTTTTCTTCTTCACCGTCTTCTTTTCTGGCAGTAACAACGCTACTTGATGTATCACTGCCTCCAGCGAGTGACTGAGTCACGTGACCGGCTCGCCTGATATGCGCAGGCTGTTGTTGCCAGATACTGCGCCCCACAATCTTACTTGTTGTCTTCACTGTAAAATCGGGAGATTAGCGGGAGAAATTACTGACCTGGAGCATCGCGGGAGAGAGGGTTAAAAATTGAGAGTCTCCCGCGTGAATCGGAAGAGTTGGCAAGTATGCATTATGACCTGTGGGGCATGACTAATGAGCATATTATTGCGTAGTTTCACAGAATTGCTCCTAATTGAACTTTGGGTCAAACCTCCAGCAGAACATCAGCAAAACAACCAAACAAATAATGCATTAGACTGAAATTGCACTTTTCCGCACGCTCAAAGACACTTTTTTGTGCATTATTCATTCATACCATACTTGGTGGTGGTAAGCTAGCTGCCCTGGGGTAGACTGACGGAAGCGTGGCTGCCAATCTGCGCCATCCGACCACCACCAGCCACTCACTCACCATCCCCCTGCTTAGCTTCCGCGATCTTAGGGTTCAGGCATAACAAAGGCAGTGTGGCCTCAAAACAAAATACCAATGCATGTGTTTTAATGTGATCTTTTTTGGCTTGGTTGTGCCGTCTGGACCGCAGCGATCGCGTGCTGACCTGTGCGTTGCTGGCTTTGGCCTTCTTGCTCTGCCGGTTGCTGGTGAAGTAGTGCAGCGTGCCGTACTCCATGAGCGCGGCGAAGGTGAAGATGAAACACACCGACACGAACAGGTCCATGGCGGTGATGTAGGAGACTTTGGGCAGAGACTTCCTCGAGATGGTGCTGAGCGTCGTCATGGTGAGCACCGTGGTGATGCCTGGGATTTGAAACAACATCAAACAGGTTGTAAAATCTGCAAAGTATAGGCTGCCTCTTTACGTGGAGCAAGTGCACGAGTTCATCTGACCATCTGAGACATTCTTACTATAGCCCACTTTATAAATAAATCTTGAGACGTAAAACATTCTTGCACTCAGCCCTTGAGCCCGCAATATTGTTTCCATTCAGGCCAGCCAAGGAAAAAGATCTGGGCAGTGGTTCTAAACTTAGCGCAGTGACCCACTATCCGTATTATAGGCAAGCGCCACCCACCTAGCGACGTGCGCGCGGGACGGCATCCTTGTTGATCCAGAAGGAGACCCAGGACAGCACCACGATCATGCTGCAGGGGATGTACGTCTGGATGGTGAAGTACCCCATTCTCCGGCTCAGGTCAAAGAAGATGGTCAAGATCACATACTCACCTATCGGGAAGTAATACAGACCATTGTAAAGAGACTCTGGATGTCAAAGATATAGGAGAAGCTCGTTTTCCCTCGTGCTGTCGGGCTGCGGGGAAACCGGGCAAAAGATAATGGTCTACTCTATGTAGTGACCTTTGCTTGTTTTTCACAGCAACACAAGAATGCTTTTGAAACCCACGGGCACAAGGTGTTAGTATGAAAGCTCACATTCAAGGTCGCACATCGTAACCTTGTTGGAAAAATAAATCAAGGTCTTCGGGAAAGAAAAAAACACTTCCTCGCCGAGGCTCTCTCTCTCTGTACAGACAATTTATTGTAGCAGAGATGTTTTTTTGGGTGGGTTTGTAATACACCTTCTGACTGGCTTAGGACAGAGCCAATGACACCTCGAGAGCTTTTGTGTTTCGAGGGAAGAATGAAACAAAAATCGTATTTCGACCAAGCAAAAATGTACGCTTTATTCACCCTTTGAGAATACCCTCTTGTAGTATAACTTGAAAAGCAAAACAATGCGTGTCTTAGAAAACAGCCCTAGTTATAAGATAGCAGTTATATGTAGTTATATGACCTGAGGAGCGTTGCAAAAAATGCTAATCTGCGCAAGGAAGAGAGTTTAGTCCGTGTTAGCATTTAGCCTCTCCTCCTCTCCTCTATGGGGCCAAACGGGGGTGACGTTAGAAGCGACCAAGCTCTTCCACGTTATCCCTATTTAAATACTGTTATGTGAGTAGTTACACGATCCAAGTATAGTGGATCAAAATTAAACACATCGATTTTCTGTGGATAAAAAGGGGTACTATATTGTAAGGCGTAATAACACCTTAGGAGCATTTTGGCGTCTGTGCAGTAATATCTTTACTTTATTGCGGACGTCGAAGTGCATTTAATTTTCTGTAAATATACTTGGAAAGTGTAACTACTCATGTAATCGTATTTAAATAGGGGAAACGTGGGAGAGCTTGGTCGCTTCTAACTTCACCCCCGTTTGGCCCCATAGAGGAGAGGAGGGGAGGCTAAATGCTAACAACATCTTTGGTCTTTTTGCGTGACTGAGCGCACGCACAAAGACCAGACAGGTACGCATCAACTCGTCTAAGCTCAGGTAAGAACATATCTCAGTATGGAAAAAAACGTGGCCTGTTCCTTTAACCGTGGACCGGATCTGAACAGGTTTGCTGAAAGTGACATGGATTTTTGGATGGATGAGGAAACGACGTTGCGAGCATGGTCACCTGACTGAGTGTGCGCCACATCAGAAGAGTTCCTCAGCCCGACAAAAGCAAACTGGTACAGCCTCCAGTAGCGCTGGTCGGCCACCTCCACTGCTCGCCGCTGCCACCGGTACATGATCTCATTCCTGGGGTAGCCGTCTGTGGGAATGCAGAGGGAGGTCTGAGACAATACATTTCTTACAGTGGCATCAGGAAGTAATCAAACCCTCTCTTTATTCTATGGTATTAGAAAATGAAATGATTTAAAGAGGTCTGAAAACTTCCCGAAGCCACTGAAAGTTCACTGTTACAGTTAACGCGGCGAAGGGAGCTGACATCTGCCAGCGTGCCGCGATCACCGCATTCGAATTAGGGGCTGTTTACACTGAACATCAGCTGGGAAAACACAACAAACTGGCGCCAAATTGATGCAAACAAAGAGCCAATGCGCGACTGAATCAAAAGTCTTTCCGGCTAAATGTGTGTAAACAGCCCCTAAAACAGCACTGATAATGTAACTGACCACTGCAGTCTCATAAATTTCACTTCAGAACATTACAGTCTAGATTGAATCAATGAGTCATTGAGAGTGGCGGGTCAAGCAAGGACATGTCCTTTTTCCTTTGGTGGATGAAAAAAAGACAGTATGACCATCGAGCGATAGAATGATGATGTGCATTCTATCAACACGCAGATTATACAGCAAACATGCCGGCGATGCCATACGTGCTCCTAATGACCAGAGAGACAAAATGCTTTTCTTTTGAAGCATTTGGAAGAGGACCTTATTAATTTAGACCCTGTTTACTGTAGTCAAAGCAAAGCAACATTTCCATGGAAACGAGCTGGTGATGCCCCGGCCCCAAGTCAGGTTGGAGGAGAGGCCTTCTCTAGGTGCATGTGTTTTTAGACAATATTACACTCGTAATAAAGTGAATGTTTTTTTTTACTCTATTTATTGTGGCTTTAAAGTGCATATGACAGGTTTTAATGCTTTTGAAAATATGACTTATTTAGATGGATAACATCTGTAATAATTAGAAATAATTAGCATTTTATTTCAGTGAAGCAGTATTTTTAATGAAGAATTGTTGGGCAGAAAAACTGATGACGGGAAGTGACATAGATAGAGGTGAAGTTCCATACGTTTGTTCAGTGATGATGTCATCGCTCTACTTCTGGGTCCAATGGAACTTTAGCCCCATTCACAATAATGGGATTTTACTGATCTTAACCTGCTGTAGAGTCGATACAAGGCTCTTTTTAAACATCTGATTACGAAGAAATATTACATTTACTCTGGATTTTCTAAAGTAATACTATTCTGACATTAATAATCAAATTATTTTTACATACACAATGAAGGCTTATTTGTAATATAAAAAATATATTTTGCCCGGAGAAATTGTGAGCTTTATTATTCTAGTTAGGTGTAAAACTGTTGTTGGCCTTTTATTTTTTGTTCTTTTAACAGGAGATTCAGATAAAGTTGTTTTTTTGCTGCGTTTGTCAATGGAACTCTCAACTCTCAACTCTCAACATCAACAGAAGTAGCTTATTATTGTGTGTGATGTCACACACTGACGTATTGTAGTTTGACTCATTTCCCATTGACATAGCATGGTCGGCACGGCAACAGTTTAAAGAGCACCAAATCAAGTTGTTTTACTGATAAACTGTCTCAATGGGTGTCTCGTAGTGTTGTCTACTGATCCCTGACATTATTCTGACATTATAGCGCAAACATGTGTCAAATCCTAACTTTGGCCTGAAAACGAATGGGTTGCGCCCCCTTCAGGGTAAACTCTGCTACTAAATTAGAATTTCCTGATTGGCTGGAGACGTGTCCACGGCCTCCACAGAGCGTCATAAGCCGCACCAGCTCCACACATCGTTATCAGGTGCTGCCCATTGTCCTGCCCATGTACCTGTGGTTTACAACCAAGTCCCTCCCATGTAATCAGTCTGCTGTGATTGTGCCAATGCAAAGGCCCACACACTCACCCCCCGCATGTCACCCCCAAACTTCAGAGACCGCCTCTTTCACAGCAATTTTTGACTTTTGTTTTGGGTGGGGAAAGGCTTTGGCACGCCCGTTTAGGTACTCTTTAAAATTGCTTGCCTCTATCTATGTCTCTTCCTGTCAGTGTCCAATAAGGAAGTGAAAGTATAAACATCACAAAAAATGTCAAACTAAAAAAGCTGAGCAATTTTGTGTGTGTGCAAAATCTTAAATATAATTGTGTTGACTATGTTTTAGCAAAACATGTGTCAAATGCACTTTAACAAACACCTTGTGCTTATCATTGAAGCTCTGCCAAAAGGTCAGTTGACGTGGTTGAGTAAATTAGTGCGTCCAATTCACGACATCAAAATGAAATTATTGCATGCATGGTGACATATGTATTGATGTAGTACTACAGGCTTGGTTTAGAGAGGCTTTCTGAGTTGACCCAATTGTATTTGGGTCAGAAGTCGTTACTTCCACTAACAGTATCACAGCCATCTTTGCCGGACCCAAATGATATATGAGTAAATGCAGTAGCTTGTGGAGTATTGTGTAATCAAATCCGACCTTTACAACACAGTAAAAAATGACCGCGATATTGAGTAAAACAAAACTACTTTTTTTCTTGGGTCTATGTTCATCAAGTGAATTTCTGAGACTGCACTTTCTACATGGAGTATCTGTGAAGAAACAGCAGGACATGAGTCTAAAAGCACACGGGCTGATGACGGATGAGGAATGGCACAGACAGCACAGACGGACCACACTGGAGCAGGCTCATAATTCATAAAGAGAGCATTGGGGGCTGGGTGGGCTCTTCTCTGCAGCGGTAATGGGCATACACTGGCAGGGACCCGTAAGAGAAGGCAACCTCAAGCACAATGGTCATGAGCGGGACACACAGACTTAGCCCGGGGGAAAAGCACTAGCGCGGAGTCTGAAATGTGGCGTTGAGAAGTATGGAAGAAAATGTGCGAAGGGAAAATACGTGGGCACCTACAGCTTGAAAACTCCAGTGGACACGAGTGCTCATCCATTGGAAAGTTATGCAGCTTAAGGTAGCACTCTGCATTAATAGTCAACCTGACAAAAACAGAATTGTGACACAGAAAAAGGGCTCTTAGAATTGTTTTTTTTTAGAGGTGGTTTGGTGGTATTTGATTAAGGTACAAAAGACAAATATATATGCACACTAAGCTGCACAAAAACAAATGTAAGTATCATTCAGTGACATACAAATGTGCTCTAGCCAGCAGGGGTGGCGGACAGTGATCTCACCTCAGGGTGTACATGACTCTCCCGTTGCTCCACAGCCGCAGCAGCCTGTTTGGGGTGGTGATCCAGTGGGCGTCAGATTTGCGGGAGTTCCTGAAGAATGTGTCGGGGATCCAAATCTTGCCCACCATGTTACTGTTGAGCATGAGCTGCTTCATGGTGCTGTTGAACTTGAGCCGGCTGTCGTACCACGTCTGGGCGAAGAAGATGTCGATGGTGTACTCCTGTAGAACACGTGAACAGTTTGTAATGAGGAGAACCTGGACACACTAAGCATGACATTTAGTGTAGTGCTCTCACCATGTTGATGGGATCCACCGGCCCAATGCTGTTCACATACACGGCTGTTTCAATCACTGTTGGCCTCACTGAAACAAACCTCCATTTGTTACACATCTGTCAAATATGCTTTATCATTACTGATGTGGTGCACTTACCGCCGATGTCTGGCCGCAGTTTGTTGTCATAGCCTAGCAGAAGTTTATTCAGTATCAGAGTGACGTCGCTCTCATAGACTTTAGGTGATAACACCCACGTCTTGTTAATAGGCACATCTTCATAGTCCTCATCCTCCTTTTTACCGGACCCAATGGCTGCACTGCAAGCCACACAAGGACATACTGTATTACAGCTTTGTACGAAGAACATCAGGAACAAAGGGGGCTCAAGGGGTCAGAGCGACATGGGCTGAGTGCACCTTTTGTGACCAGAGGAGGCAGTCTGAGTGGAGGCTACCAGCCTGCTCAATACAAACACTCCCTTTGGTTCCCATTTCCCAGTTCTCTGGGGACACCACAGTTTCATTGACTAATTATTTATCAAGTAAGACTATCACATAGCCGAGCCATGTCAGGACCAAGTGTGTCTGAGCTGCTAAACTGTGATAAATGAAAAACTAAATGACAAAGAACAATGGATTCCTACTGTAACTTAGTATGTGTAGATGTTCTTTTCTTGGTTAAAACATTTCACATTACACTAAGCAAAGGGAAATGTAATTTTATGGAGAAATGATAAAGTATTTAAGTCTCACACAACAGAAGATCAGTTCAGTCTAGAATGATCTGATACCTGCAGCACAGCATCACATAAAGGTTATGGCAAACATCAGGGTAATAAAGGTGCACATGCACACAAACATCCGCATTATTAACATCAAAGACATTATCCTGGCTAACGTGAGCTGCTGTGATAGCGGAGCTGGCCTCGCAGACGCAGTGTGGCTCCGGGATTAGCCAATAGAGAAAAGACACAGTCCAATTGACTTGGCGTAAGCTAAAAGAACACCTCGATATATCGGACACAGCTCCCAACAAGGATTTGTTTAAAGAACAAGGGAGTCTGACCCGCCTGATGTTCATACTGAACGGGTTTGGGCCCCGCTGTGGGGAGAAAAATGAGCTCAGTAAAGGGGGATCACTCCCCGCGTTGCAGCACTGACAAAGACACTGTTTATTACAGGCTATTAAATCTGTCTTTGAGCTTACCATAGACTCAGGAGAGCGAGGAGCCGCCACAGCATCATGTCCCGCTGGATGTGCCTGTCAACACAGAAGCTGCTTCGGTTTCAGTGGCCAGTGCACGCAGACGCACATGAAGACGCACAGCCGTGCCAGGGGTGATCTGCAGAGGAGAGGGAGCCGCTGACTGCGCGCTCTCTCTCTGCAGCAGCGGCACACACAGGCACTGAGGAGCACAAACCACTCTGCCCCTAGCTGCTGTTCTCTTCTATTCACTGCCTTCACCAGCACTCAGTGCACACACTGTGCCCACAGGCGCGGCACTAATGACACCGTCATGTCATGTCCACTTACACTGAGGACTTTGCACAGCTGCAAGAGCAATGCACATATAGTTACACAGGCAAAGTGGGTAAGGTGCCTTGCCCAAGGTCACGACAGCATGGACTGGAATAGAACCACCGACCCTCTGGTTCTAAGACTAAAGAGCCACAGTTGTACTCGTCTGACTTTGTCTTTGGATTACAGTGAACCTGGGCCTGTTTCCTTTCAGCTGCAGGGGTACAGTCAGTGGGACATGACTCCTGCTGGGGGCGGAGCAGGTTATACACGCTGTTTGACTGTGATATGAGTGAGGACAACAGCCTTCTTTGGCAAGGCCTGGGAAAATGTTCCACTTGAAAGATAACTGTTGCTTTAAAAGGTCAGATCACTGCAAGTGCGTGTCACACTGATGTATTCATGCTGACAGCTCTCATGAACTAGGCTATTTGATGAACTGAACAAATCCCAGTTTCATCAATGTGATGATGATACAGTATCTCGGGCAGAAAACATAGGCTGAACTATATTTAAATAAGTGGAATCTGCAAAATATCCACATCAAAACACACTGACTGTGTAGTTCTTTTGTTGTGAGACATGTTTCAAAGCAGGCTGAATGTGCGAAGTGTACAAGACAGAGAATCAGAGCTCGGAGGGATGCTGAGGCATCACTGAGGTAATGTGCAGGGTAAGCAGAGCCAACAACAAAGGGATGTGCAGCACAAGCACACGCGATATACTGCTTTTAATGTTTATTTTCATATTGAAAACAATTACAGTACTTGGGCACGTTGATTGTCAGAGTGCATTCTTTTTGAATCATAGTGGAGTGAAGGCAAATCAAAAAGACAATGATGGTGCATACACTTAGTCAATAACAATATGGAATAGCAGCACACACAATATCTCGTGGTACAATGAGTAAATACAACAAAGTACAGTACAAGTTGCTGGTCTCATTTTCCCCCCAATTAATAATCACAAGAGAGATTGATTTCTTGCCCCACTCGAGCTTGAATGAAAGAAAAAGATGGAGCATTTTAACAAGGTAAAAAGCTCAACAAAGTCAATACAGTAAGAACGTGTGACCTGTAACCATTCATTTTTGTTTCAAACATAGACAATTAGACCAACATGTTGCGCACCAAAGCACAGTTACAACTCGGCCTTTTGCATTTCTTTGTCCAGTCTTTCGGCAGCGCGCTTCACCAATAACGTCAACACTCAATACACATATAAAAGCGTGAAAAAAAACAACGGCGCACACTTGTCAGTAAACTCTCGACCTCTCGTGTGGCGTGCGCATGAAGACGTAAACTTCCCCTTCGGGTGGCACGCGTGAAGTCGTGAGGAGCAGGTGGAGAGGAAGAAAGAGAACGACTCGAGAAGGAGATTGTGGTCAACAAATTAGATGGCGGGAAAAGAATGAGGTAGGAAACGCATCAACAGCTCCAGCCACGTGAAATGTGCTGTATAACTCCCGTGGACAGTGTGTAGGTCTTTACACAGCGGGTTCAGGAAGTATTCACACCCCTCTATTTATTCGTATCTGATTAAGTTGAAGTTTGATGGCAGAAACCTCCAAATCCAAGCCCTGACTAGAATTTAAATAAACTCAGATATATGACTAAAACATGTACCTATATTTTCTTAGGGATATCAGTGGGGAATTTTTATCTACATAATAAAATACACGGCCTGATCTGGGGTTTGTGGTCACGTCTAGGTTCAGCAACACAGTGACAACCTGAACATCCTGAATGACCAGGTTATTACATCAATGGGTTTCTTCTTCCCTGACGGCACGGGCGTATTCCAAGATGCCAATGCCGGGATTCATCGGGCTCACATTGTGAAAGAGTGGTTCAGGGCAAAACGAGACATCATTTTCACACATGGATTGGCCAGACCTTAAAACCCATTGAGGATCTTTGGGATGTGCTGGAGAAGGCTTTGCGCGTTGGTCGCACTCTCCCATCATCGATACAAGATCTTGGTGGAAAACAAACGCGACACTGTATTTCTGACGTTGCAGAAGCTCGCTGAAACAATGTCACAGCGAATGCGCGCTGGAATCAAAGCTGAACGCGGGCCTAGCAAATATTAGAGCGTGTGACTTATTTTGTGGCGACTTTTACTTTGGTCATGCAGTGTGTAACGATTCGAGGAGAGCACTTTCTGAACCCGCTGTATATTAGTGTCAGTGTGGAGTCCAGAGTTCAACCAAAAGTCTCCATGTCTTTAATGACCAGTTCTCTGTTCAGATACGTGGCCCAGTAAACTAGGTTAAAGGTCCCAAAGAGCACGGGGAACAAGATGCGAGCTAGGCGGTCGATCTTGCTCACACTGTTGAAGGTCTTCCTGGGCTGCTCCATCTTGGTGATGGCGGGGCTCTTGCTGTTGTCCATGAGGCCGCACTTGGAGATGGTGGGGATGGGGGAGTCCTTGGTGAGGCTGGGATAGTAGTTAGCCACAGCCACGGCGTACGCGTTGTTCTTTTTCACGATAGACCTTTCTTTTCTCTACAAGGAAAGAAATTATACAATGTGGCTTGTGTGATAAAGACCGAGAATAACACGGGGAGAACATCAACACGGTCGACTCCATAAACAGGCAGGAAATCAAACCCAGGACAGATTGGAATGACATGTCACATTTCATATGACTTTCAGTACTTTGTTTAAAAGTTAGAACACTTGATAAAGTGTGTGATGCCCTCTGCTGGCAACATTGGGGAGTGAAGCAATTTGAAACAAAATAGTTATAAAGTTGAATTTTCTTCTGTACCTTGTTCTCCACAACAGTCTTGCCATCCCAGGCCCAGCTGCGTTTGGTGAAGTAGTTGACGGTGGCAAACTCAATGAGAGCAGAGAAGACGAAGGCATAGCAGACTGCGATGAACCAGTCCATGGCTGTGGCGTAGGCCACTTTGGGCAGAGAGTTACGAGCGCTGATACTTAGAGTAGTCATTGTAAGCACTGTGGTCACACCTGAAAATGAAGCACACAGGCTTTTTCACGTCTATGTTGATAGTACAGTATGAGTATTAGTTTTCACTCATCATTTTCAGGCAAAGGCAGAATACAAGTAAGATGATATTAGGGCAAGAAATCAGAAACTCTCAGTTATACAAATGAAATACTGACCTCTTATTATGTATCAAGCTGTTCACCCTGCTGAAGTTTAAAACAGGGATGCCAAAGATGCAGCCCGTGGGCCACATCCAGCCCCCATAGTGCTAATCCTGAGGCAATTCTCAAATCATATGGTGGCGCAGCAGTTAGTGCACATACTTCACAGCTTTTTATTTTAATTTTAGTTTGCATGTTCTGTCTGCGTAGGTTTCCTCCGGGTTCTCCGGTTTCCCCTACCACTAAAAACATGTACAATAGTCTAGGATGAGTGCGAATGTGTTTGAGAGTGTGAGCGGGGAATGACGAACGGAAATTCGCCCATGGCTACAATCTGGTGTGGTGTGTTTACATGCATGATGTGTTTTCATCAACATGCACTGTTCTGACCAAATAAAAACAATTTCCTACATCATTGTAATTGCCTTGCACAGCCTATTGGATTTTGAGAGTACTATAGGACATTTATGTCTGCTCTGGCATATAAACCATTGAAATACAAACATATTACTGAGATTATTGAACAACCAAATTTGATGAATCATATCAACACCTAACTGACTTATTATATTGTAATCTGCAAAACAGCACATCACAGTGTCTTATATTACTATCATCTTATACATTTCAAATGCTCTTGAATTCATATTTGATGATTATTATCATTCAGCCCTCGGGCACACCACACGTTGAACTCGGAATTTGGCAGATGAAACAAAGTGAGTTTGGCACCACTGATTTTAAGACCAACAAACGTTCTGAAAGGCATGCGATCTTTGCATTAGTTTAGCTGTTTATATTTCAGTCTTCTCTCAAATGTTACTGCTTCTGTGGTGATGTGCACTGGGGCTGCATATTGCTGTTTTCTTCTTTAAAAAAAGATCAAATTGAAATCACCAAGATACAGTATGCTTTTTCAAAAGTCCTTCTGGATCAGTATAGATATACCGTAAATATCCTTTATTATTCTCACATAAGGATTGTAGTTAGTCCTACCATTCAATGCCACACAGAAAGGCCCCACATCGTCTGACAGCGTGCTGACCACTAGGTCACCATGCAACACTAATCAGTGTCTGCTCAACAATATCTGGCTTAAAGATACACAACCTTTAACCCAAAACAACAGAGCTAAAAACAAAACACTGTCTGTCTACTTAAGGAACCAAAAGCAAGTTTACAAGCTGTGTTTGCGCTCATATTCTAATACACGTCTGACTCACCAAACACAGTTCGGGCAGGAACAGACTCCCTGTTGAGCCAGAAGGAGACCTGGGAGAGGATGACTGTCATGATACAAGGCAAGTATGTCTGAATGACGAAGTAGCCAATTTTCCTCTTCAGATGGAAGTGGGCCGTCATCACAGTGTATTCACCTGAAAAACAGATCAAATATAATCTCCCAAAATTTAAGAAATATGTATTTGTTTTTGCAGATAGGAACTTCATTTGCCAATGCAATGTATGGATAAATAAAGACTTGTTCTATACTCTCACAGAAGTCATAACCATTATTTCAGATTGTGACTTTTAGAATATACTCACCGGTGCTGGATTTGATGGTCTCTTTGCCCACCGTCTGCCCCACCAGGTCGTATTGGTTCAGCCTGGAGCCGTCTGCGGCCACATCCACGGACTCTGTGGCATTTCGAGTCCAGATGTACGTCACTTCTGTTTTGGTGTAGGCATCTGAAGCAGGGGAAACAAGCATAACCTTAACTGATCTCAAAACCGTTCCACCACACATAAGAATAGTACATGCATCTGGTATGTAAATATGTGCAAGTCATGCAGAAGACACAACAGTCCGTAAGATTACAGCTTCCAAATTTCAGAGGGCAGGAGTGGGAGTCCATTGGAAAGTCCTCCAGATGCATAGGACACTCTGCTTGAACGGTCAGCCTAGACATAGACCCCCCCCCAAAAAAAAGTCATAATCAGAGCGTTAACATCCACATTTAGTTAAAAAAAACATCTAAGGCCTGGCGTACCTCATGGTGTACAGCAGGGTGCCGTCCTCCATGATGCGCAGCAGCTTGTTGGGCATGGTCATGTTGTGGGCCACAGACTTCTTGCCGTTGTGGAAGAAGGTGTCCGGGGTCCATATCTTACTGGCCATCAGGTTGTTCAGGGGCAGGATGTTCATCGGCCCGTGGAACCTCAGCCGCTCGTCTTTCCAGCTCTGACGGAAGAAGACGTCCACGGTGTACTCCTGCGGGGGTGAGACAACAGGCATCAGACACAAACAAAGCGGATCGCGTTAACGACGGCATTCTCTCACTAAAGGTTGGAGGCTTGTCGGGTCAGTTCGATTTCTTTTACGGGCAAACGGACTAAACCGAAGAGACAGGCAACACACATCCCCCAAGCGAGGTGACGCAAAAATGTTCGTAATCAAATCCCCATTTGAATTAACAAACATTCATATTTATTAGGTATTAAGGGTATCTACATTGTTTTAAACAGGGGACCTTGGCCAATAAGCTCGTCCGCTTCAACGCGGCGCATCACATCCGGTATGGGTCTGCTCTGTTCCACCAATAAGTGACCTCCCTATTCATAAGGAGACCATTTTTACAGTTTCATCTGCTGTTTCAGCACTCAAATTGCCTTCACAATAAAGCCGGTCCTCTTACTCTCAACTGTTGATTTTACCCTTATTACAGCATCCTTCCCAACTCTAGTTCATGCCTCTGCTGGAAATAGAGGAGGGAGACCTATACACCTCTACAAAAATGTTCTTAAATCTATCTAGTTAGCCATTTCTTTCAAATATTATGTGAAATGTACCTCATAGAACCACTAACAAAAGGAATTGGACAGGAAGAAGAAGAAGAAGAAGAAGAAGAAGAAGAATAAACCCTGCACACAAGCGATGAAGCTGAGGGGAACAAACAAATAAGAGTGTGTGTTGCAGAATACTGAAAATGTTTAGCCACACGATTCACAAATCTTGACACAAAGGCCTCAAGTTAAACTCTCATGTGAATCACTGCGCACTATAAGGGGCAGATGATTTGCTACTGTGACCCTAGATGAGAAACCCATAGGAAAGACAGGGATCCAGCCTTTCCCACAGCACACCGAGGAGCTGTGGTGCAAGTCCCAAAAAACCCCCGATGTTTTGTTATCTTCGGTGTCAGGAATGATTTCTCTAAACAATATTTTTAATTAAAAATGCATGTAATCGTAGCGGATTTATTTCACTCGGGTTTCGGGTCCACGGGCAGTCTTCAGGCTGTCAGACCATTGGCGGGTTAAAGCCAACTGTTACCACAGGCAAGTGTCAGCTCTCATATCCATCAGCCTTAGAGCCACGCCACCTCCGCCTGCATGTACCAGCAGCAGGAACACAATATGCTCTGAGTGTGGACACAATCCCTGGACATAAACACATTTGTTTATAAAAATCCAACATTACAATTTCCATAGTCGCAAAGGCTGCAATTGTTATGCAATACATGTTATTTGCGCACAGCTAATACGCCATCTCCCTGGGGTATTACTATGTCTAAAACCTGAGAGTAGTTTAATGCTCTACAAACCTCTTCTGAAAAGCATGTAATTCAGAAGAGATTGGATTAGTTTAGCAGTTCATATTTCAGTCTTTTCACACAAGTAATTGCAATCACCATCGAGAAAGATATTTTCAAAACCGTTTAATAACCCTTTCAATGTTCAGAGCAGCCTGTTTACAACCAAAAGTAATAACACTCTCCAGTTCACCAAATAACAATGAAACATGCTGCACATTTCGTATTTCTGATGTTGCAAATCTTCTGCACGTGCGGTAGCCCATTTTATAACACAGAGAGGTCTTCTTAATGCACAGTCTATACCGGCAGTGCTATTAGCACACAAAGGGCAGATGGAGTGAGTGACATTATCTGATGCAACTTTGATGATAACTGTAAAAAATACATAAGAAAACCAAGCTCTTTCTCCCTTTTTATAGAAGTGTTGTTTCAATCTCTTCCACTTAACGTGCACTCTCCCCCCCTCCTCGGCAGCTGAGCCACTTAAATATTTGAGCAGACACCACAAAGAAGGAAGCAACAATGAGCGAAAAAATTGGCTGTCTGTGATTGCACAGAATAACAAGAATAAAGCAGTTTGGAAATCTCTTTTATGGGGATTGCCGCCCGTTTCAACTATGTTTGGAAAAAGGCCACTATGAAAGCTTTGATGGTTTTAGCCAGTGAACTCACCATGTCCGTGTCCGACACTGGGCCAAAGCTGGTCACATAGATGTCCGTCTTCACCTCAGTCACTCGATCTACAGAAGAAGGGGGGGGGGGGGGAAAGACAATGAAAAAGCTAAAAGGTTTGGACTGCATGGGTTGTTTAGTCAGGAGGCTTTGTCAGCAACTATTGAAACAAGGGAAAACTGGGTTGAACGTATCTGTGAAACATTTTACTGTCAGATATTTGGAACATATTTGCAAATTCACACAAGACGGATAATTCCCTTGGTGATGATTTGCTGTGAAAGCAACAGTGTTTGTATTATTAGTATACCTCCAAGCCCTGGTCTCAGGCGGTTGTCATATCCATCCAACAGACTGTCCAGAATCTTGGTAAAGGTGGTGATGTCTTTGGAAGAGCGTGTAAATTTTGCTTCACACCTGGAGAGAAAAGAAGACTAGGAATGGCACCATTACATCCCTCACTGATGTTGGCGGATGTAACAATGCTATCAATGGGCACAGGAAACTAACTTAGACATACTGATTGAAGCACGCGTCTATCAATGCCCTGTTGATGGTTAAGTGGACGACAGATGCAGTCGATGTTCCAACTCACCTGAAGTGGCACAGCAGGAGCAGAGGCAGCAGCAGGAGGCAGTGGGAGCCCCGGTGCCTCCCGTAGAGCGGTGGGAGCGGCATGGGTATGGGGTCGGTGGGGTGGCAAAAAAGCGCACAAAACGAACGATAAAGCCGGTATGTCCACCACGTAAGCGCTCTTCGCCCCCTGTTCTGACCATATGCGCAGCTGGTCTTGGGAGACGACTTCAGAAATCCATCAAATCCGGAGGTTTCGGGTCTTAAGACGCTTCAAGTTGAGCGCGAACTGGGGGCGCTCACCGCTCAACCACCCGTGGCACACAACAAGCTGCTGACTGCCGCCTCGGTTGGCTGCACGCCGGACTGACGCGCCAATCGCTTCATGGGTTCACACAGGGCAGAGGCGATAACAAGTCATTTAAAGCTGTAGCCTTGTTCCCCCACCCCACCTCACGCACTAAAAACGCTTATACATATTGAGCATCCCCCCACCAACTTACTCGGCTGGCAAAACGTCGTATTAATTTTTGTCAAACTGCATTTTCCACTTAAAGCCACACCGTGTAACATTTTATCCAAGTAAGCATTTATTTGTATTTTTATACTAGATGTTTATCGTTGATTAATACCTGAAACATGAACAAACAAAGAGGGTGTGTTTACTATGAGCAGCTAGCCTGTGCTAAAACCTGACGTGCAAACTTTACTGTGAGCAGTGATGTCTCCTGCTCGTCTCCATGGAGATGTTAACTAAAGATAGCCAAAATATGAAATTAACTATGTCGCCCCTCCTGGAACTGCCACCTTAACATGGTGGAGGGGTTTGAGCACCCAAATGATCCTGGGGGCTCTGTTGTCGGGGGCACGAAGCCCTATAGGTGACGGGTCAGACAAAGAGCGGTTCAGAAGCCCCTTATGAGAGACCAACAGGCCCGGTTAGAACCATGAGGACCCACCACCTGCAGGAGGAGCCATAGGGGCTGATGCAATGTGATTTGGGCAGATCATCCAACAGCTGCCCCACGAGCAACGGACAAGTGGAAGAAAATGGATGGATGGATGGATGGATGGATATGTCGCGTCTTACTCCAAAATAAAATCTTTAGTTTCCCGCAGCAAAAACAGCATGTTCTTTGTCGCGCTGGGGAGTGTGTTTTGTATTGCACGGCTACGGTAAGATCCACAATGTTACACAGTGTGCCTTTCAAGATGTTCCACTTCTACTGAAACTAGCACTGAACTCAGTCACCAATACTGTGTCTAATATTAATTCAAACACTAGGCCAATAATCCCGAAACCTCACAAACAAACAACTGTATATCTACAATCACCAAATTAAACCGAAAGGTCCCCCTGAGATATAGCAATTATGGACAATATTTTACGCTTAATTACACTTGCGAAATAAACCGAAAACTTGCTCTTTTTATTATTATTATTATTGTATTTTTTACATAATCTACAGGTAAAAAGTCTCACATTGAAATCTCTTTACATCTGTGCAGTGTCTCGATTTAAAACAGTCCCTTTATGCTCCTGCTAAACTTTACCAAAGACCCACGGTTAGCCTGCACTGTAATCTGACGTTAGAGTGCCCCCTGCTGTCAAGGATCAGTACTTGCTTCAAGACCGGACTGGAAATGGGAAGACACTACTGTAGAATTAACAGACAATAAATGAATAATAGCGCGCGTGCATCCGTCTATATTCCCGAGGTCAGAGCTTTCCCCTCCAGACGAGACCGCATCACACGCGGTCTTCAAATGGTTTAGCTTGATCGGCCTGGCCCACGCGTTCTCTTTTGTGTCTTATAGTAGTTGGGCTACTTTTTTCTTTTATTTTTCTTTTTTACGAAGGCTATGGCTAATATGTTGACAACAAAACGACGACTGGTTTGAGTTGTGTGCCTTTAGTGAGGCATTGGAGCACACACGTTCATATAGGCCGATTAATAATGCAGTTTGGCGTGCGGCAGCAGTGGCCAGGTGGAGGGGGGGGGGGGGGGGGAGGTAGGTTAGAAACGGGACGGGAATGCAAAAAAAAAGAAAAGGAAAAAGGACACGCATCTGATCACTGAAATCAATGAATCCCACCACTGTATGGAGAAATAAAATACAAAAAACCCCTCTGGCGCGCCACGTGTGCGCGCACCCCCTTTGATCCATCTGCGCTATAAGGGACACATGACCGCGGCACAGTTCATCGCTCCTGATTGCTCCTGACTCCTGTTTGGGAAGAAGTGAGTCGGAGGCAGCGATAGGCAGAGCTCTTGTGTCGGCAGCACTGCAGTCAGCAGCACCCACCACCATCACCCCCCCCCCCCCACCCCCACCACCCGGACTCTCGTCACATCCGCGCGAACGGAGAATTTTAACGCAGCCAACGCGCTGTTCCCATATGCACTGCCAGCGCCGTGCTGTGTCCGGGACCGCTGGGATAGAAAGAGCACGGATGAACTAGCCACGCTCAACCCGTTACGGACTTCACACGGTTTTCTTTTTTCTCTTCTTCTTTTTTTTTTCTTCTTCTTTCCCTCTCCCTCCCCTCTCCTGAGCGCCACTGCTGCATGTCTCTCTGAGCGCGCTCGTTTTGGCTGATAATGCGTGTGGATGTGGGGGGAAGGAGAGCGGTGGTGCGCGTTCTGGGGCTCTAACTGCGCAGCCTGAGAGTCTTGTGTGGGATCCTTCAGGTGCACGGGCATGGGGGCCGGCGTGAGGCGCGGGCTATGCGGGCTTTTCTGCCTGTCCCTCATCCTCGCTGCGGCGTGGGCTTCGCAGAGGTGAGACGAGAGAGAGCGCGTCATGTTTTAGCGACCACAAGCTGTCCTTTTCCTTTTTTTTTTTTTCTCTCTCTCCCCCTCTTTTGTTGTGGGGGGACAGGCGCAACTTATATGTTCTGTCTTTCATTCCAGCGCCAACGAGCCCAGTAACATGTCCTTTGTGAAAGCCACCGTGGATAAGCTGCTGAAGGGCTATGATATCCGCCTGAGGCCTGATTTTGGAGGTACAGTCCGGCGTATATCTGCAGTGGTCCGCTCATCCTGACGCACAGGCACTTAACGCTGTGTGTGCCTCTTCTTGCAGGCGCACCTGTGGACGTTGGCATGAGCATAGACATCGCCAGCATCGACATGGTGTCCGAAGTGAACATGGTTAGTGGTGTGGCAGGGTTTGCATGGTGACTTATGCGGGGTGAAGGCTGCTGTGTCCCGGAGTGAAGGGGACAGGCCGACACGCGATAGGTTGCAGTAATTACATAAGGCCCGGGAGTTTGTGGAGCACTGATGCAGAGAAAAGCGAGCGCAGGTGAACATAAGGGAATACGATGCTGTTGCTTATTGGGCTTCTTTTTTTTTCATGTGACATTGTGGATATTCAAAGTTTCATCATGCAGAATTTTTTTGATTAATTATGCAAGTTAGACATGCATTAAACATAACATGCAGAGGGTGGGGCCAAGTTCAAAGTGCTGTATTTATTTTTCATAATCTCGTAGCCTAACTATTTGGAACACGCCAACTACTTCTCATTTACAGGAGAGACTAATGAGGAGCACCACAATACACCCTTGTCCAGAGAGCAGGACGTTTATAGCCAAGAGTAGAAAACGAATAGAACCCACTGGGCACTTGCAGCAGAGAATAGTGGCCTGTGTGAGAGCAGGGAGTACCTCACTGCATCCACATATGCAGAAGAATACCACACTGCACCATTGTACAGAACAGAGAGAACCCCATAGAAGACTACCCTGCTCCACTCATACACAGCTGGAGGAGAATCCAAATGTATTCACTGGGTAGCTGGTAAGAGTACCCCGCTGAACCAAAACCAACACAGTGGAGATAGTTGTAAGTGTCTGTGTCCACATGAGGCAGAGAACCCCACCACAAAGCAGAGAACAAGACGTGCAGTCAACTGCGCCCACATGCAGGCTATAAATAATGGCAGAGAAAAATCTTATAGCAGATTTTAGGGAGTACCCCTTCATAAGGGGGAGTTTGTCTCCCAACCAGAGGAACATGGACCCGTGGGGGTATGTGAGCACTTAGCTGGGGGTTCTTGGAATTATTGTATAATATAGTATTTTAATTTTATTTTCAAAAGGGAAGTTAAGTTATGGATGTTTGGCAGTGGAAGGTTTGGAGTTGAAAGCGTTTTAGCTTTACTGTAACCACAACACATCACTTTCTAAATAATCGGCAGCGCCCTCGAGGTAGGGTGGATGAAAGACTCAAGGGGTACGTGTGACAACAAAGGTTAGGAAATACTGAGCAGGATAGAAGCCCATTGCACCCACATACAGTAGAAGGAGATAACCCCACATACTGTAGAATAGCCCACTGCACCCACATCTACCGACTAAGCAGGCGTGCTCAAGCAGTAGAGTGGGACCCTGCCCTCCCAAATAGATCATAGTATTGTACAGGCTTTTACATGCAATTACTCATTGCAGCAACAATATCAAATTAAATATAGTTTTATCAATTTCAGTATGTTTCTTCTTCGAATATTTTAATTTGACTTAACAATAATAACCACATAATAAACACCCATCACACTGATAATAGAAAGCTATACATATCTGGGCTGTCTTTAAAAGTAGTTCGAGAGCCCAAACAGGTAAACACCCCGGCACTACAGAGGCTAGGGAGTACCCCACTGCACTCACATACAGTAGAGATAAGAGATTACCCCACTGCACCACCACCGCTAACCACAACTGTCTTTGGTGCATTGGCTAAAAAGCAATACAGAATTGTTGCTATTTCTGTTGTTGTTAATGTAGCTTACCCGACGGCTGACGATTTTGTGTTTGTTAGACAACTCCAAACAGTGATGGTCCACACAGTCTGCAGTGGGCAAGAGCAAATCCCACTGCGCCCACATACTGTACACACCAGGGAGTACCCCACTGCACCCACAGTGGAGACTAAGCACCTCACTGCACCCACATACAGTAGAGCGCTGTTGGAAGTAGGTCATGCAGCAGCACACTGCAGTAGTGATGACATGGCATGAATTTCTATATTCTTGTTTACTGCAGTGCACAGAAACAGTAAAGTTGGAGAAGTGCCTTACTCTGTGATGGAAAAAAACAAACAACAAACCTTAAGGTAGAGCTGAGGCATGGTGCAATGACCTGCAACAGTCTCTCGGAGTGTTCAGAAGTTTGACACGCTATTAAAATGTCCCAGTTTCGCAGTCGGAGCTGTTAGAACTTTAGAAATTAAAGGCGTTTTGTTGACAGGTTATTTAGCATCTATTTAGGAGATGAAGGGCGCACACTTGTAGGCAGATATTTTGTGATGAAATCTTTTTTGTTTTTTTCTCCAAATACATGCATGAATAGGTCATTAAGTTCAGTGATAGAATGGGTGAATGTGAGAGATTATAGATTGTATTTAAAAAGAAAATAAGTCATTCTTATATGTGAATGTTGAGTTGGTGATAGAGAGGCTGCTGGGGTGGAAGTGGACTGGAGGAGGCTTGTGGCCTTAAAGCTGGAACGACTGGAAGGCGGGGAGAGAGTGCATTTATATGGATTGCTTGAGCAGTGATTGGTTGAAATGCAAAGGCAACTGGCAGTCATTAGCTGACAACGACAGACAAGAGGTTTGAATTGGGTGGGAAATACTGTACATCCTTGCTTATTTTATGCATCTGCTTTGCAAAAATGTTAACCAATGCAATGCACAGTTAAAGTGACAGTTCAGCCCAATATCATAGGGCTGAATGATATTGAAGTAACTTGCGCTATGTGATACGGCTGTGCAATATTGCGATATTTAAAAAAAAAAAAAAATCATTTCATCACAATATGTTCCATTCTAATTAAACACAAATTGTAAGTAACTACTTTTTCAGCAAAATGTTTCATAAGAAGACAGAATTGAAGTGCATTGTTTGTTTTTGCAAAAAATATGTGTCGATCTCAGCCAGATGAAGACTTTAGTGATGTTACGATATGTTGTGGCTTATATCGCATCACCTAATATCGCATTACGATATTATTTGCGATATATTGTGCAGCTCCAGTATGTAAGTTTTAATGCTTTACATATTCAATAGATTGCATATAATTGACAACATATTTGGCGTAACCATTTTTAATTTTTTTTTTTTTTACTGTAGTCCCTCCCTCTGCTTAATCGCCTTTTCTAGGCAACCAATCACAATCCTCGGTGCCATAACTTTGACCAATGAGACTAGCTTTTCCTGTGAACCGTCCCGTCAGGTTCAATCAGCGAGGGAGGGGGGCGGGAGCTTGATCATTTACTTGATAAATCTCTTTCGCTCTCTGCTCATTGTGCAAACTAGGAGTGGCTTTCAGGTCCAATCAGGAGGCGAGGGGAGGGGACCTGATAGTTTGCTTATTCCTCATTTTGCAATCTTACAGTCTATCGCAATTATATTCATTTTTTTTTTTTTTTTTTATACTGTAGATTGACTTTTTTTTGTGAGGTTTATTATTTCTCTTCCTGATTGGACACGGGCACAGGATTTGACTTTTTTTTTGCAAGCTACAGAAGAAAAGCTGTTACGGCTGCTCTCTCCCCGCAGGACTACACCATCACAATGTACTTCCAGCAGTCTTGGAGGGACAAGCGCCTGTCCTACACTGGCATCCCGCTCAACCTGACCCTGGACAACCGCGTGGCCGACCAGCTGTGGGTGCCAGACACCTACTTCATCAACGACAAGAAGTCTTTTGTGCACGGTGTGACTGTGAAGAACCGGATGATCCGCCTGCACCCTGACGGCACTGTCCTCTATGGGCTAAGGTAACTGTCCGGTAACCACATCGACTGACCAAAGCGCAGTTGCCGAGTATGCACACAAAACCACTGACACGGGTGGGGGATCTGCTGTTGAAAAGACGACTCTCGTGCAAATGCAGTGTAACATTTTTGTAGTGGAGCATCAGGTATCAACTTCCATCATCAATTAATCATGTACTGATGGACAATCTCCTTTGCACAATTTATTTATGAATCCTGAACTCTAAAACAATCAAATCGTGACTAAAGTGAATTGTTTTTCTTACCACCTGAATCGAGCACATTTTTCTCTAGTTTGGCTTGAACCTCAAATTTAAAAGCTTCTTGTAAATAACCCTGCCAATATGGCGACAAAAAACGAGAAGAAAACGACAGTGAAAACGCAAAAGAGTAACAAAGAAAGTAACAAGAAAGTGTCAAAAATGATGGTGAGGCGTCACACTGGCCTATAGCCTGTAAGCTTTTAGATTTGGGTAAAGCCGAAACTGAGAAAATGCGCTCTGTTAAGGCGGCTGGTAAGAGGTTTAAGGGAGTCAGGGATCCGTGCGATCGAACAGCTTCGATTCGATTCTGAGCGATACCAAGATATCGACCTTACCAATGAGAGATGAATTTGTTATCAATTCTAAAAACAGAAAGAACTATTCCACTGCAAAAATATCACAACTTTGGTATCTATGCACGCATTTCAGCGGGAGTTAAGACGAGCGGATTACCAGTTTGCAGTTCCATCTCTAACATTGTATTTCCATATTTTTCTGTTAACACTGAATACGACTGACGTGTGCCTCCATAAGGATCACCACCACTGCTGCTTGCATGATGGACCTGCGGCGATACCCGCTGGACGAGCAAAACTGCACACTTGAAATAGAAAGCTGTAAGTATACGGCTGACTATAACGATGTCTTACGCAATTGCAGAATGAGGCTGTGTTGATGGGGTTTGCCGACTGTGGGGTCTTGCTTTCAGATGGGTACACTACAGACGACATAGAGTTCTTCTGGCAGGGAGGGCCCAACGCCGGATCTGTGACTGGAGTGGAGAACATCGAGCTTCCGCAGTTCTCCATCATCGACTACCAGACCCTGGCCACCAAAGCTGTGTTCTCCACAGGTCAGACTAGCGATGAAATATTAACCAGGAGAGACTCGCCGTAACGCCACACTGCGGAACATTCCAGGCTTTAGATTGTTTAATGAGCATGCCAGTAACAGCAACAATACTGTTTTTTTACAGCTGGTTAGAAAAGATCATAGAGAGGTTGTGTCCCGTAGCTGATATGAGGAAGAAGCGGGCGAAGAGAGAGTGCATTTGTGTGAACGGCTTGAGAGGAAAATGTTGCAGGCTGTTATTAGCTGACAGTTTCATCCCTGTGTCGATAGGTGTGTGCTTTTTCCCCTGTCACAGGTTCTTACCCGAGGTTGTCCTTGAGCTTCAAACTGAAGAGGAACATTGGCTACTTCATTTTGCAAACCTACATGCCCTCCACCCTGATCACCATCCTGTCCTGGGTCTCCTTCTGGATCAACTATGACGCTTCAGCTGCCAGAGTCGCATTAGGTTCAATATTTCATTCTAAATTTTCTCTCAGTTTGAGAAAGCGCTGGATAATAGCTTTAGTTCTGAGACAAAAAGTGACGTTTGATTTGTCCCACAGGAATAACTACGGTGCTGACCATGACCACCATCAACACTCACCTCAGGGAGACCCTGCCAAAGATCCCCTACGTCAAGGCCATCGACATTTACCTGATGGGCTGCTTCGTGTTCGTGTTTCTGGCTCTGCTGGAGTACGCCTTCGTCAACTATATCTTCTTTGGTCGTGGCCCCCACCTGCAGAAGAAAGTGGCTGAGAAGGCAGCGAAGTCCAACAATGAGAAGAATCGCCTGGAGAGCAACAAGGTTCAGGTGAGCAATACTCATACAAACATTATTTCAAAGTAAAGTGTAGTTTACGGAATATAGTTTGTTGAAAAAGTTACAACAAAAACGGGCTTACTGGTCAACACTCGTCAGCGTTTATATTGGGTGGTGAAGTTTAGGCAGGGGTAGGAAACGTCAGGCCAATAGGGGCAAAATCCAGCCCTCCAGCATGTATTCTCTTGGCCTGGCAAGTCCAGAATAAAACCCTCCGTATTTTTTATACACAGGGATGTCAGTCTGGTTAGCCCGCCATCCTTCGCTGCTCGATCCAAATTCAAATAGATCCGCGCAGTCAGATTTGTTTATTTGTGGTCACGTGTTGTTCGCGAGTAGCATCACTCTTGGGAAGCGGAAGCTCCCTCAAAAACAATCTACGGATGACGCACAGGAGACCTGAGTGCTTTTTTCATGTGCTGGTTAATGACCAAAAACACATCAATAGTAAGTGACTTTTGGGATTCATAGCCCTGTTCGAATATTAACACAGAACCAATAATAACACCGCAACAACAACACAAGCCCGCCCTTTGTTGATCGGTTTACTTCACTTCCTGTTTGCTTGCATATGTTCCACTTTGGAACTGTAGTTAATGATGGTAATGACCAGACTCAGTCGCTGGTACAGCGGTCAGTCTGGATTTTCTAGGCAAGTATCCTCTGGCCCCTTAGGTTGTTTTGAGAAACATAACTCAAATATTTCAAAATTAATATATTAATTTCTTCAAAATTTTGCTAGGGGTGCACTCCCAGACCTCTTGTTTAAAAACTATAGTCAAACAAGAACACCATTTGTACAAAACAATGATTGCGTTTGGGTCAACATGGGTTAGCTTGGCCAATCGTCCTGTTGTGCTCTTCCATGAGAATACCCAGAAGAACTTGCAAACTCCACGGAAAAGGGACTCTGCAGCTCTTAGTCATACACCCGTCACCTCTGTCATCTCTGGTTCAAATAAAACACTACTGCATGACTTCGCTTGACATTTATTTTGCAAGTATTCCATGTACAGTATCTTATTGAGAGCTATTTATTTTGTATATTATTGATGATGTATTCCTTGAAAATATCAGAATTCTAGTATCACTTCTAATACACAAAAGTTCTTTGCTCATACACTTACTTAGGCCTTATGTAACAATTTCACCCTAATGTGTTTGTTTTTTAACTTTAACTTTAGTAGTTATTCGGGTTACATTTGTTTTCTACTTGAAAATGAACATACAGTGCCTTTCAAAAGTACTAATACACCTTGAACTTTTGCATATTTTGTCATGTTTACAACCATAAACATAAAGATTTTATTTTGAATTTTTACTGAAAGTTCACACACAAGTAACAGACAACTGTGAAGTGAAAGCAAAATGATACATGATTCTGTTATTTTTCCAAAAATAGAAAAGTGAAAAGTGCGGCGTGCACAAGTATTCATACAGCATTTTCTGAGTGCATTAAATTGCCTTTATAACATTCCTAATGACTGCAGAATGTTCACAGCTTGCCCTAACCATTAAATAGAGGTCACCTGTACGTAATCTACTCTCAGTATAATTTCAGCTGTTCTGTGAGGGCCTCAGAGCTATGTTCAGAGTGTATTGGTCACTAAACATCATGAAGGCCAAGGAGCACACCAGAGAGGTCAGGGATAAAGCTGTGGAGAAGTTTAAAGCAGTGTCAAGTTATACAAAGATTTCACAAGATTTGAACATCTCACGGAGCACTGTTCAATCCATCATTCGAAAATGGAAAGAGAATAGTACCAATGCCAACTTACCAAGACACGGCCGTCCACCTAAACTAACAGACCGAACAAGGAGAGCACTGGTAAGAAATGCAACCAAGTGCTCCAAGATAACTCTGGAGGAGCTGTGACGTACTGCAGCTGAGCTGGAGGAATCTGTACATGGGACAACTATAAGTCGTACTCTACACAAATCTGGCCTTCATGGACGAGTGGCAATAAGAAAGCCATTATTGAAAGGAGGCCATAAGAAATCCCATTTGAAGTTTGCTAGAAGTCATATGGAGGACACAGCTACCATGTGGAAGAAGGTGCTTTGGTCAGATGAGACAAAAATTGAACTTTTTGATTTTGACCCAAATGCAAAACGTTATGTATGGCACAAACCTAACACTGCTCATCGTCCTGAGTGCACCATCCCCAGTGTCAAATATGGTGGGGGAGCATCATGCTACGGGGCTGCTTTTCCTCAGCGGGGACTGGGAAGATTTTAAGAATAGTTGGGAAGATGGATGGAGCCAAATACAGGGACATTTTGGAGGAAAACCTGCTGGAGTCAGAAAGAGAATTGAGGCTGGGGCGGAGATTCACCTTCCAGCAGGACAATGACCCTAAACACAAAGCTAAATCTACAATGGAATGGTTTAAAAACAAACATATTAATGTGTTAGAATGGCCCAGTCAAAGTCCTGACCTAAATCCTATTGAAAATCTGTGGAAAGACCTGAAAACTGCTGTTCACAAACGCTCTCCTTCTAATTTGACAGAACTTGAGTTGTTTTGTAAAGAGGAATGGGCTAAAATGTCAGTCTCTAGATGTGCAAACCTTGTAGTCATACCCCAGAAGACTTGCTGCTGTTATTGCAGAAAAAGGGGGTTCCACAAAGTATTAATTCATGCTGTATGAATACTTATGCACGCTCCACTTTTCGGTTTTCGATTTTTTGAAAAATAACAGAAGCATGTATCATTTTGCTTTCACTTCACAGTTGTCTGTTACTTGTGTGTGAACTTTCAGTAATAAAATTCAAAATAAAATCTTTATGTTTATGTTTGTAAACCTGACAAAATGTGCAAAAGTTCAAGGTGTATTAGTACTTTCGAGAGGCACTGACTGTATACACATATTTTTGCTCATTGGCCTTTACAACTATCTTGAAACTGGGTTGCCAACTCTCTTGTCCCACGCTCTGTGCAGGTGGACGCCCACGGTAACATCCTGCTGACCAGCCTGACCGGAGAGATGGGGGGCGCAGACATCATGGGTGCCCTCACAGACCCCCGGGCCACCATGTTCTCCTACGACAGCGCCAGCATCCAGTACCGCAAGCCCATGACCAGCAGGGACCTGTACGGCCGCCCCACCATCGAACGCCCCCTGAGCCACAAGAAGGGGCGCCTGAGGAGGAGGGCGTCCCAGCTCAAAGTCAAGATCCCGGACCTCACCGACGTCAACGCTATAGACAAGTGGTCCCGAGTGATTTTCCCCATTGTGTTCACATTCTTCAACCTGGTGTACTGGCTCTACTATGTGCACTAGAGGGACCTGAGAGTGAAACCGGCTGGATGGACTTTTGAACATAAGGGTTTTAAAATGAAAAGTCACAAATACGTAGGGCTGGGTGGCTTTCTCTATTCTTTTTTTTTTTTTTTTGGTGCCAGTAGTTAAATAATACCTGGATATGGACACCTGAATGTTAATTTTCTTCAGCACCTGCATTAAGACACTAAGATACTTACTTTCTTTTTATACTTGAAGGGGAGTGAAATACATTTTGAGCAGTGTATCGTGATTGCAGACACCAATTGATTGGGAGGAAAAAAAGAGTTCACTCCGTGGTGTCTGCAGCCTATTACGAACAATCATAAACCCGGGAATATACTACCATCATTGCCTGGTGCAGGACAATATTGTAAACATGACTGGGCCACTCTGCTCTCTGAAAGTTGTGAGACATTCTTACAAACTCATCCCTGAAGAATAAGGATGTTAGTAATATGTTCGGAAAGATATATGGTTGGACTACAACTAACGATTTATTACAAGCTACTTTTTTCCTTTTTATTTTTTATTTTTTAAACATTATCTAGGAGGGTTTCTCAAGCTGGGGAGCAGGGGACCAGAGACTCCAGGGGTCCCCTGGGCTTTGTCTGGTCAGAGGAAATACAATGTTTGCAAACTGTAAAAATCCAATATAAATGATAAAAGACACTGGGTCCAACTTGTAGAAAACAATGCGGTGTGAAAACCTGTCTGTTACACTGCAAAAAGTAATCTACAATAAGTTACATTTTCTTGGAATAAGTAAATTTGTCCCAGATTTGAGTATCTAATTTTAAGTAATCTGTCCATGGGGCATGTTTTTATACTTCACTTAAGAAAAAAAGAACTCATCACACTCTAAATTAGATTAGAAAAATAAATCTTAATTTACTTGGTAGAAAGGTTGTTGTTGATGTTGTTTATGGGTTTTTTTTCTGAAATTAAATATTGGACAGATTTCGTGGAATTAGTTACTGAAATCATGGACACATTTGCTTACTTTAGGAAAACGACTTATTTCAAGATTACTTTTTTGCAGTGTAAGAAAAAGTACAAACATGGCAAAAAAAAAAAAAGAAAGTCTACCCAAGTTTATTAAAATTAAATGTGTTTTGTCCTCCTCCTTCTCTTTATTATATATCCAGGAAAAAACACTTCATGTTAGTATAAAGCATTTTATCAAGGTTAGTTTTTGTTTGCATTATTGTAACAGTGACCTTGAAAGTCGTAATTCGTGTTTATAAAAATCAGTGAGTGAGTTTGGACACAACTAACAGTTAAACTTCGACTCTTTTATTGTAAATAAATAAGTACATAAATAATAATTATCAGGTACAGGGCCATTAAAAGTCCTTTATTAAACTGAGGGAAGCCACAGTGTTTCGACCTGTGAGGGCTTCATCAAGGCTTTTGCATCTTTTTTGCCATGTTTATATCTTTTCTATTCAAGGTCGGTTTTATACCTTCATCCAACATACATGAATAAAAAGAGGCCATAGAGACTAAAAATATCGAATTTAACTTTATAGGTTTAAAATGGAAGCTTGTTAGGATGTTTTATGTTTTATTGCGACATATTTGTAGGGGCTGCAACCACTCATCTAGAACCACAAAATAGATTAATGTTCATATTTTCTGTAAAAAAAAAATATCCTTGAGCAAAATGTATCATTTATTTGTGCTGGGACTGGGAATATAACTATAACCATCTAAAGCGCCATGTCAGGACCCATCTGGCATTGAATCTTGGATTTCAAAACAGTGATCGATTTCTTGGTTCCAGTTTTGGAGTATATATATAATATATATATATTTATATTTTTTCCCCCCTACCCATTGTCCCAGTTTGTCGGTACCCCAGAGGTATCTTTTAGAAGTACCCAGCCCTACAAGTTAGTGTAAATACATGTACATTTATAAGATACAAATATATATAGAGAGAAGAGTATACTTTATAAAAAAAATGCTTTTTAGTTACTGGGATAGGGTCCAGTACACGCCACACATGAGTAAGCAGACAAAGATGACTGAATGTAAATGCTTTTTTGCTGTTTGTTTATTAGCTAGTTTAAAAATACCTGCTGAGGACATACATTATTATTATTATAATGCAGTGACTTATTCTTTCTCTAGACTGTATTTTCATATTTTACTCTTGCATGCATTTCCTTATTCCACTAAACGAAAATGAATAGAACCAGGAACGGGTTGCAAATGGGACAATAAAAGGTGTTGAAAGATTGTGTGTGTGGTAAATGCATTTCTGAGTAAAACTATTGTGCGCTGGACCATAAAATTGACAAAGTATGGCTGACAACGTGAGACTTTTACATGATTTTATTTACAGTAAAAACATACTCCACTTGCTCCACACAAAACAAAGCACCACTGTTATAAATTATAAAAATGTGACACATGATTTACAGTCAAAACACCAGGACAGTTTTGAAAATCTTCGAGGTGGGGTTCATGCAACAACTCTGCCCAACACTGGCCTAGATCCGCACATCTGCCTCTTCAGTAATAGGGTTATCATTTCAACTGTAGCACCACCTGTAAAAAAATAGATGACATTAATAACTCAAGCCATAACTACGCAATTGGAGGATTCGCAGTGTGAAAGCAAATTCTGAGTGCTTCGAGCGCATGTGACGGGCTTTTCTAAACATTACTTAGTCTGATGAAATAACACCGGGATCAATCATAGTTTTTAAAGACAAAACTGAAATTTGTATGCCTTAAAAGGAACAGGCCACCGTTTTTCCATACTGAGATATGTTCTTACCTGAGCTTAGACGAGTTGATACGCACCTGTCTGGTCTTTGTGCGTGCCCGTGGAAGAGCGTGGTCGCTTCCAACTTCCCCCCTGTTTGGAGCTATAGGAATATGCTGGGAGAGGCCAAATGCTAACAACAACTTTGGTCTTTTTGCGTGACTGAGCGCACGCACAAAGACCAGACAGGTACGCATCAACTCGTATAAGCTCAGGTAAGACCATATCTCAGTATGGAAAAACAGTGGCCTGGTCCTTTAAATCATAGGTTACAGAATTACATGCATGTTCCAAGGATAGGACTGGGACTCTCATGGCCCTTATGTACAGTATGGTTCCACAGCTACAGTTTTGTAATGTTTAACCCTTTGTATGTCGCATTTTGAACCACTTTCCTATGGACCTTGAGATTGTGTCATAATAAATAAAAAAATAAAAACACTGAGATTTTCGAGATTCCAGTCACATAATATAACATAATAAACCAAAGGGAATGCTTAATTTTTGTTTATTTTGTTGAGTTAGGGTTAATCTAAAAGCATTACCACAGTGAGTGGGTTGTACTCATTTTACTAAATCTCAAAAACAGTTGCTATGCTCTAGGGAAAAAGTTGTCTACTTTACTTTAATTAGGTTTTGATTTTAGGCACCCACCTGGAATAACATTCAAATCAGAAACGTACATGATGTGGAATGGCACTTTTATAATGCCAGACAGTTGGAGTGTGTTGGCTGTTGTGTCTAGTACCTTGTTCGCTGCATCCAATGACGTGATGAGCGTGTTCAGTTCCTCTCGGGTCATCTCCATAGTAACCGGACGCAGGACCCCGTTTTCCCTCACATCCAGACTAAGGCTGAGCAGTGGGGTCTGAAGAGATGAGATCTTGTCACTGGACAGCGCAAGCTGCCAAAACACAAAGAAACAAACAGGTAATCTTATGCCAAAAACAGACATCAGAGCTGTGGAGGTTTCCGGAAACAAATGTGCATGTTCTAGAAAGATAAAGAAATAAGTTCCGTTCTCACACCTTGAGCTGCCAGTCAAAGTCAGTTAGGACAGCGGAGGAGATGGAGGTGGTCCTGTCACGCAGCGCGCGGCAGAGCTCATGGCGTCGAGCTTTTATCACACTCAGTAAAACATCTTTGTGTGTGATATCTGACAGCGCGGCCAAGACCTAACAAATCAAACAAATCAATAACTGTGTGGAAACAATAATGTTATGGAACAGTAAGTTACTTTTTGGGTGTCTCACCTCCTCATCAGAGCTGTGCCCCCCAGCTGCCAGACAGAAAAGGCTTGATAGGGACTTGTTCAGGGCCATCCACTCCACCAAACTGCAGGTGGCGCTGTACTCCTCCCTTTGAGGATGCTTTCTTCCACATATTCCATCGACCACAGCATGGCACAACTGGGAAAGACAACACGGGTCTCTCAAACAGATACACCAACTTCTCTCCTCCTCTTCCACTAAAGATGGCGCTGTGAGCTTTTTAACTTTATCTTTGTACCCCCATAATGCAGATGATATATTTTGCCTAGAGGTGGCTGTTAGTTAAAGCACTGTGTTGATAATATTAGTAAGTCTGTCTTTGTTTGCCCTGGTCCAGTACGTCCAGTAGCAACATCAATCATTCTATTCTCCACAATTTCAGCTAGTTTCGCTAGTCTTCCTAATGTGACCAAATGCTGACCAAACTCTGTAAGCATGCAGATTATCCTATGGTGATGCCCGCTCTATTACTTACTTTACGGCACTCTGTGTCTGTGAGTTTATTGAGTAAAAGAACAACCATATTTCTACCAGCGCTCTGTTGAAGTGAGGAGTTTCCGCTTTGTCCTGTCAGTCAGCTGACGGCGGTCACGTGAGCAATTGCGATGCGTTCAAAGCCACTATGTAAATGTGTCTGATTCATGGATCTATTGGTCTGATTAAAAGAAATTCTCACTGAATAATTGTATGTTTTTATGTACTGCTCTGTGTGTATCCTTGATTATGCATTCAGTTTTATAAAAATGTTCAGTTATGTACCTTTTAGTTGTGGCTACGTCAAAAGTGTAACAAATATTATGTCTATGTGTGCAACGCTTCACTGCGGGAGAAACATTGAATATCTAGGGGCCAAGGGTCAGGGTTTTTAACCTAACAGTCTATGGGGTCAGGGTGCCATCAATGGAGTGGTAGAGTGGGGATTTGACTGGGGGTTCAGGTTCTCAATGGAGAAGACTAAAATGCTTTTCTTCACAAGTAAGAGAGGATCTAAAGCTGAGGGTGTATGGCGAGGAAGATGAGAGAGTAAGCTCATTTAAATACTTGGGTGTTGTTTTTGATTCACGTACGCTTAACCTGGAAGGATCATATTGACAGGATTGAAGAGAAATGTAAAAAGCTTGTTAATATGATGAGATGTTTGGCAGGGAGAGACTGGGGATCCAGCTGCTCTGCTTTAAAGGGTCAAAAGGAGTAGGGTTTTGATTTGTTCAGATGCAGCTTCAGTCCTGTCCAGCGTTCAGTCGTTTCATTCTAATTGTCGGCAGGATATCTTGTATAAATCTTGGAGTAATCATGGACTCAGACCTGAACTTAAAGAGCCACATCAAAGCAATAACATCATCAGCTTTTTACCATCTGAAAAACATTGCTAAGATCAGAGGAATAGTGTCAAAACCAGACTTAGAGAGACTCATCCATGCATTTGTCTCCAGCAGGTTAGACTACTGTAACGGCCTGCTCACTGGCCTTTCTAAACGAGCTGTTAGAGCTGCAGTACATCCAGAACGCTGCTGCTCGAGTCCTGACAAGAACCAAGAAATACGACCACATTAGTCCAGTGCTCCGGTCTCTGCACTGGCTTCCTGTCACTCAGAGAATAGAATTTAAAACAGCTCTGCTTGTGTACAAGTCTTTTCATGGTTTAGCACCAAAGTACATCTCTGACATGTTAGAGCCGTATGAACCATCTCGGGCCCTGAGAACTTCAGGGAGGGGTCTCCTGGTGGTTCCCAGAGTCAATAATAAACATGGTGAGGCTGCGTTTCAGTTTCATGCAGCTAAAATCTGAAACAGTCTTCATGAGGATGTGAGACAGGCCTCAACGCTGACAATGTTCAAATCCAGGCTGAAAACAGCTCTTTTACCCGTGCATATGAAAACTGAAAGTATTTTATCTGCACTCTTCCCTTTTACTGTAATTGATTAATTTTATGTTGATGTTTTATTGATTGATTTTATCTGTTTTCTTGTAATTTTATGCAACTGTGAAGCACTTTGAATTGTCTTGTGTATGAATTGTGCTCTACAAATAAACTTGCCTTGCCCTGCATAATATTCTCATGACTATTACTAGAATACATCAGCAGGGGAATAGGGTGCAGTTCTTGTGGGTGCCTGCACATTGTGGCATATCTGGTAATGAGACGGTAGACAGGTTGGCTAAGGGCGCTCTGAATAAGCACAGTGTAGAGATGAGAGTGAAATGTAGCAAGGGTGAGGCGAAGAGTGTGGCATGGAAACAGGCAACTCAGGAGTGGCAAAGACGGTGGGATGCAGGGACCACAGGAAGACATTTGTATCAGATAAAAAAAAAGAGGTGAGAGGCAGTAGAATGCAGGGGGACATAGAAGAGAGGAAACTGTTATTACTAGGCTCAGACTTGGGCATAGGGCTCTGAACAAGACACTGCATCTTATAGGAAAGCATGGAACAGGCACTATACCCCCTACACTGCTCTGTTGCAGTGTAGGGGGTATAGTGCGTGTCGGGAGGTTATGAAGCAGAGGCTGGGAGCTAGGGAGGTTGACCTAGGGAGGTTGACCTAAAATGTGTTCTGGATAATGATAGTAGTGAGCATGTGAGGGTAGTAGTCGCTTTTCTAAAGGAAACGGGGTATATGGAAGAATTTAGAGGTACGGCTACTATTATTTATTCATTTATTTATTTATTTGTTTGTTTGTTTGTTTTGTTTCCCTTCCCTTGCTGGGACCACAGACTAGTATTAGAGTGTGAGCTTACTGTTTGACCCATCCTCCAGAACAGTATGTGGCGCTAATGCTGTAACATTTGGTTGCAAACCGCCGGAATAATCCCTAAGAAGAAGAGAACGCTTCACTGCACTGACAGATCCTGGCGTAAGCTACAGCAACTACAGCTCAGTGATGCCTCTGCCCGTGTCCGTGCTGTGACAGCGGCTTATGTCTCCAGGATTCTGCAGGTCCAGGACTATGGTCCGAACGCCCAGACAGAGGCTCGTTTCAGTCCCCCTTCAGAAAACAATAGCCTCAGGTGAGCGACATTTTCTTCCTTGCCCTGACTTCCGCAGTTACTGTATACGGTTAACCGTGGTGAAGTTGGTTGGATATTGGATATTCAACAGATATTCAGACCGGGAAGCGATGGGGCCGACAGCCGGCCCGAGAAGAGTGCGGAGCGGACATGTGCTCGTACGAGTCTCGGTTATTTCTCCGCCCATATTTAGGGACCGTCAACATTTTACGATACTCTAATTTTTCGCTATTATGAAAGTGGATATAAAAAAAAAAAAGCTTAATGGCTAAATAATCCAATAAATTAATGAATACGTCAAAAACGTGAAAAGGGAAGATTATGTCCATAGGGCAAAGCCATTCAATTTTACTTTACATGTTTTACACTTTTTTTTAAATCATTATTTTTTATAGTAAAATGTGTTTTTGCTCAATAGCTTTTAAGGAATTTGACCCATAGACCCCAAATCAATTTTAAATATTACTTACACCTCAGAGCCTTGGGGCTCAGCCATTTATTTTTGCTGAAACCCATGTACAGATTTTTAATCAATATTTTTACAGTAAAATGTACTGTTTTTGCTCAATAGCTTTTAAGGAATTTGACCCATTGACCCCAAATCAATTTTAAATATTACTTTAACCTCAGAGCCTTGGGGCTCAGCCATTTATTTTTGCTGAAACCCATGTACAGATTTTAATCAATATTTTTACAGTAAAATGTACAGTTTTTGCTCAATAGCTTTTAAGGAATTTGACCCATTGACCCCAAATCAATTTTAAATATTACTTGCACCTCAGAGCCTTGGGGCTCAGCCATTTATTTTACTGATTTTTAATCAATATTTTTACAGTAAAATGTACAGTTTTGCTCAATAGCTTTTAAGGAATTTGACCCATTGATCCCAAATCAATTTTAAATATTACTTACACCTCAGAGCCTTGGGGCTCAGCCATTTATTTTTGCTGAAAAGCTTTTACTGATTTTTAATCAATATTTTTACAGTAAAATGTACTGTTTTTGCTCAATAGCTTTTAAGGAATTTGACCCATTGACCCCAAATCAATTTTAAATATTACTTACACCTCAGAGCCTTGGGGCTCAGCCATTTATTTTTGCTGAAAAGCTTTTACTGATTTTTAATCAATATTTTTACAGTAAAATGTACAGTTTTTGCTCAATAGCTTTTAAGGAATTTGACCCATTGACCCCAAATCAATTTTAAATATTACTTACCCCTCAGAGCCTTGGGGCTCAGCCATTTATTTTTGCTGAAACCCATGTACAGATTTTTAATCAATATTTTTACAGTAAAATGTACTGTTTTTGCTCAATAGCTTTTAAGGAATTTGACCCATTGACCCCAAATCAATTTTAAATATTACTTTAACCTCAGAGCCTTGGGGCTCAGCCATTTATTTTTGCTGAAACCCATGTACAGATTTTTAATCAATATTTTTACAGTAAAATGTACAGTTTTTGCTCAATAGCTTTTAAGGAATTTGACCCATTGACCCCAAATCAATTTTAAATATTACTTGCACCTCAGAGCCTTGGGGCTCAGCCATTTATTTTACTGATTTTTAATCAATATTTTTACAGTAAAATGTACAGTTTTTGCTCAATAGCTTTTAAGGAATTTGACCCATTGATCCCAAATCAATTTTAAATATTACTTACACCTTAGAGCCTTGGGGCTCAGCCATTTATTTTTGCTGAAAAGCTTTTACTGATTTTTAATCAATATTTTTACAGTAAAATGTACTGTTTTTGCTCAATAGCTTTTAAGGAATTTGACCCATTGACCCCAAATCAATTTTAAATATTAGTTTAACCTCAGAGCCTTGGGCTCAGCCATTTATTTTTGCTGAAACCCATGTACAGATTTTTAATCAATATTTTTACAGTAAAATGTACAGTTTTTGCTCAATAGCTTTTAAGGAATTTGACCCATTGACCCCAAATCAATTTTAAATATTACTTACCCCTCAGAGCCTTGGGGCTCAGCCATTTATTTTTGCTGAAACCCATGTACAGATTTTTAATCAATATTTTTACAGTAAAATGTACAGTTTTTGCTCAATAGCTTTTAAGGAATTTGACCCATTGATCCCAAATCAATTTTAAATATTACTTTAACCTCAGAGCCTTGGGGCTCAGCCATTTATTTTTGCTGAAAAGCTTGTACAGATTTTTAATCAATATTTTTACAGTAAAATGTACTATTTTTCCTCAATAGCTTTTGAGGAATTTGACCCATTGACCCCAAATCAATTTTAAATATTACTTACCCCTCAGAGCCTTGGGGCTCAGCCATTTATTTTTGCTGAAACCCATGTACAGATTTTTAATCAATATTTTTACAGTAAAATGTACAGTTTTTGCTCAATAGCTTTTAAGGAATTTGACCCATTGATCCCAAATCAATTTTAAATATTACTTTAACCTCAGAGCCTTGGGGCTCAGCCATTTATTGTTGCTGAAACCCATGTACAGATTTTTAATCAATATTTTTACAGTAAAATTTACAGTTTTTCCTCAATAGCTTGTAGGGCATTTGACCCAGCAACCCCAAACCACTATAATATACTAGTACTCGCTTTGGGCTATGGGGCTCAGGCCCTGAAATTCTGTTTAAAAGCTATTACCATTGTTTTTTGATTAACAATACAAGTTTTTCCTCAATAGCTTTTAGGGCATTTGACCCACTCACCCAAAACCACATTACAAAATTAGTACTAGCTCTGGCCTATGGGGCTCAGGCCATGAAATTCTGCTTAGACATTTCTACTGTATTTTACAAGTGTTGTCCTCAGAAAACAGAGTTTTTTCTTCAATAGCTTTTAGGGTATTTGACCCAGTCATCCCAAACCACATTACAAAATTAGTACTAGTTCTGGCCATTAAATTTTCATCATTCATAATATTGGCCGAAAGTGCGTCCACCTCACGAAGCTGCACGCGGTGGTGTGCGGGCACTCGCTCTACAGCGCGAGAGTCAGGACATCAGCTGATCTGATCAGTGTGTAAGGGATTGCTGAGAGCAGAATGGCCTTTATTCATTTAGGAGCAATACGTTTTAATTTTTGTTTCTGTCCCTAAATCCTCATTTATGTACAGCCTGTGAATTACATGAAAAATAAATATGATTATTCATATTTTGCGTGTTATTTCAATAACATTTACTTCACTGTTTGGTTTATAATATTGGAAAACATTGTATAGTTTAGTTTATTAGTTTATTTGAGCAGTAAACATTCTGCTCAAAAGGAGTGGGCTGAAGCAAGAGCTTATAAGCGCCCACCCCCAAAATCAATACAACAAAAATCCCTCACCTCACAAGGAATACAGCGGAACAAGCAAAGGAAAAAAACAATGAAACAGCAAAAAAAAAAGAAAAAAGATTGCATACACCTGCAGTCTCTGATCATGGCCGAAACCACCGTCCACAAGATGGCATCTACACAGAAACTGTACTGTATACATTCCCCAAGAAGGAGTAATACTGATTACGAAACAACAATGATAAAGCTACACAAGGAACCGTGTCAGTCACATGCACGAACTCTGCAGCATGCACACCCGTTTATAAAATAATTTTATCCTATTGCAATTACATTATCAATCATACAATTAGCAGCATCATATTTTTTTTTTGATTTGAATATTTTATTTCGAGCTAAAGAAGAAAAGAAAAACAGAAATATATATATATACATAATAAAAGAAAAAAGAAAAAATAATTTACATTACAGCTCGAAAAGGAGTGGGAAGAAGACAAGCTTATTGACTCCCACCCCTGTTCATAAACTTCAATAACAATAACTAACAACAGTGCATGTTTCTTACCATTTTACAAAACAACTATCAACCGAGTTGGTTACATGTTAACAAATGCGACACTGCATTATACCAGGTCAACATTCACAGTATCTCACACGCTACAACCAGTGTATTATTTCTGTCTCCCATACAGAATTCATTACCATGTTGGCATTACCGTTATTCACCATCACCATTACAACCCATATAACATTACTCTGTATCAAAGTGTTTGAATGATACATAAATTATCATAAATTATAGTATATTATAGTATATTATTGATGATAGTATTATTAATATAAAATAACAAACAAGGCAAATGTACAGGGGGCCCAGAGGATTCAACTGCCTTTAAAACAAGGATTTTTAAAATGAAATCTCATGTTAGGCCTATTGAATTTAATGTGGATGTCTGTGTTGATGATGTGTGTTGTAAATTACGTTTTAACTTTGTATGATGATGCTTTTATCCTGAGAATGGACCCCAGGAAGAGTTGTTGGTAAAGACTAGTGCGAATTATTAAAGAAATAATAAAAAGGCAAGGACTGTGTACTTTTACAAACCGTTGTTGTCCTCATTGGTGCGCGTAAACGGGCACACACTGGCGCTCACTGAAGCCTTTGAAACGGAGCGCAAGAATTATCCCTCTTTACCGAGTTTGTGCTTTCATCTCTGGACAGTGTGACCAACTGGGTTTAGGTCTAAAGCTTGGGTCTGTTGGGCATGTTCGTTTGTTGGAAGGAAAACCAAGATTCAATCAGTTAAATTCAAGAAAGATTTATTCCCTGTTGTTTACAATTCTAATACAGAGCTCTGGGTGCTTATCTAATTCTCCCTGCGGCCTGCATCTACGCGGGGCTTACGTTAAGGCTGTTTTATAGTCGAGCGGCCGGTCCCGCCCACCGCAGCTCCGTCAGCTTCACGCAAGCCAGAATCGTTCGAACTTCCGCGTACCTCCTCTGCCTTCATGTTGTGATGTATATTTTAAATATTTTTTTTAATAGCATAAAAAGTGAAAACACAAAAGCACTAAATCATAGGAAAAATATATTCATGAAAAATAACTTCAAAGAGGGAGACTGAAGGAGTTTGTTGTGTGTTTCCTTGTTTTGCGAAAGAATCAACCAATCATGGCACTTGCGTTCTGCAGCACTGGCCGCGGAGTCACCTTGTGCGGCAGGTGCACGTCAGCGGCAGAGGCAGCTGTCGCGAACTCCCTGATTGGCTCCCACGTGCGTCCAGCAAGTAAACGCGGAGCTGACGCTGAAGTATAAAAGAGCCTTCAGGCGGTCTGCCCTGCCCATGTCCCTGCACCCAGCATTTAAAACACAATCATTAATATTCATGATCAATGTTGTCTCTTCCCATTCTCCAGTCTCCATTCTCCACGTGTGATGTGTTGTTAGGATGACCTAACAACAGGAGGAGGACGCAAATTAGCCCAAGGCTACAATCCGGTGTGGCTTGTTTACATGCATGAGACCCATGTATGTTCATTAACATGCACTGTCCCGACCAAATAAACCAATAAATAAAATAAAAATAAAATGACCTAGAGCGGGTGGCGCCCCCTCATTGATAAGGTCCAGCTCCACTGAGCGTTGATAAGACACCGTGTGACAGTGCCCCTTGTAGGAACCGATAATGTAATAACAGCCGATAACGTAATAACGACCCATAACGTAATACATTTGACCAGTTTCAAATGTAATAAGCCGACAACGTAATAACGGGCCGATAAAGTAATAACAGTGGTGAGCCGATAACGTAATAACGATTGACCGATAACGTAATAAGTTATTACGTTATTGGCTGGTTATTACGTTATCGGCCTTGCAATGAGAAAATCCTTTGAACATGTAATAACTATAGCTAATAATGTAATAATATTAATCAAGTTATTTGATGTATTAACACAATGTGGCTACTTTTTCATGTCTTCTTTTGGGTTTGTGCAATATGATACAGACTTGTTTTTCTTTAAAAGCATTTAATTATAACATCATGCATGAACGGAAAAAAATATATGGCTATGTAGAACTCGCACATTTATGTCAGTGTTATTGGCTGAACAATTTTAAACACACCTCCTGTGAGCAATAATTGTTGAAATGCAAAGTAATAACTACATTCACACACACACACACACACACACACACACACACACACACACACACACACACACACACACACACACACACACACAGAATGGAGAATGGCTCTAGTCGGATGGTGAGGAGGGAGGCGGAGAACATGGCCGAACCAGTGGGTGCGACGTTGCGCAGCCAGGCAGGATGCCCTGGGCTGGCACGTTCGGGCTCTAAGCACCTCGTTGGAAACCTGCTGGGGCCACATGATGTTCTCGATGGTTCTGAGAGCCCTGCTATCAAAACCATCTATTATTGTAGCCAGAGTCTTGTTTAAAGGCCAAGTCTCCGAGCCATATAGCAGGATGGAGAGTATTGCAGAGTTGTACATCCCGAGCTCCGTCTTGCGTGAGATGGTCTGGTGCCACCAGAGTAGCCTGGTTGGACCAGAATGATTCACCTCTGTATTTTTGTATACAGCGGGGGATCAGTCTGGTCACCCCGCCCCCGCTGGATGTATCCGCAAAATCAAACTGTTCCCGTGCAATCAGATTTGTTTATTTGCCGTGACGTGTTGTTAGCGAGCAACGTCACTCACGGGACGCAGAAGTCCCCTGAATAACAATCTACGAACGACGCACGAAAGAGAGAAAGCGTGTCTCCAATCGGCGGTAAATGACCAAAAACACCAGGGTATTTGTGGTTTAAACAACTGTAGAAGTCTGGCCACATCTCACAGAGCCGCTGATCTCAGCTGATTATGCGCACACAGGAGAGACTCTCTCCCGTCCTCATTTCTCTCCTCAATGTTTTTTTTCTTTTTTTTGTGCAAAAGCATTTCACATAAAACAATCAAACGTCACTCTGTCTGTAAAACTTTGATATATCTGTTATTATAATGAATTATTAGCCCAAGGTAAAAGATAAACCTGCCACAGGCCTCTGGTGTTACGTAAATTGAGAGCATCTTAATTGATGCAAAAGTGCGTGCATTTAGTCGACCAATGAAAATCTTGGTCGACCACGAGGACATCGACCAATTAGTCGACTAAACGACGAAAAGGGGACAGCCCTACCAAGCCGCAAGGGAGGTGGATCCGGTCCGACACCGACATACATGAACTTGGTTTTCATCCAGCTCACTTGGAGGCCAAGCTTCTCTGCCTCTTCACTGTAGATGCCCAGAGTGTCTCTTAGCTGGCTATAGGATGTGCTGAGCAGGATGGTGTCGTCAGCGTACTCCAGGTCAGTCAGGTGGTAGCTGTCGAAGGACACTCCGGGGACCAATTCACAAACCCTGTACATCAGATGGTCAATGATGCAGTTGAAGAGGTCAAGAGCAGCCACACAGCCCTGGCGAACTCCACTGAAGATGGGAAACCAGTCGGAGTCTCTGCCGTTGATACAGACACAGCTCTGTGCGTTGCTGTAAAGCAGCTTGAACAGGGTAACGATCTTAGGTGGTGCTCCAAGTGCCTGTAGGATACTCCACAGTGAGGCGTGGCAGACGGTGTCAAAGGCAGCCTTCAGATCTATGAACCCGATGTAGAGATGGCGGTCTTTACGGAATTCCTAGGTCTTCTCTATCAGCATACGAACGGCGGGGATGTGGTCTATTGTGGAGCAGTTAGGCATGAAGCCAGCCTGCTGGGGACGGCGTCTGCTTCATATGGCTGGGAAAGCGCGGGTGAGCAAGATCTTGGTGAAGAGCTTGCCGGGGATGGAGAGAAGGGCGATGCCTCTGTGGTTGCCGCAGACTAGCCTGTCACCCTTACGTTTCCAGAAGGGCAGGATGACCCCTCTGGTCCAGTCACTGGGAAGCCTCTCTGTCTCCCACACCTGATTGAATATGTGGGCAACCCACTCGACGATGCTATCACCGCCTGATTTCAGCATCTCAGCGGTTATTGCACAGATGCTGGGGGCTTTCCTGTTGTTAGGTTTTTTCAGAGCGGCTCTGACTTCCTCGGGTGTGACAGGGTCTGTACAGCAGACATCACTAGGGGCTGCAGCGTTAGTGGCCGATAAGATGGTGGGATCAGCCTGGGTGGTACCGTGCTGTTGAAGGAGGCCAAAGTGCTCTTTCCAGCGTTCGAGGCAGTTTGCTTCAGTTGTTATGAGGTTGCCATCTTGCCTGGCCTGCCAGACACTCCTCCTTTCTGTTCAAAAGAAGAACCGTCTGGGCGGCTGCTCGCAGCCAATCATTTCACGATTTGACCCACATCGGTCCAATCACGCACCAAGAGACGGAAGCCATCACCTGTCACCACCACGCACTCTTCCAAAACATTAAAGATGGCGGCCGAGACACTGTTTTCTTCTGCTCTTTCGTCTGTTTTAAATCATTTGGAAAATATTAAATCCCTAAAACCGGAGCAAGGAACAGCGTTCGAATCGTTCCTCGTAAAAAAGGACGTTTTTGGAAAGGCTTCCTGCCGCTTGTTACTGCGACGTATCTAGCGTTGCTCTAATTTGTTGATGCCGTCTGTCAATCACGCCCACCGGGAAATTGTTGAGATCATGCTCGCTCCCAGACTATATGTCTTTGAAATACCTATGCTTTTTAAATCATTCTATTTTTGGGCACATGTCTTGGATATGATTTTATTCTCTTCTTTTAAGTGAACCAAGGCTTTTTACTCATTTTGATGCCATTTTTACAACTCATTTGACGAACCAGCGACGACAATCTTGTCAACATGGCTGAGGGAGGAAGGCAAACATCGCCTTGTGAAAGCTGTCGGATGTATCAACAAGAAATTTCCCTGCTACGGGACAAGATTTATACTCTAGAGACGGAAAGAGGACTTAATGACACGCTCCCTGTGGAACCCGGTAAGAAGACGGAAAAAACTGATACTTGCAACCTGAAGCTAAACGATACCATAACATTTCCAAAACTAAACAGACAACTTGGTGCTAGGCCAAAGCAAAGACAACATGCTCGTAAAAATGCACCTGGAATAAAGTTAACAAACAGATTTTCACCTCTCTCAGAGGATGTGTATAACAAGCACAAAATGTCAGAGAGAAACATGGAACAAGAAGTCAAAACAAAGATGGAGAGAAAAACTGTGCCAAGTGTCAAGGCCAGAGATATCCTATTGCTTGGGGACGGAGCCATATCTAATATAAACAATGAGATAATGACTACAATCACTTATCCGTCTGCTACAGTTTCTGACATCATAGATGTTCTAAACAAGGAAATTACAAACAACCCTGGAATAAATAAACTTGTTTTACATGTTGGTGCTGTTGACACAAGAAACGGAGAGTCTGAAGTCCTGAAAGAAAAGTTTAATAAACTTTTTGAGAGACTTGATTGCCTGGACAAAGACGCGATACAAATTTTCATCAGTGGACCTATCCCAAACATCGACGGGAGAATAAACAAATTCTCCCGGCTGTTTCAGTTGAATACATGGCTGTCAAAAGTCTGTGAGTCAAGAGGACTGTATTTCATAGAGAACTTTAATCTTTTCTGGAAACGCGACGATCCGTTTAAAGGAAATGGCCCACATTTGAGCAGAGGTGGAGTGAGACGACTGACGGAAAATCTCCTCCACGCTCTGCAGAATCCGTGGAGGCCTGAGCAACAAGAGAGAGCAGAGAGGAGCATGAGAAGAGCTCCTGGCTCACCAGCAAAGGTTTCGCCTGCATCCCCAATAAAAGATTCAGTCGCAGCTGCATCATCTGCACCTACAGTAAAGGACTCAGCCACAGCTAAGGATCCAGCCACAGCAGCACCAGCAGCACCTATAGTAGAGGACTCAGCCACAGTTAAGGATCCAGCCACAGTTAAGGAATCAGCTGCACCGGAAAACATCTCAACCATAGCAGCGGCGCCACCTGCATCTGCATCTCCGGGGAAAAGCTCCGCTTCAGCACCACCTGCATCTATAGTAAATGATTCAGCCGAAGGAGCACTTTCTTCAACTCCACCACAGGCCTTGAGCCCGACTGGTACATCTACACCCTCCAGAGATTTTTCTGAATCATTCCCATCACCAAAGTCACCTATGGGATTTCCCAGCCATTTTGAAGCCTTGATAAAACAAGGGATTCAAATGACTCCCCTCACTCCAGTCATGTCAAGACCAAGACTTTCATCCCCGAAGAAGTATCATGCCCCTCCCCCACCTCCGATTTCCAGCAGCTTCACTGCTGCTGTCTAGGACATTAAGGGCCTCTGCGTTGCTACCATGCATAGCAAACTCAAAACCAACCAGAGGTCCATAGAGGGAGTGTGTTCTTCTGAAACAATTAGTACAGTCAAACAACATAGATTAGATAAGAGGGCAACAGTCAGACCGTCCAATCAAAGAACTCTAATCCATATCCCTTGCAAAAAGATTCCATCCACTCAAACACAGATAAATCTCAAACATGCTGTACTCAATGCCAGATCGTTAAAAAACAAGTCCTTTTTAATAAATAGTTTTATTTCTTCTTATAATCTAGATTTTATGTTTTTAACTGAAACATGGCTTGACAAAAACACTGGTAACGCAGTTTTGATTGAGTGTAGTCCATCAAATTTCAATTTTGTGTCTGAAACACGCCAAAATCAGAGGGGCGGGGGTGTCTGTGCAATATTCAGGGAAAATATAGTCATCCACAAATTGTCATTTGGGGTTTTTCTATCATTTGAGTATGTGTCTTTCAAAATGGAGATAAAACAATCTTCCATTCTTTATATGACTATTTACAAACCACCACAGAATTGTTTTATCGAAGACTTCACTGAATTACTTTCATTTATATGCACTGATTTTGATTGTTTGGTCATTTCAGGTGATTTTAATGTGCATGTGGATGTGACCAATGACAGGCATGCAAAAGAACTTAATGCTGTTCTTGAAATGTTTGGTTTAACTCAGCACGTGAGTGAGGCGACCCACAACAAAGGTCACACTCTAGATTTAGTTATTACAAAAGGTGTTAATATATCAAATGTGAATGTTGTTGATGTTGCTTTATCTGATCATTTTTGTGTCTTTTTTGACTTGTCTGTTACACCAAAACCAGTGGTTGGGCCTGGAGTTATTCAAAGAAGACACATAAATGATACAACAAGGACACAGTTTATGGAAATGATCAGATTTGAAAATCCTCCATGTTCAAATGTTGATAATCTGTTGGACTCTTATACATCAAGCGTCTTAAATGTTTTGGATACTATTGCTCCTGTCAAGGTAAAAATGGTTAACAATAGACAAAAGGCACCTTGGAGAAGTGAAGATTCGGTCAGGGCACAGAAAAGGGAGTGCCGAAAAGCCGAAAGGAAATGGCGCAAGTCAAAGCTCCAGGTTCATTGTGAGATATACAAAGAAGTGCTTTGTGAGTTCAACCAGATTTTGCGTGGAGAAAGGGAGAAATACTTCTCTAAAATCATCGCAAACTGTAGAAACAATTCTCGTGTTCTGTTTTCCACAGTAAACAGATTAACTAACCCTCCAGTTTCACTGCCCTTAGAACTAATCTCTACATCTAAGTGCAATGAGTTTGCAATATTTTTTTATGATAAAGTCCAAGGCATAAAAAATGCCATAATTTCCACAACACAAATACCAACCCTGCCACCAGCTAGACACCTTGAGCTGACGCATTTCACTCCTGTTACTGACAAAACAATCGAAGAGGTCATCTCCGGTCTGAGTTCATGTACATGCTGCCTTGATGAATTACCCACTAGATTTCTGAAGTCTGTGCTGACCAGCTTGTTACCACAACTTGTTCAGTTAGTTAACATCTCATTTGAGACTGGAGCATTTCCAAAGGCCTTGAAAACCGCGGTCATTAAGCCTCTTCTAAAGAAGAGCAGCCTTGATCCCAAGGTACTGAACAACTACCGGCCCATATCAAACCTACCGTTTTTAGGAAAAGTCCTAGAGAAAGTAATATATCAACAGCTCACTTACTTTCTCCTATCTAACAATGTGTTTGATACTTTCCAGTCAGGATTTAGGCCCCACCACAGCACTGAGACAGCTCTGATCAAGGTGACAAATGATATCCGTATGAACACCAATGCAGGTAAGGTCTCAGTTTTAGTTCTGCTGGACCTGAGCGCTGCCTTTGACACAGTGGACCACGGGATCTTACTTCACAGGTTAGAAAACTGGGTGGGAATCTCTGGTACTGCTCTAAACTGGTTCAAGTCCTATCTCGAGGATAGGACGTACTTTGTCGAAATTGGCAACTGTGTCTCAGACAAAATTTCCATGACCTGTGGAGTCCCCAGGGGTCAATCTTGGACCCCTCTTATTCAACCTGTACATGCTTCCATTGGGTCAGCTAATAAACAGCAACAATGTGTCGTACCACAACTACGCAGATGACACTCAGATCTACGTGTCACTGACGGCAGGTGAACATGGGCCTGTAGATACACTCTGTCACTGCATCGAACAGATCAGTTTGTGGATGCAAAACAACTTTCTCCAACTAAATTCAGACAAAACTGAGATCATTGTCTTTGGCCCACAGACACAAAGACAAAGTGTTATCAGTCACCTTGAGTCTCTCGCTCTAAAACCAAAAAATCAGGTTAGAAATCTAGGAGTAATCATGGACTCAGACCTGAACTTAAACAGCCACATCAAAGCAATAACATCATCAGCTTTTTACCATCTGAAGAACATTGCTAAGATCAGAGGAATAGTGTCAAAACCAGACTTAGAGAGACTCATCCATGCATTTGTCTCTAGCAGGTTAGACTACTGTAACGGCCTGCTCACTGGCCTTTCTAAACGAGCTGTTAGACAGCTGCAGTACATCCAGAACGCTGCTGCTCGAGTCCTGACAAAAACCAGGAAATACGACCACATTAGTCCAGTGCTCCGGTCTCTGCACTGGCTTCCTGTCACTCAGAGAATAGAATTTAAAACAGCTCTGCTTGTGTACAAGTCTTTTCATGGTTTAGCACCAAAGTACATCTTTGACATGTTAGAGCCGTATGAACCATCTCGGGCCCTGAGAACTTCAGGGAGGGGTCTCCTGGTGGTTCCCAGAGTCAATAATAAACACGGTGAGGCTGCGTTTCAGTTTCATGCAGCTAAAATCTGGAACAGTCTTCATGAGGATGTGAGACAGGCCTCAACTCTGACAATGTTCAAATCCAGGCTGAAAACAGCTCTTTTTACCCGTGCATATGAAAACTGAAAGTATTTTATCTGCACTCTTGCCTTTTACTGTCATTGATTAACTTTATGTTGATGTTTTATTGATTGATTTTAACTGTTTTCTTGTAATTTTTCTGCAACTGTGAAGCACTTTGAATTGCCTCGTGTATGAATTGTGCTCTACAAATAAACTTGCCTTGCCTTGCATATGAAAAGGCATGTCGTTTGGCAGGCCAGGCAAGTTGCCATCAGAGTCTTTCACCAGGGCTGTCTTGATGCGTGGGCCATTACGGGCTTGGCGCAGCAGGCTGAAGACACGGCTCATGTTGTTGTTAATGGCCGAGGACTCTAGGTGTTTAGCTTCCGCTTGCCAAAACTTTTTCCTATCAACTATAGCCACGTTGCGCTGGCGGTTCAGTCGCCGATACCCCGTGAGGTCGCCTCGTAGCCAGGCCTCACGCCGCCGGTCGATGATGTCGAGTGTCCTCTCCGATATCCAAGGCTTTTGTGGGGAGGGTCGAGAGCATCTGACGACATTGTGAGCTGACTGGGACACTGTCCTTGAAGGTCTGCCCGTTCACTTTGTCAGTAGCCAGGTTATCGAAGGTGCAGCGGATGGCACAACTGAAGTCTGTGGCGATGTTGGGATCGCTGAGTAGGGAGGAGTCCAAGCGGGGCGGAGTCTTGGTGTGCTGGTTGGCTCGCAGCTTTAGCTTGAGCTGGGCCACCAGCAGCCGATGGTCTGTATTGCCAAGCTCTGCACCTCGGTACACACGGCAGTTGGTGACAAATGACTTCCAGTGTCGAGAGATAAGGATGTGGTCCAGCACTTTCCTGGTTCTGCCATCTGGGCTGTACCAGTGATGGATTACTTTCCAAGGAAACCAGGTATCAGCGACGCAGAGGTTGTTGTGGTGACAGAGAACGAGAAGGCAGTTACCGCTGTATTGTGCTGACCTGTCATCAAAAGTTGTGCTGACGGCTGAGCCTGTGGACCGATCACTGCTGGACGAGTGGCGTTGGCATTGGTGAGGATGATGGTGATGTTGCGTGGTGGGGCTTAGCCGACAGCCTGATAGAGTTGGTCATAGAAGCCATCCTTTGCATCCTCATCAGCGACATCAGTGGGGGCATAAGCAACGATTACTGTCATCTTGCCGTGTTTGTGGAGAAAGCGGGCCGACAGTAATCTGTCGCTCAGAGGTGTCCAGCTGATGAGGGACTTACGGAGGGCCTTTGCAATGGCGAGTGCCATGCCATAAAGGCCTGTCCGTCTCTCGGGGCCACTCCAGATGTAGCAATGGTCGCCAGGATTATGAATCACGAAACTCACCTACTGTCGATGTGTTTTTGGTCATTTACCGCCGATTGGAGACACGCTTCTCTCTTTCATGCGTCGTTCGTAGATTGTTATTGAGGGACTTCCGCGTCCCGTGAGTGACGCTGCTCGCTAACAACACGTCACGGCAAATAAACGAATCTGATTGCACGTGAACGGATTGATTTTGCGGAAGCCGCGAACGAGGGCGGGGTGACCAGACTGATCCCCCGCTGGATAAAAAAATACAGAGCGGAATCATTCTGGTCTCACCAGGCTAATGGTCGCCTGCTTTTGTTTCGCCATTGCCTTGCCATCGAACGTCACAGAGCCCTGCCAGGGTGATGTTATAGCGGCAGAGCTCTTGGGACAGCAGGGTGGCAGCTCCGGGGCGAAGGAGTGTCTGGACGTTCGATGTAGCGACACAGGTCCTACGAAGGTTGATCCATACTCGTTGGTCGGGGCAGGCCGTAGTCCGTTACCGTGTTGGGCAGTCTGGCTTCTCTTTCTGATAGGTTTTGTAACAAAAGGGGTTTCTCCTGGGTGGGTTGTTAGCCCTCCGCAGGATAGTCGGTTGGTGGGGTACGCTGCCACCTCACAGCGTCCCGACACGCTGGGGTCTGTTTGTCTGGAACCTACCCGGTGATTGACATGACGTGCATATTTTGTGTCCGAGTGTTATATTTCTTTTAAAAATAATTTGATCTCTTCATTAAATGTATCACTTTATTCTACAAAACCTATTTAGTTTAAACACATTTCCATTACATTTCAATAATAAATATTTTTTATGTTTTCACACCTCAAACCCCTAAAATGACAGGTGATGCAACCGTCCGAGCAAATGATTAGACTAATAAAGCTTCTGAAAATTGTATTTTCAGGGTAACAATTTAAAAATAAAAAATCATGGCATAATTGTATGTTAAATATCTTTCAAATAAGCCATCATTTGTGAATATTAATAGTTTTAAAGCTTTTGAGATCACTAAAAAACTTTTGTCCGACAATTTGTAATCTTAATATCAGGGTGGGACAACCGTAAGAACAGGGCTGGTATTTTGAAATAAAGAATAGTACCAGCAAACAGGATATGACATCAGCCAGAGGAACAAGTCGTCTTTATGGCTGAGTGAAAAGGTTTGAAAATCTCTTTCAAGAATTCAGAAAAAATAGCTTTTTTCCGACTCGTAGGTAAACTGTCACACTTTCTGTGTCAGGTGGTACAACCGATGTAAATATTGGAAAATATGATTTTATTATAAAAGTCTTAATTTGTTTTAAAAGTAAATGTTTACAAATGCTAAAGCTAATGTAAGAGTCCACATAAAAGACAATTTAATTTGAAATTAGTTGCTAATGTCAGGTGGTGCAACCAGACAGTCAAGTGGTGCAACCAGACAGTCAAGTGGTGCAACTGCAAAAATGTCAAATTACCATCTAAAAGTTATAGGGATGCACTGATCCAATACTGGTATAATTTATCAGAGTCAATACTAGAAAAAAAATCAGATATTGGTTTAAAATATCCGATACTGAACCGATAACTGTTTTGGGCTGACACCGAGCACTCAGTCCATGGTCCTCCTGTTTTATTGCTGATTACAGCATCAGTCAGTTACAGATTACAGATGAAATGTTCAAAGGAGAAAGACTGTCTAAGATATACTTGGCAAAGATTTGACTTTGTACACATTTTTGGAACTATTTAAATTTTAGAAAAAACTTGGTTGCGCCACCTGACACTTTTTTATACAGAGAAACTACAAATACATCTAAAAAATACATTTAAATACTTTTAAATGTTATTTAACAAACATAACTTGTTTAAACACAAAATTATCGACCTCAAAAATATGCATGCCGTTAGTTTTGAAAAAACCTTTTGAAAATATGTTTTTAGACCCCTTATACGTCATTGATCATATTTTTATTGGCCATAATATGTAAACATTCACAGGACAGGGAGGAATAAGTAAGTACACCGCCTGAATCTCACTGAACTGCAGCAGGTTGTAAAGAGGTCCAAGATTCATCTTGATCGTTGTGAACGTCTAATCTGCCACTACAGAAAAGCAATTTAATACAAGGGTGTACTCACTTATTCCATGCATGTTGTGAATGTCTCAGGTCTTTCTGCAAAATATCTTGAAAAACTTGTGAATTATTTTTTCTATTGATGATAACACGTTGTCCAGGCCCTGAGGCAACAAAACAGCCCCACACCATGATTCTCCTGCACCATACTTCACAGTGAGGATAGGGTTTTGATGTTGATGTGCTGTTCCATTTTTTTTTCACACATGATGTTGTGTGTTCCACTCAAACTATTCAACTTTGGTTTAATTAGTCCACTGAATATTTTTCCAGTAATTCTGTGGAGCATCCAAGAGCTCTTTCGCAAACCAAAGCTGAACATATTTAGTGAACAATTTAGGGAGAAATGTGAGGAATTCCACTTACTTTTTCTCGCCACTGTATACAGTGCCCTGCGAAAGTACTAACACACCTTGAACTTTTGCACATTTTGTCATGTTTACAACCCTAAACGTAAAAATTTTATTTAGAATTTTTTACTGAAAGTTCACACACAAGTAACGGACAACTGTGAAGTGAAAGCAAAATGATACATGATTCTGTTATTTTACAAAAAATAGAAAAGTGAGTGCATTAAATTACCTTTATAACATTCCTAATGACTGCAGAATGTTCACACCTTGCCCTAACCATTAAATAGAGGCCACCTGTGCGTAATCTACTCTCAGTATAATTCCAGCTGTTCTGTGAGGGCCTCAGAGCTATGGTCGGAGTGTATTGGTCACTAAACAACATCATGAAGGCCAAGGAGCACACCAGAGAGGTCAGGGATAAAGCTGTGGAGAAGTTTAAAGCAGCGTTAAGTTATACAAAGATTTCCCAAGATTTCAACATCTCACGGAGCACTGTTCAATCCATCATTCAGAAATGGAAAGAGTATAGCACCACTGCGAACTTACCAAGACACGAGCGTCCACCTAAACTGACAGACCGAACAAGGAGAGCACTGGTCAGAAATGCAACCAAGTGCCCCAAGATAACTCTGGAGGAGCTGTGACGTACTGCCGCTGAGCTGGGGGAATCTGTACATGGGACAACTAGAGTCGTACTCTACACAAATCTGGCCTTCATGGACGAGTGGCAAGAAGAAAGCCATTATTGAAAGGAGGCCATAAGAAATCCCGTTTGAAGTTTGCTAGAAATCATATGGAGGACACAGCTACCATGTGGAAGAAGGTGCTTTGGTCAGATGAGACAAAAGTTGAACTTTTTGGCCCAAATGCAAAACGTTATGTAGTTGTGTCAATATGGTGGGGGAGCATCATGCTATGGGGCTGCTTTTCCTCAGCGGGGACTGGGAAGATTGTAAGAATAGTTGGGAAGATGGATGGAGCCAAATACAGGGACATTTTGGAGGAAAACCTGCTGGGGTCAGCAAGAGAATTGAGGCAGGGGCAGAGATTCACCTTCCAGCAGGACAATTACCCTAAACACAAAGATAAATCTACAATGGAATGGTTTAAAAACAAACATATTAATGTGTTAGAATGGCCCAGTCAAAGTCCTGACCTAAATCCTATTGAAAATCCTTTGAAAGACCTGAAAACTGCTGTTCACAAATGCTCTCCTTCTAATTTGACAGAGCTTGAGTTGTTTTGTAAAGAGGAATGGGCTAAAATGTCAGTCTCTAGATGTGCAAACCTTGTAGTCATACCCCAGAAGACTTGCTGCTGTTATTGCAGCAAAAGGGGGTTCCACAAAGTATTAAGTCATGCTGTATGAATATATGTGCACTTTTCACTTTCATTTTTTGAAAAATAACAGAATCATGTATCATTTTGCTTTCACTTCACAGTTGTCTGTTACTTGTGTGTGAACTTTAAGTAAAAAATAAAAAATAAAATCTGTACCTTTAGGGTTGTAAACATGACAAAATGTGCGAAAGTTCAAGTTGTATTAGTACTTTCGCAAGGCACTGTATATACACGCACAGAACTTTGTTATGTAAATTGTTGGCTCTGTTGAACAATGTTAAACAGCATGGAACAGTTGAACATTGGCATAGGCTACATATTAATAACATCAAAAGCATTCAGCACCTGCAGTAGCCATACCAAAGAAAGAAAGAAAGTAGCCTTCGAGGTTAGCTAATTCGTGACCATCTCAACCCAAATTATAAAATGTAAAATTTACTCAAGGCGTTAGTATAAATCAGTGTTTGTCTGATATGTCTTTGAGACCTATCGGATGACAAGCTACGACCCAAAAATAGTCCAGAAAAGTGCAGTTCTAGGAAGAGCAAAATACTACGCAGAACCCGCAAGCTCCCAGGCCGACGGTAGAGGACCTGAGCTTGAAGGAGACAACCCGCAGAGGGTGAGGACAAGTTTGTTTATTTATATATATATATATATATATATATATATATATATATATATATATATATATCCATCCATCCATCCATTTTCTTCCACTTGTCCGTTGCCGGGTCGTGGGGGCAGCCGCCGGAGCTGCCCATATCACATTGCACCAGCCCCCATGGCTCCTTCTGCAGGTGGTGGGTCCACGGAAGGACGGCCTCACGGTTCAAACCGGGCCTGTTGGTCTCTCCTAGGGGGCTACCAGTGTAGGCAGACACTGGAGGCAATGTGGGTGAAGTGCCTTGCCCAAGGGGCGGGATTCGAACCCACGACCTTCCGATCATGAGACGACCCGCTCTACCATCTGCGCCACTGTCGCCCCTATATATATATATATATATATATATATATAACACTGTATATTATTGCTCGCTGGAGGTGTGTTTATTGTTCAGCCTAACCACTCAATAACACTGACATAAATGTGCGAGTTCTATATAGGCATTTTATTTTTACAATCCTTGCATGATGTTATAATTAAATGCTTTTAATGAAAAAAAACAGCGTGTGTCTTCTTTGTTAGCATATTGCACAAACCCAAAAGAAGACATGAAAAAGTAGCCACATTGTGTTGATACATCAAATAACTTGATTAATATTATTACATTATTGGCTGTAGTTATTACATTTTCAAAGGATTTTCTCATTGCAAGGCCGATAACGTAATAACCAGCCAATAACGTAATAACTTATTACGTTATCGGTCAATCGTTATTACGTTATCGGCTCACCACTGTTATTACGTTATCAGCCCGTTATTACGTTATCGGCTTATTACATTTGAAACTGGTCAAATTTATTACGTTATGGGTCGTTATTACGTTATCGGCTGTTATTACATTATCGGTTCCTACACCCCTCCTCGAGACTTTTCATACATGTCTGTGATTTGGGTTAACACTTATGAAAAGAGCAATAGAGCAAGAATGAGGTTTTGAGCAGCGTGTGCGCGTGGGTCCTGAACCTTCCCCTTATCATTATTCACTGTAAATAAGAGCAGAAACATGTTGAACATATTGAAACATATTATTAAACTTCAAACTCGCGGACTCCGTCTATCATTCTCTTCATTCTGCTTTTCTTGTCTTGTGCGCCGGGTCACAACCTGCCAGCTTGTCCAACGTCCTTGATGTTTAGATGTGTTTGCAACCGTTATCAGGAAACGGGCCTAGAGCGAGAATGTGGTTTATCATACGTGCAGGATTAAAAACGCTCTCATGTCTGCCAAGCTCAGTTGTAACATAAGCCCAAACATTTAAACATTTTATAATAAATGAATCATAAAATAAATGAATGAATCCCTTCAGGTCACATGCCCTTTAGAAACAATGCAGTGTTTACGCACCGGCACAAAAGTTGTATTGATGAAATATTACAGTAAAATGCCAATACGTCTGAGAAACGCAGAGTGCACCCATAGTCAACGTTCTCTTGAAAAATAAAGTAATAGCTTCCAAGTGGAATTTCATGGCCTGAGCCCCATAGCCCACAGCGAGTACTAATTTGTAATGTGGTTTTGGATGACTGGGTCAAATGCCCTAAAAGCTATTGAGCAAAAATCCAACATTTTACTGTAAAAATATTGATTAAAAATCAGTAAAAGCTTTTCAGCAAAAATAAATGGCTGAGCCCCAAGGCTCTGAGGTGTAAGTAATATTTAAAATTGATTTGGGGTCAATGGGTCAAATTCCTTAAAAGCTATTGAGCAAAAACACATTTTACTGTAAAAAATAATGATTTAAAAAAAGTTTAAAACATCCATCCATCCATCCATCCATTTTCTTCCACTTGTCCGTTGCCGGGTCGTGGGGGCAGCCGCTGGAGCTGCCCAGGTCACATAGCACCGGCCCCCATGGCTCCTTCTGCAGGTGGTGGGTCCACGGAAGGACGGCCTCACGGTTCAAACCGGGCCTGTTGGTCTCTCCTAGGGGGCTACCAGTGTACGCAGACACATGTAAACTAAAATTTAATGGCTTTGCCCTATGGACATAATCTTCCCTTTTCACGTGTTTGACGTATTCATTAATTTATATATACACTTATAATAGCGAAAAATTAGAGTATCGGAAAATGTTGACGGTCCCTAAATATGGGCGGAGAAATAACCGAGACTCGTACGAGCACATGTCCGCTCCGCACTCTGCTCAGGCGGCTGATGGCCCCATCGCTTCCCGGTCTGAATATCTGTTGAATATCCAATATCCAACCAACTTCACCACGGTCATCGGTTACAGGAGCGCATGATATATGTTCTCTGTTTGTCAGGTTTACTTTTATTGAAAGGGATTCATACACAAACATTTGATAGAAATAGAATAAAAAAGTGCATAATATACATGCTTTTGCTTTGCCTTCTGCAAAATGACCCCCAGTGTCCCATTTTATCTCGCCGACTAGTTCATCTTGCTTGACAGCATGGATGACAGTTGTCTGTAGGTGTAGCTTAGTTGCCACAGCTGGTCGTGATTCTACAGCTGTGAAGGCTTAACACATCGATCACTGACCACAAAGACGCACAAGTCAACAAATAAGGTTACGTTTAATCTTTCCATTTTATTTTGTTTTCACGATTCAAGATTATTTTCGCTGCTCCGCTAACTATGTGAAAACCAATGGATCAATCGTTGCTAGTTCATATTGTGGAGCTGTCGTATCTGCAAAGTTAAACGAGTCGATCTGTCAGTCCTGTCTGTCCATTGGCCTTACATCTACAATGGACCAAATGCTGTTTTGATACAGTTCAGTTGTATTATGAACAAAACGAATCGGAATGCCTCCCTCGGATTTTTGCCAATTTTACACAGCTGTTATTTGATCAATATCTTCATCCTTGAAGAGCACCCGTTCCGCTTCAGTCCACTGACCAGCATCAGCAGGAGAGGACCGTGGTGTCTTCATGTTGTTCCGACAATCAGCTGACGTGCCTCCTCAAGTCTTATCTGAACAACCGCATACGCACCACTAAGTACACCGTGCTGTCGTTCGTGCCCAAGAACCTGTTCGAGCAGCTCCATCGCTTCGCCAATATCTACTTCATCTTCTTGGCCTCGCTCAACTTTGTTCCAGTGGTGGAGGCGTTTCAGCCCGAGATATCTATGTTGCCCATTATTGTGGTGTTGATAGTGACTGCTTTAAAAGACATCTGGGAGGACTTCAGGAGGTTTAGGTCAGATCATGAGGTCAACAGGCTCTGGTGCAGCGTTTACTGCAGGTACAACGGAAAACTGTGGGACAACGTTGGCGATAATCAGTAAAACATAGAGCAAAGTAGATGCCAGTGTACGACTAAAATGTTTGGTTTGCGCTTTATTTAGTACTGTAATGTTTGTGCAGTACACAGAGGGAGTACAGAGACTGCCGCTGCCACTTTTGCTATTTTTATCTTATGTTAAATGTGTGTTTGTAATGCAGGCAGCTGAGGAGTAAAGATGGAGCAGCTGCACTGGGTCAGGTACCGCTGTCAGCGACTGTGGGCAGTGAACCAGACTCAGAGCTGGTACTCAGCCCCTCACCCTGTGTCTGAGAAGTACTCCCCTCAAAGGAGTCCTGGTAAGCGGAGGACAGTACTGGCCCGCTGGGGTCCCCACCAAGAAGAGTACCACAGCATCAGCAAAGCCTACAAGGGCAATGCCATCAGCACCACCAAGTACAGCCCTCTGACCTTCATCCCCATGAACCTGTTTCAGCAGTTCCACAGGTGGCCTGTACCTGTCTGAACACCACACACTTACACAAGAAACAAAAGTCAATGCTGTTTTGGATATTAAAATTGTATCCTAATATCAAAAGAATTACATTGATAATGTAGACTTTACAGTAACATTTGAGAGCTGCTGGGTCCAGAATAAATGGTTTTGTTGCTGCAGCGTTGTATGAAAACTGGCAACTATGAAATTGAAAATGAAAATTTAAATGTATCATTTTTGTTTTTGCTTTAATTTTCCATGGGATGAACTCAAAGACACACACACAATTTCTCCCAAATATTGTTAACAGATTTGTAAATCTGTGCACAATAGATGGGTCTATTGTGCATATAAAAAGTTGAGTTCACCCCCTGAAAAATTAGAGCAAAAACGAAAGTGTGTTAAAATTTTGGTTGCATGTACCTGTCTGTAGAATAGATTGCAATCCTTTTAGGGCTGCAACTAACGATTATTTTGTAATCAATTAATCTATTGATTATTTTTACGATTAATCGAGTAATCGCTTAGCTGTGAATTGTGTAGAAAAAAAAAATGTTTTCTTTTTTTTTATCACAAAAAGCTAAAGTGGCACCACTTGAGGACGTATTGATGACGTAAACTTAAAGTAAATGTTTGTTGGAGGCTCTTGGTGCTAATTCTGCTTCTGATTGGATGAGACACAGACAGATATTGATGAAATTTACAATGTACAAAACACTACAGACACTAACTATAAAAACATAGTAGGTTTTCATCAAAAATATTACATTTTCATGTCATTTTTGCTCCATTTGAGTCTGTGTGAACCAGAAAACGATTAATCGATTACTAAAATAGTTGTCGACTATTTCAATAATCGATTAGTCGTCGATTAATCGATTAGTTGTTTCAGCCCTAAATCCTTTGCTGTTTCAAAACAGCCACATGAAGAAATTGCTGTTATGAAACACCTAATTAGTCTTTTGAAACATGACTATAATATTTGCCCTGAGGGCTCCTTGCAATTTTGCAATAAATATGGTTCCATAATGTTAATACCATGATAATCCCATATTATCATGGTATTTACATTATCATGAGATTTACTTGTACACATTTTACTGGACACACGTCTCTATCTAAATGATGCTGTCTGGTGTTGCCAACATCTTCATCTCATATAACACGGATTTGGTTTTGAACCCGAGCAGAGCGGCGAATCTGTACTTCCTGTTCTTGGCCCTGCTGAACTGGGTGCCTGTGGTGGAGGCCTTTCAGAAGGAGATCACCATGATTCCTTTGGTGCTGGTCCTCACAGTCATCGCCATCAAAGATGCTCTCGAAGACTACAGACGCTATATGTTTGACAAGAGGATCAACAACAACACCGCCAAAGTCTACTGCGGGTAAGTCACTACCACTACAGGTGAAACTCAGAAAATTAGAATATCGTGAAAAAGTTCATTTATTTTTGTAATTCAGTTTAAAATGTGAAACTAATATATGATGTAGACTCATGGCATGCAAAGTGACATATGTCAAGCCTTTGTTTGTTTTAATTTTGAAAATTATGGCTTACAGCTTTTAAAAAACCCAAAATAAAAATTTCAGAAAATTAGAATATTACATGAAATCAATGAAAAATGATTTTAAACAAAGAAATGTGGGCCCTCTGAAAACTATAATCATGCATATGTACTTAGTACTTGGTTTGGGCCTTTTGCTTGAAGTACTGCCTTAATGCGGTTGCATGGCATTGATGCTACCATGTCCAGGATCCGTCTGTGTGTGGTGGCTCTAGATGCACTGACTCTAGCCTCAGTCCAGTCCTTGTGAAGGTCCCCCACACTTTTGAAAGGCCTTTTCCTGATAATCCGCTCCAGACTCCGGTCATCCTGAGATGTTGCTGAGATGTTTTATTTGGGGTTTATACAAGCTGTGAGCCATAATTATCAAAATTATAACAAATAAAGGCTTGATATATCTCACTTTGCATGATTATTTTGACTCACAGCTTGTAAAAATCTTGTAAAAACATTCAAAATCTTAGAAAATTAGAATATTGTGAAAGGGGCTATTATTGTAGGCTCAAAGTGTCTCCTTTTATCAGCTAATTCATCCAAAAAAACATCATTGACACCCTCCATAAGAAGGAAAAGGCTCAAAAGGAAAATAGCAAAAGAAGTTGGATGTTCTCAAAGAACTGTATCCAAGCAGAAAGTTAAATGGAAGGGAAAAGTGTGGAAGAAAAGGTGCACAAGCCGCAGGGATGAGCGGAGTCTGGAGAGGATTGTCAGGAAAAGGCCATTCAAAAGTGTGGGGGACCTTCACAAGGAGTGGACTGAGGCTGGAGTCAGTGCATCAAGAGCCTCCACACACATACGGATCCTGGACATGAGCTTCAAATGTCATATTCCTCTGGTTGAAGCATCCTGGTCTTCCATAACACCTCAGCAGTGCCACAGGCTGAGAGCATCCATGCCACGCAAACCGCATTAAGGCTGCAATTCAAGCAAAAGGCCCAAACCAAGTACTAAGTACATAATGCATGATTTATAGTTTTCAGAGGGCCAACATTTATTTGTTTAAAATCATTTTTTCATTGATTTCATGTAATATTCTAATTTTCTGAAATTTTCATTTTGGGTTTTTTACAAGCTGTAAGCCAAAATTTTCCAAATTAAAACAAACAAAGGCTTGACATGTTATTTTGCATGCCATGAGTCTATATCATATATTAGTTTAACATTTTAAACAGAATTATAGAATGTCATTTTTTTTTTTTTTATTTATTTATTTATTTTTACTTTAATTTTTCCTTTTTCCTGTCAATTTTAAGTGTATGACTATAGGCAGATTGTTTCTATTTCTACATGGTTATACAGAGCTTGTACTTCTGGGTATATTTGGTATAGTAGGGCCGAGCGATATTGAAGTGTGTATATTTTTGTATGATCAGAGAGATGTGCCCTGGTATAAGTCTTAAGTACAGTACCATATGGTGTATTTATTTTGTACGACCGTAAAAACAAAAACATGATAAGTCCTTTATTTATTTTTGTTTGACTGTAATTGAAAAATCCTTTGACACTGTAAATGATAAATGACACTTGTATGATCATAAAAGATTTATATTAATATATAAGAATAATGCATAAGCTAATGCATGAGCACAGACTCATGCCTTTGTTTCTTGCATGAGTGTACGTGATGTTACTTGAATGAGAAATAAGGGGTAGGTCTATTATAAGTTCTTTGAAGTTCTTCCTACTCCTTTGAGCACAAAGTCTTGTTTTTGTTTTCCACTGTAAAAAATGCTTGAAATACTTTTCTGCTCAAATGAATAAACAAAATTAAAATAAATAAATAAATAAATGAACTTTTTCAGGATATTCTAATTTTCTGAGTTTCAGCTGTATATCCACAAGAATTCTCTGGTTGCATCTGAATCAGGTATTAGTCACCAAATATGGTAAAACTATGGAAGCAGGTTCAATAGTGTAGCTCACTATTGGATTATAACCCACCCAATCCAAACATACTTACATACGGACACAGGACAAGAAATATGGGTTCAACAATTTTTAATCAGTTTTCAAGATGTTTCTGTCTTCTTTTCGTACTGTTTTTTAGTTGTTTCATTTAGAACCATAATATTTTCAAGAAGTAAAAAAACAAGGAACCCTTCACTTGTGCAACAAGCAAAAAACGCAAAAAGGATATGTAACTGCAACAAATATTCAAAGAAAACAAAATCCAAAATCAGCTTTTAAAAAAACGAAACAAAAAGTGCAAAAAAGAGAAGAAACAAAAAGCATGTGTACATCACAACACCATTTTAACCCACTCGGCACCAGCTGTGAACATTGACCCTTGAGTTTATTTACTACAGGTGTGGTGTTTCAGGGTGTGTTTAGCAATATTCCACTGCCTAGTCTTCCTGTTACAGTTCAGCATGTTCATCGGACAGAGGAAGGACATTTGGAATGCGACTGAAAAACTGTGCAGGACTAATGTGTGGACTGACGTGCGGGTGTCCGCTTCAGTCCACTGACCAGCATCAGCAGGAGAGGACCGTGGTGTCTTCATGTTGTTCCGACAATCAGCTGACGTGCCTCCTCAAGTCTTATCTGAACAACCGCGTACGCACCACTAAGTACACCGTGCTGTCATTCGTGCCCAAGAACCTGTTCGAGCAGCTCCATCGCTTCGCCAATATCTACTTCATCTTCTTGGCCTCGCTCAACTTTGTTCCAGTGGTGGAGGCGTTTCAGCCCGAGATATCTATGTTGCCCATTATTGTGGTGTTGATAGTGACGGCTTTAAAAGACATCTGGGAGGACTTCAGGAGGTTTAGGTCAGATCATGAGGTCAACAGGCTCTGGTGCAGCGTTTACTGCAGGTACAACGGAAAACTGTGGGACAACGTTGGCGATAATCAGTAAAACATAGAGCAAAGTAGATGCCAGTGTACGACTAAAATGTTTGGTTTGAGTTTTATTTAGTACTGTCCTATAATGTGTGTGCAGTACACAGAGGGAGTACAGAGACTGCCGCTGGAAGGATGTTCGAGTGGGGACTTTGTGCGCCTGTCGTGTAACGAGATCATCCCTGCAGACATGTTGCTGCTCCAGTCCTCTGACCCTCGCGGGGTCTGCTACATCGAGACAGCCAACTTGGACGGAGAGACCAACCTGAAACAACGACAAGTGGTCTCTACGATGGAGGTACGCAATGCACTCATCATTCCATATTAACACATGTGGGTTCCATCAACTTGAACAACAATATCCTTCACGATGTGCAATAATATTCAAACTGTGTTTCTGTTTTTAGCAAACATGTGTTAATGTTTAACTCCATTCAAACCACCGTGAACAGACCAGGTCATGTTTTATTACTCTGTGTGGCGCTCTGTTTTCTAGAGTAGAGCTGTGCTTCACAAAGATTAGTGCTATACCCAGACCCTTAACTCTTCTGTAGATATAATGTACCTCCTTGATGAATTTATAAAGACTGATTACCTTTTATTCCAGGAAGGGGAGTTTGTTCCTGAAAACTTTCATTGGCGTATTCAGTGTGAAAATCCTAACAATAACCTCTGCAGGTTCAGAGGATATATGTGAGTTATTTATATTTTTATGATTGACCATGTTAATTAGCTTTATTAATACAATACTATGTTCTAGCCTGAGTAACATTTGAGGTTTCATGTTTTATTTATTATTCCATCTCCCAAGGGATAAATCTGACTTTTCCCTTGGGTTATAAGATAATAAATGAAACATGAGCAGATAAAATCCCTCTGTCACCAATCTTTCCACTGCTTGCATGCATTGGTACATGATGTTGCAGCTGATGCGTAGCTCTGAGCGTCAGGTCTCTCGAGCCTGTAGTGAACGCTGTGCTGTTAAATGTAGTCACTGTTGTGTGTGTCCTCAGGGAAAACCCCAGTGGGGTTCGAGTCGGCCTCCATAACAGCAACCTCCTGCTGAGGAGCTGCACCATTCGCAACTCTGAGTCTGTGGTGGGCATCGTGGTTTATGCTGGTGAGGGATAATCATCATTTCTCATATTTTATTGTACTCATTATAACTATACCTATAACGTAATAGTTGACTTAGTTGACTTGGATGGTTGGCATGTGCTGTTTCAGGAATGTACTTTGTTTTGTTTTTTGTCTTGTGCACATTGTTTAGGTTTACTGGCAGAAGTATAGCTTCAGAACTGACAGGTAGTAACAGACAAGTATTAATAGTTATGTTTATGTTTCTATGTCACAAGAACAGGCTACCTATTGTCAAATCAAAGCAACAATATCTTCAGAGAAACAAGCTGGTGATGTCCTGCTTGCTACAAACGTGAAAGACATGGCAAACTCTCTCAGTATAGGTGTTTACTTTTTTTTTTTAAGGAATTCTTCACCAACTAAAATACCCAGAATGAACTAACACTTTTTTATAAAATTGTAAGTAAAAAATATGGCAGAAGTGGTCAGAAGCTGTTAAGGAGGAACCATTCTCAAGTTTGAAGCCTAGTGGTATATTGGTTTAAAAAGATTTACCAAAAAAAAGCAATTATAAAGTTCACAAAAGAGACCGGATTTGCTTTGTGTTCGTCAGAAAGTCCTGACTCTCTTACTCTGCAGTGTAGAACAAACAAGCATTGCGCTAACACTAAGACATGTCCCATTTGAATCAGGTCATGAAACCAAAGCGATGATGAACAACAGTGGGCCCCGGTACAAGCGCAGCCTGCTGGAGCGCCGCCTCAACACTGATGTGCTGTGGTGCGTGCTGCTACTGCTGATCATGTGTTTAACATCTGCTATAGGTTTGTGTTTGGCATCTCACACTCAGAAGGCTTCATGGCACAACGCTCTTATTAATATATCGAACTATGAATTCAGGGCATGGCCTTTGGTTACAGCAGCTCCGAGATCCAGTCTTCCAAGTGGACGGAGAAACCTCCCCCGCACTGGCCGGATTTTATGTGTTTTGGACCATGATAATAGTTCTACAGGTAAGCCAGAAGCACTATTGTAATGTCTGGGCGGCGATTCAGAGGCTCAAGTAATCGTCTCAATCAAGTATGTTCACTTCTATTGGAACAAGTGCATTTTCAGGGGCCAAAAGCCTGCTGGCTAAAAGTCCAAATCTTGCTTGTAAGATGGAACAACTGGCAAAGTCTTCTTTTAAAGTTGCATTCTCAATCAAACTTAAACACATTGATCTCATGCAAACTTTAACATAACACCTCTCTCTCTCTTTTCTAACAGGTGCTGATCCCCATCTCCCTGTATGTGTCCATTGAAATAGTCAAGCTGGGCCAGGTCTACTTCATCCACAACGACCTGGACCTGTACAATGAGCAGAAGGACTGCAGGATCCAGTGCCGCGCCCTAAACATCACCGAGGACCTGGGGCAGGTGCAGTACGTGTTCTCCGATAAGACGGGCACTCTGACGGAGAACAAGATGGTGTTTCGCCGCTGCAGCGTCTACGGCGTGGAGTATCCTCATCACGACAACGGTGAGATGTACAACAACGCGTCATATATTGCAATGGCTTCTATGTTATGAAGAGTTTGTTCTTCTAAGGCCAACATTTTTTTAGCTTTAAGCACTAGATAGTGTTCGCACCTCAAAAACAACCTATTTTCATTCACACCATTTTAGGACAGAGACAGATCTCTTCCCTCAGAGAACCATAGTGACTGTAACTGGAGTGCAAGGCTCTACACTAGTAATTGAAATTGGATCTTGTGTCACGCGCTTTTATCTTCTCATAATAGATTATATTTTCTGCACTCGTGTAGGGCGCAGACTGGAAGTGTACAGTGCAGAGAAGGAGGAGACGCGGCGCTGCTCCCTCACTCCCTGGTCCAGCTCCAGGAGGAAGTCTCTGAGCTGCCGGTCTCTAAGCTGTAACCGCAGCTCTGTGTCCCTCAACACGCTCACCGCCGAGGAGGAGGAGGAGCTGTCCTGCCAGAGCCTCCGCGGTCCCAGTGCCTTCGACAGCCTCATGGTCTGTTTGCATACAATCAACACCAAGATAAGTCAAGCTTCTAAACTAACTATGTATTATCTGTGTTGGTGCTGCTCAGGCCAAGGAGGTGGTGCCGGACGGGGAGCTGGTGAGAAGGCTGAACTGGCTGTGTTCTCCGGACCTGAGTGTGGTCAACAGTTCTACCAAAGGCTCCTCCAGCCCGGAGCTCGCCTTCGTCACCGATTTCTTCTTGGCTTTGGCCATCTGCAACACTGTGGTGGTGTCTTCACCCAGCCACGCTACAAATGTGGTGCGTCTGTGCTTTTAAAATCTGGAAAATGGAGATTAATTTAACTGTGCTCAATGCATTGGGGTGTAGGTAACCATATGCCCTACATACTTTCAGGTCTCTCAGCCTCAGGCGCCTTTCCGGTCATTGGAGGAGATCAAACTGATGTTCCAGCGCTTGAACCTGTCCACGCTCCCAGTCCTGCCCTCTCTGCCATCCCCTCTGAAGACCAGCCCCCGCCTCCTGGCCTCCAAGATATTTACCCGAGGGAAGATGGGCTCCTTCACCGTCTCAAAGGCTGCCAGTGATGCTGAGGGGTCACATTACACACCAACCAGAGAGGAACCCAGTATAAATGGTATGGCACCAAGAAAAATAAGATCAAAATAATTCAAACTGTTTCTCGGCACTTGCTAAAATTGTTATAAAATCTGAATTTTATTTTGAAGTAATCTGCAAAAAGGGCTTTTGAAACATATGACCCTAAAGGTGTCATGAAAAACACTTATGTTATATAACTTATTTTTACTATCGCTGATGTAGGTGGTGCAGTTCTGGATGCTGCTGAAGAAGCAGACCTCTACAAGTCTATTACGTCTGAGCCGCCATGTGCAGAGGAGGAAGGTGCAGTGGACAGTGAAGACACAGTCCTGTATGAGGCAGAGAGCCCAGATGAGGCGGCTCTGGTGTACGCAGCCCGAGCCTACGGCGTCACACTGAGGGCCCGCTCAGCAGACAGCCTCCTGGTGCAGCTGCCCGCCCTGGGCTCTGTGCAGGTGCCACTGCTGCACGTCCTGCCCTTCGATTCCAACAGGAAGAGGATGTCTGTGGTGGTGCGCCATCCTCTGACGGGGCAAGTGGTGGTCTACACCAAGGGGGCGGACTCTGTGCTCATGGACCTGACACGCACACCCACAGGTAACTCCCGTCTGGTTCGGCTGATTTTCAGTCACTGCTGATATTTACTTTCATTTGCTATCCATTTTAAAAGGTCTGCTGTCTCTGAAAAGAACTGTTTTTTTTGCAGATTTACAGTCTGCTCAATGCGTCTACAGTCACATCCGAATGCAGACGCAGAAACACCTGGACAGCTATGCCAGAGAGGGTCTGCGCACACTGTGCATCGCTACAAAGGTAAAGAGGCAACATGATAAAAGTGTTATAGCAGCTCAGGACTACTGCAACCCATTTTTGTGCTAAGCAGAATTCTTTAATGGTGCCCCCACAATGGCCTCAATCTGGTGCCCATCGGAGGACCTGGTGCCCTACGTGCAGCGCGTTATCAGCATACAGGGAGCGGCGGCACTGTATCAGCTTCCTGAAACCTGATGGTCCTTTGTCTTTGTGCAGGCAATGGAGGAGGAGGAGTATGAGGTGTGGCTGAAGACACAGCTGTTAGCAGAGAGCAGCATTGAGAACAGGGAGGAGCTGCTGCAGCGCTCAGCTCAGACTCTGGAGACCAACCTGACTCTTTTGGGTAACGCAGGATACACACATACACTCTCTCACACATTAGTGTGGAAATACAACATGTGTGTTTGTGCTCAGGGGCCACAGGGATCCTGGACCGCCTGCAGGAAGAGGTCTCTGAGACCATTGAAGCTATACAGAGAGCTGGTGTCAAAGTATGGATCCTCACGGGGGACAAACAGGAGACAGCCATCAACATTGCCTTTGCCTGTAAACTACTGTGCCCTTCGGATCAGCTCCTGTCAGCCAACTGTGACAGTAAGGTCAGTTCCATCAAGACCTCGGCACATAAGACTTTCCAATCATGATTTGGCCTGTTTCATTTTAGATTTATTTTTGAATAAAACATATGCTTTATTGATGCGTCCAAAGCATAAGACTGTGTTAACCATCTGAAGTTGTTTATCAAAATGCATCAGCAAGGAGTGCCTAATCTTGAGAATCTTAGCCTACTGGTATGCCCACTAGGTGATGCAGGTGAGGTGTGGCAGTAGTGTCTCAACTCCGTTTGGTTTTACCAATGGAGTGAGACAAGGTGGAATCCTTTCTCCTGTACTGTTTAGTTTGTATATGGATGAATTGTCACAACTGTTAAATGTGTGCAGGACCGGCTATATATGATTGGGTCTTCCCTTGTAAATCATCTCATGTATGCCGATGATCTTGTTGTATTGAGTCCAATAAGCATTGTACTGTATACAATGCTTATTGTATACAATTCTATACAGCACACCTGTGTTCAAACTATAAACGTTCGAGGATATGAAAACTTAACGTGGCATATAATGAAAATTCTGTTGAAAAGACCGCGATGGGGTAGCCTGGTCTTACCATACCCTCGTACTCATTTCGTACAGAGGGTCTGGAACTTAACAATTGAGCTCCGTTTTCAAAGTACAACCAGCAAATCCGGTGCAAATGCGTAACGTCATCTACAACTCGCGCCTCCCTCGCTCGCTGAATGGTAGGTGGGAATTCAACCGATGAAACGCAGCCACTGAGATCAGACCCAGACATACATGTAGGGAAAAGATAATTGACCAGAGTTTACGGATGGCAAAGGCCAGGCTAGCGATGGGGGAGTGCCAGCCATGGGCGTCGACTGGGGGGGGTAAAGGGTACTGAGTACCCAGGGCCCAGAGCAGGGTAGGGGTCCTCAAAAGTGCTGCAAAAAGCGTTCTGTATTGTACTTTCTAAATTTCCTCATAATTGATATAAGAATTGAACAAAACAGGGCTGAAATACAGTGGTTGCTAGACAGAATTTTGCACAAACAATAATGATTGAGTCTCAGGGCCCTGACACCCCTTTAAAAATGTGCCAAATGGTTCAGCCCACACACCGGTGTTCAGCACAGCGCGCTTCAACTCAACAGTGACTTTGATGAGGTGGGCTCTGCAATGCAATGACACTAAGCTAGGAAAGAGAAATATTAGTCTTGCCACGCTCTTATGTGCTTTTATTTAACACTAGCCTATTCTAGCTTATTCCTATTCTATTCGACCTTAGATGCAACTTTCTGTCATAAATGACAGTTAAACTGCCTGCGCTGAGAAGTGGAAGGTGCAGAGTCAGAGAAAGAGCCAGAGCTCCTTCTCTCTTCAACCTCTAAAGTTTCTCTTTACTTATATTTATTGGAATTGACTGCCATCAGGCCACAGTGACGAAAGCCACAGGTCGCTCACACCATTTTCGAATTAATTATGCTAATAACCGTTCGCATTTGCAGACTCACATTATAAATGCGCAGCTTTGGAGACGAGTCAACGTCTCCAAAGCACACACTTAAAAGTAGGCTTCAAATATGGTGAGAGAGAGTAAATCAGGCTGAAGCCCTTGAGTTTTTTGTTCATGCCTGTGGGCCACAGAGACACCATACCGTCTCATTATTTTTCGTAAAATAGCATTTTAATGCCTATTTTAAAGTCACACATTTGTTATTCCATGCACAAATATCCCATGTCCCTGCTGCAGCCCTCCTGTTTAATGTGGTATGCTAATAATCATTATGTTCTATCTAAAACTAGCTATTTCAATTGGCCCAATGAAAGTACAATATTCCACCACCAATTTAAATATCTATATCACTACAGGATTAAAGGTTATTCCATTTCTGTAACAGGAGCCAAATCAGATGAAATTTTAAGTCAAACATTTAATACACAAATAAATAAATAAACAAACAAACAAACCATGAACTAAGTATCCAGGACAAATCTGTGGAATATGTGCTTGTATATGAAGCATTTTTTAAGGCCTGGTTAGTCTATATATAATAAAGTTATAATAGAAAATAAATGAACTGCACTGTCAAACTAAACCATTGTTATGTGGTTAAAAAACATAAAATATTAAATGTGAATTAACTGGGGAGTGGGAGGGAGGCCACCAAGATAGTTTGTACCCAGGGCCCAGGATTTGGTGCTACGCCCCTGGTGCCAGCCACTTATTTGTTTCTGCTGGCATCAGAACTTTTCATGCAGTTTTGAGAAACTTGATGTACAGATTTATTTGTCAGCTAAACAAATGTGAGAATGTGATTATTATGAGCTTGACCACCATCAAAGTCAGTGCCACTCGCTACCAGTCTGAACTGTGGCGACACTGGTACAGTTGTCTGCTCTAAACAGTTTTTTTTTTTCACTGGACCTCGTGTCTGCAATAAAGGTTGATGATAAAAAAAAAACACACACATAATGCTTGTATACTGTAATGATGGAACAATGATTCTGACTGTCTTTTCAGGAGAGCTGTGCAGCTTTAGTGCAGGACTTTCTTCAGAGGGTCACTTGTTATGACTGTGAAATCTCAGGGACGCCCGGCCCAGGGGCCCCTTACACAGGCACAGCTGGCTGTGTGCTGGTGATCGATGGCTTCACTCTGGACTGGGCACTACAGCCTGAGCTCCAGAGTGACTTTCTGGAGCTGAGCAAGCACTGCAAAGCCGTCATCTGCTGCAGATCCACTCCACTGCAGAAAAGCCAAGTGGTCCGGCTGGTCGGGGACAAACTCAAAGTCATGACCCTGGCAGTGGGTGAGAGCGGCACAACCAGAATACTGCTGGCCACATACAAATACATATGCTTTCATTTTGCTGCACACGATCATTAGATTTTGTATGAGTACACAAATGCACCTGTTCTATCTGCTGAGCTGGCTATGATGTTTATAGGCGATGGAGCCAATGATGTGAGTATGATCCAAGTGGCAAACATCGGCATTGGGATTTCGGGTCAAGAGGGCATGCAGGTACTGACTCCTCCCCGTTTAAGAAAGTGTCATAGCATAACCACAAAAACAAACACATATAATGTGCTTAAACCATTGCGTTTTTAGACTCAGTAGATCACAAGTCCATTCCTTATTATTTATTTTTTAATATTATTTGTCTGTGCTCTCTTACAGGCTGTGATGTCCAGTGACTTTGCCATCTCAAGGTTCAAACACCTCAGGAAACTGCTGCTGGTGCATGGCCACTGGTGTTACACTCGTCTGGCAAATATGATCCTCTACTTTATCTACAAGAATGTGGTGAGAAAAGTGCCCAAATAGCTGAAGAGAAAGGTTGACTTCACTCCTCTCCCTTGTCTTAATCTCAAGTTTGTTTGTGTTTTGCAGATGTATGTGAACCTACTGTTCTGGTACCAGTTCTTTTGTGGTTTCTCGGGGAGTGTCATGACCAACGCGTGGGTTCTCATCTTATTTAACCTGATCTTCACCTCTGTGCCTCCTCTCATCTATGGAGTGATGGACAAGGACATTCCTGTAGATGTTCTGTTGGCCCACCCTGAGCTCTATCAGACAGCAAGGTCCTCCAAGGTCAGTGGCCTTCAGCGCCGGAAACATTTAAATCTTAAATTATCGCTTTAGTGAATGTGGAAGTACTGTAAGATAGCCGTCTTTCGGTTATGATAAAGTAGCAATGGTAAAGCATATTATTTTATTTTAATTTATTGATATATATACTGTAATATTATATAATATTATATAATATTATATATATACAGTGAGGAAAATAAGTATTTGAACACCCTGCTATTTTGCAAGTTCTCCCACTTAGAAATCATGGAGGGGTCTGAAATTGTCATCGTAGGTGCATGTCCACTGTGAGAGACATAATCTAAAAAAAAAATCCAGAAATCGCTATGTATGATTTTTAACCATTTATTTGTATGATACAGCTGCAAATAAGTATTTGAACACCTGTCTATCAGCTAGAATTCTGACCCTCAAAGACCTGTTAGTCTGCCTTTAAAATGTCCACCTCCACTCCATTTATTATCCTAAATTTAGATGCACCTGTTTGAGGTCATTAGCTGCATAAAGACACCTGTCCACCCCGTACAATCAGTAAGAATCCAACTACTAACATGGCCAAGACCAAAGAGCTGTCCAAAGACACTAGAGACAAAATTGTACACCTCCACAAGGTTGGAAAGGGCTACGGGGAAATTGCCAAGCAGCTTGGTGAAAAAAGGTCCACTGTTGGAGCAATCATTAGAAAATGGAAGAAGCTAAACATGACTGTCAATCTCCCTCGGACTGGGGCTCCATGCAAGATCTCACCTCGTGGGGTCTCAATGATCCTAAGAAAGGTGAGAAATCAGCCCAGAACTACACGGGGGGAGCTGGTCAATGACCTGAAAAGAGCTGGGACCACCGTTTCCAAGGTTACTGTTGGTAATACACTAAGACGTCATGGTTTGAAATCATGCATGGCACGGAAGGTTCCCCTGCTTAAACCAGCACATGTCAAGGCCCGTCTTAAGTTTGCCAATGACCATTTGGATGATCCAGAGGAGTCATGGGAGAAAGTCATGTGGTCAGATGAGACCAGAATGGAACGTTTTGGTCATAATTCCACTAAACTGTTTGGAGGAAGAAGAATGATGAGTACCATCCCAAGAACACCATCCCTACTGTGAAGCATGGGGGTGGTAGCATCATGCTTTGGGGGTGTTTTTCTGCACATGGGTCAGGGCGACTGCACTGTATTAAGGAGAGGATGACCGGGGCCATGTATTGCGAGATTTTGGGGAACAACCTCCTTCCCTCAGTTAGAGCATTGAAGATGGGTCGAGGCTGGGTCTTCCAACATGACAATGACCCGAAGTACACAGCCAGGATAACCAAGGAGTGGCTCTGTAAGAAGCATATCAAGGTTCTGGCGTGGCCTAGCCAGTCTCCAGACCTAAACCCAATAGAGAATCTTTGGAGGGAGCTCAAACTCCGTGTTTCTCAGCGACAGCCCAGAAACCTGACTGATCTAGAGAAGATCTGTGTGGAGGAGTGGGCCAAAATCCCTCCTGCAGTGTGTGCAAATCTGGTGAAAAACTACAGGAAACGTTTGACCTCTGTAATTGCAAACAAAGGCTACTGTACCAAATATTAACATTGATTTTCTCAGGTGTTCAAATACTTATTTGCAGCTGTATCATACAAATAAATAGTTAAAAAATCATACATTGTGATTTCTGGATTTTTTTTTTTAGATTATGTCTCTCACAGTGGACATGCACCTACGATGACAATTTCAGACCCCTCCATGATTTCTAAGTGGGAGAACTTGCAAAATAGCAGGGTGTTCAAATACTTATTTTCCTCACTGTATATATATATATATATATATATATATATATATATATATATGAGGAGTTTGGTTCCAAAACGCTATAAGCGGCATTTAAAAAAAAAATGAGTTAGCGCCAAAATCAGAAGTGTACAGTATTTGGCCATTATTGAAAAGCCAATAAGAAATTTTCCGCAAAACGCGATATCCACCGTATTATATTGCCCTGCATCCTCTGTTTCTTTCCAAGCAGCGATAAACGCCCATTCATTTTTTAGCAGAACGCGACAAATCCACTCAACCAATCACAGCGCACCATTCTACGTCTTGTTGACAAACATGGAGGCGCCCTGAGCGGAACCGGCATCATATAGGTCTTGATAACAGTGAGGTAAATAAAATATAGAGAAATTAATAATTTTGATGGCGTAGATGAGCCTGTGGTGGTTTCTGCTGTCGGGAGAAAGCGTAAGCCATCAAAAGGGAATCATGTTCGAGAGACGGATGAAGATTAGGCACTCGGGAGGTGGGAAAAAGCCTGCTGTAACTTGTACCCACACCAAAAGCTCTGGTTTTTTGTCAGGCTGATACGTTGACCCCTGGCGGACTTTAGATACATTACGATAACTTTTACAGTCATTCGACGAAGATCGACCAGGACCAGGTCCTTTACCGCTTATGAACATTAAAAAAGTCAAGCGGAGGCGTCAGAAAGTTGTCGACACTGACGAGCAAAAGGAGCGAGCCGTCACCACTGACTACAACTTGTTGTGTGGAGCCCATCCGACGAAAGTCCCGGTCTGCAAGGCCACCTTTTGCAGCGTATTGGTCAAATGTTATTAATGAAATGTTTACTAGAACTGAAGATGAAGTTATTTGTTGTTGTATGCGTATCATTGGTTGGTTATCTAACGGGAGAGTGAGACTTGACTTGACTTGCTGTTTGTGACTTGAGGCCCATGACTCTCAATGACTTGCTGTGACTATTATTTATTTGAGTGAAACTGTTGAAATAACCGGAGTCATTGCGTAAAAGCAGCGCATCTATGTTTACATTATGGTAATTAGCCACATGCGCCTAATCAATACAACTCGAAAAGGCAGGAAGAAATGCGTGTTTCTTTGGATGCATTAAAAGTTTTCTACAGTGAGTGAAGAGGTGAAGATTCATAGACATTTATTAAGGACAGGAAAACGTTTGAAACAATGACTGAAGCTACGGCGCGTATACAGGAGCCTCCAGAACGACGATGCTTAAGCGCTGGATTAATGACATCTTGGGGGCTTTTCGATGTTTTAAAGCGTTCTCTCGAAAGTTATAGCATTTAGAGGTGATTTTCCGTAGCCACACAGAGCCCAGTGACAGCAGGACTGAAGGCTGCGCGGAATCTACTTTGAGCAGGGGCGAATCCGAGTATACAGGGGCTGGGGCATTACAGGGGAACCACTGACAGAAAAACTGTCAAAAACTAACAAAAATGAAAATATAATGTCATATTTATCTTTCAGACTGCAGGGAAAAGCAGCTCATGTTTAAAAGACTCTGTTTCCATTTTTTTTAAGTAGACCCCCCCGGGCCCCCTTCCTTAAAATGCTGTCCCAGTAATGTTGTACATAGACTGGAGCATTTCAAATATATATATTTTACATTTTGTGGCGATTAAATATTAATTTGACTTTAAATCTAAATCCATTAGATTTTAAAAAGTTTAATTATAGCCTAAATGTTCAAAATCGCTAAATCTTGAGAAAGCACTTGATATTTTAAAGTAGATTAAACAACATTTTCAAAAGAAGAATTAGGCTTAACGCTGACGTTTGTGACTTGACGTGACTCTACACTATGTTTACAAAAAAAGATGCAGTGGATTTATAGCGTTTTGACAAAATCATCTGATTTTAAAAATAAATCTTGAAATATTAAAATCTAGATTTGAAATGTTATTATTACAACCTTGAGATGCTGTACAGGAGTTTGGAAAAGAAAATTATGGTTTTCATCATACCACTTTCTTGCTAAAGAAAACACATTTTTACTCAAAATGGATTTATAGCGTTTTGGAACCAAACTCCTCATATATTCATATATATATATATATATATAAATAAAATGTCTTTACAAGAATAACCCAGTGCTCCTCACAGGGCTATGATCCTTTGAGGTTCTGGCTGAACATCCTGGATGCCTTTTACCAGAGCCTTATCTGCTTTTTTGTTCCATACTTTGTAAGTTCAACACCACTTACGCCATTTGTGCCATACAATAACATAAAATGTCACTATAATTTCAATTGAATTATACCTGGAGAACATAAACATGTTTTGTATTTCAGGCCTATATGGGCTCGGACATTGATATGTTGTCCTTTGGCTCGCCTATAAACGCCTCGGCACTGCTGATCATCCTGCTGCACCAGGTCATCGAGAGCCACACTCTGGTCAGTGCCTCTGAACTGTGAGGAGTGGGTGTGGTCTGTGAGGAGTGTTCTCTGTGGAGTGGGAGAGTGGGAGTGGTCTCTGTGGAGTGGGTGTGGTCCCTGTGGAGTGGGTGTGGTCCCTGTGGAGTGGGTGTGGTCTCTGTGGAGTGGGTGGTCTCTGTGGAGGGGGTGTGGTCTCTGTGGAGTGGGTGTGGTCTCTGTGGAGTGGGTGTGGTCCCTGTGGAGTGGGTGTGGTCCCTGTGGAGTGGGTGTGGTCTCTGTGGAGTGGGAGTGGTCTCTGTGGAGGGGGTGTGGTCTCTGTGGAGTGGGTGTGGTCTCTGTGGAGTGGGTGTGGTCAATCCCTACAGCCTCTGATTGGAGTGGATGTCTATATGCTATGATTCCTGTGTGCAGACGTGGATCCATGGCCTGGTGTTTCTGGTCAGTGCCGGCTCATACTTCATGTTTGTGCTGCTCATCAGTGTGCTGTGTGTGACCTGCAGCCCTCCCACCGTCCCCCTGGGGGTGGAAACACGGCAAATGTCCCAGCCCAGCTTCTACCTTGTGTGTGCACTAACTACTGTAACTGCACTCTTACCCAGGTAATATATGCCCACACACTAGTTCTGTTTTATGTACAAATATTAGATATTGGAGCTTACTGTAAGTATACTGTATTTCAGAGTACCCCTGCTGTTTGTTTCAGGTTGTTATTCCGAGTGCTGAGCAACACTGGCCTCTCTTCTGGTCCGCACACACCGGCTGTAGACTCTGCCAGGGCAGCACAGCGGTGGGACCTGAGCTCCAGAGCAAACAGGCTTTCTGTGAGCGGCAGCTGCCCAGAGGTGGAGCCCAGCAGTGCTCCTGTGCTGTCCTGACATCCCCAGACTGACACATGACTGATCATCTACTCATTCGAGGAAACTGTCGGCTATGACTGTGTGTAGGAACTGACGGGGAATGTTGAATATTTTTTAATCTAACGGACTGAACTGCAATTTTTCCAAAGGAGAAATGATAGGCAAGCACACATGAGCCTTTACTCCCACGGGGTGCTATTTGAAACTTTTTTATGATTTCACCTGCAGAACTGATTGTAAATCAAATGAATTTGTCCTGTTGTAATGTTATTAAGGTTGATTTTAATGTTTCTGAAACGTTCAGGAACATTATAATCTGTAATTTGTGTATTATTTATTTATTGTTTGTTTGTGAGTTGCTTGTATCATCCGAAGACCGCAGTGACAGTGGATCAGGAGAGTTTTGCATGCCTGTGTTGTAATTGTGTGTAAAGATCTTCATTGCTGAACCATAGGTTCAGCAATGAAGATTGCCATGTTACAGGCAGTTATCAATAATGTCTCTGTGACTAGAACTCACAGCAATAATAATGATGATGATGATGATGATAATGTGCCTTACATGATCACTTTCAGTCATATAACACTCTCCACTGTCACGCTCATCACGTTGTTACTGTCCAGTTTACAATTTTGAATTTGGAAAGAAAATGCCATATAAGGATGAGCTCATTGCTAGAATCTGTTTTCACATTCCGTTTGTGATGACTGGAACCAAATTGCCTTTAACTTATTCTCATGTTTTTGCAAGATTAATATATGTATCACTTTGACTGACTGTACAATGAACTTTTAAAACCAGCAATAAACACACTTGTAAATAAATGTTGTCTTTGACACTCTCTCTCTCTCTCCATTAACGTATCCATTGATTAAATTTTTTTTTTAAATATTTATCAATTTTGCATCATGTGTTGAAGTTAAGGCTCATTCATACTTCACAAGACGCAAGAACGCAAGTTACGTATGTAACTATGGTTCTATGAATCCCGAATGACCGCCAGAGGCGGTGCTTCAAAGCACTGAATGATCATTCTTGAGCATGTCCATGGCGATGGACACGCATGGACACGCATGTCCATGGCGTGTCCATGGCTACAAGGCGTAAGTAAGTAAGCGCTTTATTGTCATTGTACAACTGTACAACGAAATAGTGTTCAGGTGTTAGTCCTGAGCTGCTGCGGCTGAGCCGCATGACCTTGGAGGTCGGGGGAACTGTAGCACTCGGAAGAAACCTGGATGGCTGCCCTCTCTCGCTGTCTCCTCTGATCCTCTGAAACGGTGCATTTCATTTTGTTCTGCAGTTCAAGAACAAGAAGTTCTCGCGTCTTGTGAAGTATGAATGAGCCTTTACTCCTCCTCCGATGACGTCATGCTTGCAGGTTCCTCACAGCGTGTGCCCGGCGCCTCCTCAAAGCGTAAACGGCGCAGGCAGCAGGTCGGTGTCTGTGTGTCTGTCCGGGGAGCGGTACGGGACCTATGGACTCCCCTGGCCGCACCACAGCAGAGGACATGAGGGACGAGCTGGAGACACTCGGGTGAGTCCGACTCCAGGCCGCTTCTGTTTAGAAATCGCCAATTTGCCCCATTTAAATCTATTTTAACAATAGGTGCTGGGAAGTAACGATAACAATGCGGAAAATGTTAATTAAAGAAAACAAAAACCAATAGGATTTCTTTATTTGTTTAGTCAATGATTCTGGACACCAAGCAAACAGACAAGAAAGCAACAGGTTTGGCTATGGATGGCAATGCATTTAGTTTAACAGACGATTTAAAGAAGATACACGTTTTAATTGTGGATGCTGTTTTTTAAAAAGTGCATATAAAAACCTCCAAGTCAAAAAGACTGAGAACGAGGTTGTCGATCATAGATTCCCCCTACTTTAAAGTGAAATACATCTGGAACCACACAGATAGTTTAGTAAGTCTCTAACATGCATGATTGTTTTGGGTAGTAACACAGTGGTACTTGTGTCAAGTATAAAAGTGATGCCTGTGTGTTGTAGGTGGTACCACTCTGACCTGTCCCGTCATGCTGCTGAGGCTCTACTCCTGAATAATGGTGTGGATGGGAGTTACCTCCTGAGGAACAGCAACGACGGGCCGGAGTGCTTCGCCCTCTCTGTCCGGTGCGATCCGCACTCACTTTACATCTTGTATCTACTCTCAGATGTTGATATTCTATGATTTTATGTCATATTCTCAAAACGTTGGAACAAGAGTTTGAACTTTGCACTAGTTCTTGTTTTAGATGGAGACAGACATTAACCATAAACCACAAAAATCCTCCGCCTCACAATATACTGTGGGCTCTTTAGAAGTGATAACATTTTACTCTGTCGCATACAGGGCCAAGGATTCTGTGAAACATTTCCACGTGACTCGCAGAGACAACTGCTACATGTTTGGCTTCAATGAGTTCCCCACTCTGGAGGACTTTGTCAAGCACTTTGCCAACCAGCCGCTGTTGGGCAGCGACACAGGTGAGGCTGCCACTGTGCCACAAGATGATGAAGATGAATTGCAGTTTTTATAAGCGAAACACAAAGTCTGCAATTATTTAGAACAAACAAAATCTCACCATCTCTTGTGGTCATAGAATGGATTCGATGTTACATGTATAAAGATACGATAAGACTTTATTGATCTCACAATGGAGAAATTCACAATGAACAATGAAGCAGCTGGCAGAGTCCGTAGATTTACATTTGTTACCTTTATTTATTTATTTATTTATTTATATATATATATATATATATATATATATATATATACATATATACATATATGTTTAAGCTAAACTATAGATCTAGGGAACATCTCATGGGCTTTATTTGACTTGAAACCTCTAGATGAAAGATAGGGAAAGATTTTCAACAAACTGTCATTCATATCTCTCTAGGAACGTTGATGGTGCTCAAAAACCCGTACCCATGGCGTGTCGAGGAGCCTTCCATCTACGAGTCCGTACGCGTGCACACCGCCATACAGACGGGACGCAATGAGAACGACCTCGTGCCCAATGCTCCAGCGGTAACTCTGCTATTCAGTCACATCAAACCCCAATCGGCCCATAGCACTAACTTGGCCTGTTTGTGGGCTTCTGAGTCAGTTTTATTTCTTTACGTGTGCGTGTTTGTTTTGTTTTCCTTTCAGCTCGGCACCAAAGAAGGCTACCTGATCAAACAAGGCGCCTTCGTGAAGGTACTATAGCTTTCTACGCTGTGTCAATGTCCACTTTACCACTTACTGATGCTGCGGTTGTATATGTGCAGAACTGGAAGCAGCGTTGGTTCACTCTGAGCAGATATGAGCTGAAGTATTTCCGAGACCGGGAGGTTAGTGCGTTGTTCAGTCGGTCTGCCTTCACAGAGCTAATGGACCGCTGCTGAATTTGACTGTATTTGTGCTGCAGTGCGACGAGCCGATCCGGACGCTGGACCTGAGGGAATGCTCTGCTGTTCAGTTCGACTACTCCCAGGACAGAGTCAACTGCTTCTGGTGAGTACAAAGCAATAATCCTTTTCCCGAACCAAAAAGGAGGCTAGTTTATTTTGTTTGTTGTTGATTCGTTCATGAGCGCCCGAGGGACCGGGGTTAATCTCTACAGGGCAGACCCATGATAAAATGCCATGAGATCATTTAAAATACAACTATGATGGTCTACATAGTTCTTCTGTTTGTTTCATTGTTTACCATAAAGCTAGAATCATTTTAGGTCCGGGAAGGAACTTGCACCGCAGTGGTTTGGACAGGTGCAGCTGTTGATCTAAGAGTGTACTTTCCCTGGCAGTCAGGCTTGACACTGTATTTTAAAAATGAGGAAGTGTTTGAGAAAAGGAAATGGGGGAGGGAAGGAGAAGTGCTTCTGTCACAGCTGCATTAAAATGTGGATTTTTTTTTGTTTTGGTCATCATGAAATGAGCCACAGGATTTCATTTTGATGATCAAAGCCAAACTTTTGCAAGCATGTCACCCGAGGGGAGGTTATCATATCATAAATGGCACTTAAACGTTTCTTATTTTGCTTTGACTACACAGATAGCCAAACGTATTTACTGCTTAAATAAATTAAGCAATTGTTAATGTGGCAACATTTTAGTTATCATCCCGGTCCTTCCTTTCAGTAAGAAACCGGTCCTTCCCCCGCACCTCCAGACGAGGCACAAAATAATTCTCTCTCCAGAACTGATGTTACACTCGACCTGTGTGCGTCGGTTCTCCACACGTGTGTTAAAATAAATTACACTATTGATCAGACAAATATCTTTTCAGCTTCTTTCCTTTATCTTGGTAAGAAATTACACGACAAGCCAAAGGCTTATAGGCGCCCACCCCAAAAATAAAAACAATAACATTTACATTTAACATTGACAAGGTAGCAAATCATAAACAAAGGAACATAGGGCAAAGTAACAACAAATAATGAAGAACAATAATAAATAAAAAATATAAAAAACAACAGCAAAATAAAGAAACAACAGCAAAATAAAGAAACAACAGCAAAAGAATGTGCTACAACACTGACAATATTTGTTGATATCTAAGGAATGTAAACTCTTTGTAAACTTTTTTTAAGTGTACCAGATTTTTGCAAAGTTTGATATTTTGATCTAGATTTTTCCATATTTCAACACCACGTCTCGTGGGACATGTGCTTTTCATGGTTGTTCTGGAGTATTGTTTATCGAAACTAATTTTATCTCTCAAGTTGTATTTGACTTGTCGTTTGCAGAACATATTTGTATACTTTCAGGAAGCGACTTTTGTGAGGCTTTGAACATTATTTGAGCCATCTTAAATTCAGTAAGGTCCTCAAATTTCATTGTTCATTGTTTCATTGTTCAAGTTAAAGAGGTTATCGAGACACTTAAAAATGGATAAAGGTTTGTGCAGACTCTCAGTCATCCAGGGACTATCCCTCGTAGAAAGGGTTATATCATCGACTGGACCGGGTTTGGTAAAGTTGAGGACGTTTCGCTTCTAGTTACAGAAGCGTCTTCTTAGCTCTTTTGGTCATAAAAGACACACACAACAACTTGAATAGGACTTTGTGGCAGTTTTGGTTCCCTCCTCCTGGGAGGAGTCTGGGTCTTTTTAGACCGCTCCAGTTTTGGTATTAGTGTCCAGTCAATGATTTAACCCTTTCTCCGATAAGTTCTGTAATAATTTAATCGCGTGCAAACATCAAGCTGGATTCAGAAAGGACTATTCTACAGTCGATCACATTTTCCTTTTGAAACAAGTAATTGATCTGTTTCGCTTTAAAAAGAAGGTGTTCTGTGCATTTATTGACTATAGAAAAGCATTTGATATGGTTTGGCGAGAAGCTTTAGAGCATAAACTGTTGAAAATGGGCATAAAAGGAAGTAGTGAAAAGCAACAATGTATGTTTATTTACATGATGTAAAGTCAGAGGCATTTGTATGTATGTACAGGGCCTTGCGAAAGTACTAATACACCTTGAACTTTTGCACATTTTGTCATGTTTACAACCCTAAACGTAAAGATTTTATTTTGAATTTTTTACTGAAAGTTCACACATAAGTAACAGACAACTGTGAAGTGAAAACAAAATGATACATGATTCTGTTATTTTTCAAAAAATAGAAAACCGAAAAGTTGGGCGTGCATAAGTATTCATACAGGATGAATTAATACTTTGTGGAACCCCCTTTTGCTGCAATAACAGCAGCAAGTCTTCTGGGGTATGACTACAAGGTTTGCACATCTAGAGACTGACATTTTAGCCCATTCCTCTTTACAAAACAACTCAAGCTCTGTCAAATTAGAAGGAGAGCGTTTGTGAACAGCAGTTTTCAGGTCTTTCCACAGATTTTCAATAGGATTTAGGTCAGGACTTTGACTGGGCCATTCTAACACATTAATATGTTTGTTTTCCATTGTAGATTTAGCTTTGTGTTTAGGGTCATTGTCCTGCTGGAAGGTGAATCTCTGCCCCAGCCTCAATTCTCTTGCTGACTCCAGCAGGTTTTCCTCCAAAATGTCCCTGTATTTGGCTCCATCCATCTTCCCAACTATTCTTACAATCTTCCCAGTCCCCGCTGAGGAAAAGCAGCTCCATAGCATGATGCTCCCCCCACCATATTTGACACTGGGGATGGTGCACTCTGGACGATGAGCAGTGTTAGGTTTGTGCCATACATAACGTTTTGCATTTGGGCCAAAAAGTTCAATTTTTGTCTCATCTGACCAAAGCACCTTCTTCCACATGGTAGCTGTGTCCTCCATATGACTTCTAGCAAACTTCAAACGGGATTTCTTATGGCCTCCTTTCAATAATGGCTTTCTTCTTGCCACTCGTCCATGAAGGCCAGATTTGTGTAGAGTACGACTTATAGTTGTCCCATGTACAGATTCCCCCAGCTCAGCGGCAGTACGTCACAGCTCCTCCAGAGTTATCTTGGGGCACTTGGTTGCATTTCTGACCAGTGCTGTCCTTGTTCGGTCTGTTAGTTTAGGTGGACGGCCGTGTCTTGGTAAGTTCGCAGTGGTGCTATACTCTTTCCATTTCTGAATGATGGATTGAACAGTGCTCCGTGAGATGTTAAAATCTTGGGAAATCTTTGTATAACTTAACGCTGCCTTAAACTTCTCCCAGCTTTATCCCTGACCTCTCTGGTGTGCTCCTTGGCCTTCATGATGTTGCTTAGTGACCAATACACTCTGACCATAGCTCTGAGGCCCTCACAGAACAGCTGGAATTATACTGAGAGTAGATTACGCATAGCTGGACTCTATTTAATGGTTAGGGCAAGGTGTGAACATTCTGCAGTCATTAGGAATGTTATAAAGGCAATTTAATATACTCTGAAAAATGCTGTATGAATACTTGTGCACGCCCCACTTTTCACTTTTTTACTTTTGGAAAAATAACAGAATCATGTATCATTTTGCTTTCACTTCACAGTTGTCTGTTACTTGTGTGTGAACTTTCAGTAAAAAAATAATATTTTTAGGGTTGTAAACGTGACAAAATGTGCAAAAGCTCAAGGTGTATTAATACTTTCGCAAGGCACTGTATTTATGTATCTCCGCTGTTTTGTATGTGAATGATCTAGATGAATACTTGTTGGAGAATTGGTTGAGCTTGTTAATATTGGTGATTCAACAATAGATGTTTAACTGAAACGTATACTGCTATTGTACGTGGATGATACTATTGTCATGTCTACAACTAAAGGGGGGCTGCAGAGTATATGTGTGATATTGTAAAAATGGAAATTAGTAGTGGCAACTAAAGTAACAGTATTTGGGTACAGGAAAGTGGACAGCGTTAAATTACATTTCTCATGTAATGGGGAAAAATTGTTGATTGTGCCATGTTTGAAATATTTAGGCGTTCTCTTTAACTATAATGGCTCTTACAAGAATGCAATTTTAGAGCTCCAAACACAACTTTTTGATAAGTTGGTCTGCCCCATAATGTTGAATGCATGTGAAGTATGGGGTTTTGAAAAATCATCTGAATCATTTGAGAAACTTAATCTTCGGTTTGTATAATACATCTTAAAAGTGAAAATGAGCACTTGCAGTAACATGGTGTATGGGGAGCTGGGCCGATACCCTCTGTTGATAATGATTAAGAATAGAATGATCAGATGCAGGGGAAAGTCATACAATGTACAATCTGTTGTTTGACCAGTTTAGAAAAGGTGAATATATGTCGCCGTGGTTACTGCAAGTGAAACAGACTGTGGTCTCTCCTATATTTGGAGATCTCAGGAAATCAACAATTTGCTTAGATTTTATGCAAGACACCCTTCTATGTTTAAACTTATTTGATCCAAAATGAAAGTCAAAAAGTAATTTGCAAACTTAGTTCCTTTTTGAAAAAGGTTCGACCTTTGTTGAAATGATATTTGTTAAAATTTGCTTTGTTCTGTTTTGTTTTGTGAACTTGTGCTCCATACCATGGACATGGTCGTCAGCATTGAAATAAAAAAAAGAAAGATGAATTTTATTTTAGCTGATCTTGTGACAAAGCAACATGATCTGCAATATTCCACAAGGATTCGCTCAAAGGTCACCTCAGCACCTGCTAAAATTGCGTCCCGTGTTGATGGTGCCGAGGCTGTGATATGGCCGTTTATTACCAGTTCAGTCAACTCTAAACATAAACCTACATAATAAATCAAATACAATACTTTTGTGATCAGTTTGAACCGTAGTAAAATTAAATATTATGTTTTGCAGCTTGGTGTTTCCTGAGAGGACGTTTTATGCGTGTGCAAAGACCGGTGTAGAGGCCGACGAGTGGATTAAGATTCTCAAGTGGAAATTGGTGAGTGCCTTGCTAATTTTCAAATACATCCGGAAAAGTTAATTACAAGATTGTTATAGTCATAGTAATTAGATTAATATGGGTATGCTAATAAACAAAAGATAGGAGCAGAGCTGGCTGAGAGGTTGATCAGAGGTCTTCAAAAGAATAAGCCTTTTAGTTAGAACATTAATTGGTGAGATAAAAGGGGGTGTGACAGCAGGCTTGGGAAAAACAAAAGTTTCCATTTAACATGCTATACTTATAAATAATGTGTTTCAGTCACAGATAAGGAAGGGCCAATGACAGCTGCCTCAAGAAACCCTGGAAATGTCCTTATCTTCGTATATACACACTTTGAAGTGAAATTGCCAATGTTGCTCTGTAAGGTTTTATTTATTACAACAAAAGCCAGCTTGGGGGAGTTTTTCAGCACAGACTGTTATTATGCAATCAAACTTGTAGATACCATGCAACTTCCCCATCCCCCTTGCCCCCCTCATTGTATGTCGGTCAAAGATTCTCTGGGGAGCCACTTTAAAATGTAACTATTGCTGCTAAACTGAAGCATGAACTGTATTCTCCAAAGCATACGAGATTTTCAGATAAGATGCTGGTTAAAAATGTGTTTAAATTTCAATAAAGCTTTTTTTTTATAATGAAGATTTGCCTGACCTTTCTCCCTATTTGTGGTTCACATGTGAATAGCTTTGTTCAGTACAATAAAGAAACGTACGTTTGGTTGCAATATTTTTAATTACATTTTCACAAAGCATAGGAAAAACAACAGGGTTTTACATGAGTTTTTGGTCTGAACTATTAAACAATAGGAGTAGACAACTGAATTTTACAGACAGTGTTTTGTTTTTCAGAAGAAAGCTAGGTGCCGTTTACATTGCACGCAACACACAGGTCATTCAGAGCACATAAATAAGACACTGCACGAGGAGCCAATCAAATACAATCTTAGATGATGCTAGATTAGTTAACCAAGGAATTCTGGGCAGGATCATTTGAGTCACAGGTCGATCATGTGACTTCCACCACTTGCCGTAAGTCGTCTATTAGCGGGGCAAGCTCCTTCTCCAGACTCATGATCAGACCTGCGCACAAACCGTGAACGACAATCTCAAAAATCATCTCGAAGCGCTGATGAAGAATGATGCATCAATCCGAACCAGTCTTACCGGTGTTGGCAGTGCTGCTCGCAATGAAACTGATGACCAGCGGCAGCCGATTGAACTGCACGATCTACAGATGCAGAGAAACGGTCAGCAAAGTGTGTTGTGTGTGTTATAATGGTATGCATTGTATTTTGTCTTGTGTCCTATTGTATTTCAATTATAAAGGATTTAAGAAGAAAAAAAGGTTTGCAACTACTATAAGCAACATTGGTCTAATGAAAAAAAGAACCAATAATATAATTTAGTGAAAACTTGCGTGTGAAAATGCATTATAGAAGCTACCGGGAAAGGGAAATTAATTGCCTCAGATTAAAAAAAAGTGTCCGTCTTGTAAAAAGGAGTGGTAATGGTGACATGTTTTTCACTAAAGTGACAGAATAAGGTCAGCTATGTGGATTTACTGCTTTAATCATTCTTTGAACCTTTTTTTGGAATATCTTTTGTGGTGGTTTGAAAAATAGATAAGTGCTTCAATCGCTCATATGTGAAGATTTGTTATCTAAAGAGGTCTAATTTGACCATTGAATTGGATGTAAAAATGATTGTATATTTACCTGGTACGTGTTGTAGTAGCAGATGATGCTCTGTTCTTGGAAAGGCCCAGCTTGCTGCCCTGGTCCGTGGCCAGAGCAAAGGTGGACAGGAAACCGGGTCTCAGCGCATGGACCGGAGCATTGTCATTTGCAACTGCAGAGATACAAGTCGTTATAGGTTTATTGTGTATATATATTTATAAGTCTGGAAGTCCATCTACACGAAATGCAATAATAGCAGCATTATCAAGTATATTTCTTCATGAATTTACTTACTACGGTAATAGTCCAGGAAACGCACAAAGGCTAACCGTAATTGCACATAAAAGGATTATGTGGTTTCCTGGTGTGGTTTACCTTTGATAACTGGAACACCATCCCTGTCTGTCACCACAATGGCATGAAGTCCTTCCACACTGTGAATATAACACACAGTCACTAAGTACAGTACCTCCAAGATTATTACGGCAAGCTTTCAATTAAAACCATATTTAAATATAAAACACCAACCTTTGCAGCTGTTTGTACAAGTATTTTTTAAAATCCTACAAAACAAGATTGGGTTGACAGTTTTAGTATTCAAGCATCATTTTAGGCAAAATAAATTCAACGTAAAGCCTATAATTATATGCAACTTTATTAATTCCAAGCCAATTTAGATTTAGAGATAGAAAACAATAGCACTTTCCAATACAAGTGTGCATAAATACTCCAGACATTGGAATGGCTGCTGGCGTGTCTATGTAACTTTGAGCTTTAGATTTAGTGACGTTTTTCCTGTAAATTTGAGAAATTATTTTAACTTCTTAGCCCTTGACATACTCACATCGGCCATGTTTTCAGCTCTTAGACAATATCTGTAGCAAAAGGAAGAAGGATTGGCACACAGTCAACAAAACAAACGTCGCAGCAGAATGTTAGGACTTTTAGATAAGATTGAACAATTCTTCAATTTAACATGACAGCTATATGTCTGAATTTAAGTTTAGTTAATCCAAAGCACATGACAAACAATATGAAGAAAAGAATCCGGCTTTAGATGCGTATTTACCCCTTCAAATAGACATTTTCCGTGGCAGTGAAGCCAGCACAGATCACATGACACTCCAAATGACAGTTCCTGCTCCTGCTGTGCGGCCCAGGTCACAGCGACGCCTGCTGGACGGAGTGAGGATTCACAGATTAGATTTGACTGCAGCTGATCAGATGGCTCTGGGCATGCAGCTTTCTATTATTGATCAGAAGCGGTTTAAATTCACATTTCCGATACGATTCTGATTATTTTAAAGCCCATTCTAGATAACAAAGTTCATTGTAGTCAGGTAGACTTTACCTGTTTGTTTGACATTTGCAAACTATTTGCAAATGTCAAACATTATTTACCCAAGTTTACTGGATAAATTAAACGTCTTTCATCAATTTTGAATTATGCCAAAAAGGCAACTTTAAATAGCTTATCATCGAACTATAATTATTTTTGCTAAATCTGTTAAATCAGAAACAGCACCTTTTTTTTAGCTGAAATAAACAATATGCAAATATATCACTAATTATTACTGCATGTGAATAGTTTGTTAGTCATGCATATTTTTAAAAGTTAGAGAGATTTTTTTAGTTAATGCAACTGCTGGCCCAGATGCTATAGCAAAATTATGAATGTGTTGTGTTAGATATTGCATTCCTTATTATTTACAATAAAATATTTGTTTACGCTTATGCCTTATTACGTCTCTTACCTCTAGGCATCATCCAACATGCAGGAGGAGAGGAGCTCAGCCTATTACCCTCCTGCTACTGCTGCTTCATCTTTTGGTTGAGGGCCTGACCATACCATCAGAGCTGCCTGAGACGCGCCTCAAGGATGCTGTTGCTATGGAGTGCCCTGGATGTTGGAAAAATCTTCTTTTAAGCATATATCTATAAAAACAAAACAATGTGGACATTTTGTCAAAGTGTGTGTTGCTCATTACGTAAGGCTAGCCTTTTTAACATATTCCTGTAATTACGATCCGGATGCTGTCATGGTTACATAATTGTGTATCTTGGGGCGGCTTTTCTCTTAGGTTTGCACTGGTTTGCACTGGTTTGCACTGGTTTGCACTGGTTTGCACTTGCTTGCACTTGCCTTAAGCAGATTTAACATCACTGAACATCCACAGCTCATGCATTGGATGTACATGGATGCAGTTTCAGCTATTTGTATATTTATATGTTTTAAAAGCTGATGCAAGGGGTCATGAGAGCATCTTCATTGATTGCATTTAAGACACTGTCAGCATCAGATGAAAGGCAGCGGCCTGCACATCTCTATGGACGTTGCATTTCTTTTGAAAGAAATAACCAAACAAACAAAAATCCACAGATGTTATAACTTTTTGTCTTTTTTTTCTGGTAAAGATTGACTGTTTAAAACAAAGTTAAAGTCACAAAGCAAAGTGGTTTGTATTTTCTTTGATTTATGATCAGTACGTACCTAATCCATGTATATTTTGACACTTAAAAGGCAAATTCTACAAAAAAAATTCAGATCTGCCTGTCAACAACCTCAATATTAAAATGTCGGCTCTTTTGAATATTTTGAGACCACATGAATAGCACCTATTATAATACATGAAAGGCTTTAGGGACTGAGTTTCCAGAGTCAGTGTGTGAGGTTTTATAAATATCACATTACAAAACAAATGTTGATCTACTTATTAACTTTGAAGACGTCCTCTCAAAAGCCCAAGACAGGTTACTTTATAAACTCCTGCAGAGTTTGGCAATGATCCATGCTGTACACAGAGTATATCATTCGGGTAGGTAAACCTATGGGAACCACATTTGTCTCTCTTCTCCTCCAGCAGGCCAGTGCATGTGAGAGCGCGTTTTCATTTGCTCCTCAGTGCAGATTTTCTTCATCTTCTGTGTGGTCTTTGCTGCGCCACAGGGCTGAAAAAGACAGTTGTTTGCCTTGAGGACTATACCAAAGCCAGATGGGACTCAGCACTCATTTCGAAAGTCAGTTTTACCAAATATGAAACTTATCGTATGACATGTACTGGGCTTGATTTCCTGAGAATATATTTATTGAAAGTTTGGGCATAAAGGGGAAAGCATTTGTCTATGAACCAGAGGGTAGCCGCTTCGATTTATGCCCAAACACATTCCTATTGCCCCTTTCAAAAGAGTAAAACATGCTAAATTACTATGGCTTTAAACATGGTGAAAATGCACAGTACTCTATATAGTGGATCCACAGATTTTAGTGTTGTTGCACAGCAGGAACTATGAATATGATTCATAAAAACAAGCACAGTGCTAACCCAAATAAAAAAAACATTTAATCTTTAGTCACAGCATACTTTCAATAAATGTATTTTTTCAGTAAAATCTCAGTGAAAATACAACTGTTCTGTATTTTTTGTATAAGAATATGAGAAATGGCTGAAAGAGACAGAACTAGCAAGTCACCCCTGTACAGGACTACACAGTAGAAAAGCTTCAGTAATAAAATAAAAATAAAAATACAAGAATAGTATTAATACTATTATACCTAATAATAATAATAACAATAATAATATTTTTTATTCTATTTGCAAAATAATAAGAATAATGTCACAAACTCCTAATAGTGAAGCATGTGATGGTCTTTGAGTTGGCTGTACAGGGTAAAAGAAAGTGATTATGACTTACAAAACATACAATACAAAATATTTATCAAATTCTTTGTAATTTTTTTAGCCTCATAACAATGGCTAACCATTATGGAATGTTAAATTCACAGTTTTGGCCAAGGAGCTACTTCTGACAATAGAAATGCCCATAAAAGATTGCCTCAGAATGTTCCTGTATGGTGGAAATGTGAGTATAAACATGAACATGTTTAGCTGAGAAAGTTTTCAGACCTCTGGTAATATTATATAAATATATATATATGTTTTTTTGTTTGTTTGTTTTTTCTTGAAAAAAATGAATAAACTCTACAGTGTCTTTTGAATATTATGAAAAGTATACTTCATATTGTATATGGACAGCAGATCCATTCAACTAAATCATAGTAGTGCTGCTGTAGAACATTGAGGTGCAGCTTGTGGCTTTTTTCTTTATGTGGGGAAACATTATTTTTGGCCAATGGGCGAGGAACACGCTCAGAGCCGGTTTTTCCTATACGCAGATTAAGCAAGGTGCGTAGGGCCCCCACTGCTGCCAGGGCCCCGCATCTCAGTCAAATCACGGTGTTTCACTGATTAATTGTTGTTACGGTGACAGGCTGTTTGACAGGCAGCGCTCACTCACTCTCCGCCTACTTTGCCACATACAACACCGACATGGAGCAGTCTGCTGAAGTGGATGAGCAGGAGAGACCTACCGCCTTCCTCCTGTCACTCCCAAGTTCCCAACGCGTGAGTGCCTGTCCGCTCGCGCCTCCACTCGGGCCGTCTCCCGGTGTTCGCCTTATGCTCGCATCCCGTGCGGCTTTCCCGTCCCCCGGCCCGGGCGCTGCTCGCCTAATGTGTTGTTTCGAGTACTATAGAGTATCAGGCCAGTAGTTTGGTGAATAGATTGGTTTCTCAAGACAGCACGCAAAGTGTTCCCTCATTCGACAAGAGTTCACTGGCACTTGTCCATCAGGGTTTTTTTTGTTCATAAAATTCTCAATGCATGCAACTGTAAGTTTCTGGAAACTGCATTTTTATAATTCACCCACAGATGTGCGGTGTATAGAGGTGAGCAGTAGGCTTGAAACTGAGCTAGTTTCACCTGTGCAGAGCAGGAGGAGAATTTCCGAGACAGAATGTTCGCTTGTGCATAAAACATCCGACACTGACGGTAAATGCCTCATCTGTTAAACGATCAGTTATGATGTGGCCAAGGTACTTGACAACATCACATACATTCAAGATGTTCCCCGAGAGCTTAAAGTCAGTGATCTGTCCTCTTTTGTCCGACATATCATAATGACACTTTTAATTTGTATTTCACATCCTGCATATCTGATTCTCAGTGGTAAGATAAAAATATAACCATCAGGTGCAGGTTTCAGTTAGTTTTAAAGTCAGTGGTTCCCAAACTGGGTCAGTGACCTTTTAGCATTTTAAAAGTGGGGGAAAATAGACTAGTGGTGACTTAAACACCAGTCTGACATTGGCTTAGTGGTTAGTGGTTGTCACACAGTGGGGCAGGGCCCAAATTGAGGTTATGTTCCACTTCTGCCCTGCACTACTGCACAGTGGAACTGTTTGTGTACATAAATGGGTTCGCTCTTCATCGAATAGCCATGGGATGCGAACTGTATGGCCCCCGAGTGGATTTTTGCTTAGGGCCCCAGAAGGGCCAGCACCGGCTCTGAACACACTCCTCCTTGGTCCTCAGGGCAGGGAGCAGACATTGCTGTAATACCACCCCTGGTGGCCAGGGGTGACTCGAAAAGACATTTTGTAAACAGCGTTGCACTGCTTACAAGCCTGGCTCCAAAGAGTTTTTCTTTTTCTAAAACTTGCTATGACCTATGTGACAACGCTGAGCTAGGTGTCATATTTTTAATCACGCTGGTTTTTGTATATCAGAAATAAAAAGCTGCAGCCTAAGTCTATGATTGACAGACTCTGGAGCTCTGTGGAGGCTTGTAGCCGGTCCGCCCGCCCCGTGAGGGAACAGGCTTTGTAGGAGACTGAACAGCCATGTTAATGTCAAAGAGCACTCGGATCATTACTATGGGGCTGAATGGAACACTGGTTATCTCTTCTATCTTACATCTATGTTTTTGCTCCATTTATATTTGTGAAAGAAAAAAAGCCTGATGGGTGCAGTCTGCATCATTTTATGATTTGGCAATGTTGTAATGGTCAAAATGGGACAAAAAGGGATTCACCTTTTTTGTCAAAATCTGACGAAAAAGGAAAAAAAATAAAGTCCCTTTAAGAAAAGAAAAAAAGTACACACATATTCAGTATCAGACTTCCACATAATAGAATACACAGAGGGGCATGAATACTTTCTGAACCAACGCTGGCTCGAGAACAAATGCCATTAAAATACATTATGATGCAACCAAAGGTGCAAGGTGAGGGTGCAAACCTTTTAAAATGAGGTTGCAGTGCACCCATTTGCACCGTCGTAGAACTGGGCCGGTTCTGAACACATTATATGTGAAGTAACGTTCAATCAGAAACACTATTGCTCTTGACACTGCATCGAGAAGTATCTAGTTCAAAGTCCGCGTCCTTTCTGCGCAGCAGCAAATAATCCACTCCAGTCGCAACATAAAAATGCCCATTAAACAATAGCCCGCCATACAACTGGTCAGTTTTAAGAGGCCGGGTCAAGAAGGCAAAGATCCCATCTGTCAGTAGCCCCTGTGCTGCTGCCCCTCTGCCCTTGATCCCTTAAGTGATTTGTGATAGGCCCATCATTAGGGCCACTCTAATCCAGGGCAGGTTAGGAGTAGATGGACCAGTAGATGATATTAAAGAGAATGTACGCTCCAGGGAAAACCACTCTGGAGTATTTGTCTATGGCGTGGGTGTCGATCCAAATGTTCACGTAGCTCCTGGCTTTGACCTGCCCTGTGAGCTGCGGGTCGCTAAGGGCCACCTGGGCTAGCATGCGCTCCTGCCGCCCGTCGTTCTCGGGCATCCCGTAATGCCCCGTGGTGTTGCCGTCCATGGAGCCGTAGCCCGTGATCATGGGGTCTATCATCAGGTCGTCCGGGTTTCCGATACCGCACGTACACGGCAGCTGCAGGAAGCAAAGGATTAGAAGATGAATTAGTAGATCTGTCTATCTATCTATCTATCTATCTATCTATTGATCAATCTAGCAGCGGTCTTATCATATCATATATGCCTCTGGCAGGGGTGAAAGTAGCTTTTTTTCTTGCCGGTACTATCATTATATATATATAAATAAATAATATAGCCAGTTTTGGGAGAATACTTTAGTAACGTAATCCACTGCTTAGTCCAAACAGAGTACTGTATTCTGAATACTTAGAATACTTTCACGTTGATTTTCATAATGTTAATGCATAAATGCGGCATATGATTAAGAAGATGTTTTGGCTATTGTTACATGCCTGTTACCAACTTATTTACCACTAATGTGGAATGCAAAAAAAGCACTTTGCAAATGCCCACAGCCCAAAAGGACAGAGCTAAACTTTTCCCCGGCCATTTTGACCTTTTTTGTCTTCTTAATGTTATGATTATGAAACTGAAATTTAATGAACGAGTACTTTGATGTATTCCTTTAATATTACTGTATTCAGTAACTGTACCTGAATACAGTTACCCAAAATGAGTATTCTAAATATTCTAAATACATGTATTCAGTTACTACCAACACAGCAGTGTTTTCATAACCAGATCTGTTTCAGTAGCATAAACATATGCATTTGTTCTTAATTAAATTCCCACAACTTTACTTTCACACGTGTCATCTGTGGACTAGTAACAAATATCCAAAACGATTTTGAAAGAAAATCAAACCGGAGATAGGGGAGTATTTACATCTATCTTTAGATCCTTGTGTATGTCATGCCTTTCACAACAAAGGCTTTTGCTTTTATTTTGTAAGGCCATCAGGAAGCGCTCAGTTCTTATCATGCTACTTGACAAACAGGGAACTTTAGAAATATTTACCGTTGTTTTGGTAAAGGATTTAACATTTCCAAGACATGGATAAACAGGACATTTGTGACGCGTTCCACAACTGCAGAGAGAGATTCGAGAGCGAGAGGCGGCGGACCCAGCGCGGATTTGTTCGCTCCTCCTTTTTTCGCAGGTAAACAAACACGCTGTGAAAGTGTCCCGCGAAGGAAAACCAGAAAAGCCAAAAGAGCCCGTATAAGGGGACTCTCATTCTAATGTGACAGCTTTAGGTGGAGGAGCGCATGTGAGCCGTGGCGCTGACGGCTCTGTCGTGTGATGCGTAAAGACGCACGGGGGGCCCGTAGCCAAATTGGCAAAACTGCGCCGTTACCGTGTGTGCAGAAAGTTCAGGGACAGAGCAGATGAGATCCAGTCTGCCGAGTCTCTATATTGCATTTAAGTGGCTGAACTTCAACGCGTTTGAGCTCACGGTGTAATATTATTGGCAGACTACTGTTTTGTGCGTAAGGTGAGCGAGCGCACCTCTTCTCCTTCGTGGTACGGCGTACCACCGGCAAATCTTTTAACGGTACGCAGTACCGGACCGTACCGGCTTACTTTCACCCCTGGCCTCTGGACCACAGTTCAGTTGAAGAAAAGCAAAGTATTTGTAGTTTTGTACATAAAGATGGATTTCATTTCTTGCAAACAAAATTCCTCAGCATCAGACACGGAGCATTTATACGTAGATGGGTGTTTTTTTTGCAAATCTCCCTCAGGCTATCAATGTAATTTGGCTCCACATGCCACATCATTTGGCACAAGATGCACTATATCTGCCCCGAAAACAGCTTAGAGGGAACAATTTCAGAAATATGTATCTGTTGGTAATAGACTATAGCTAATCTTGGTTTTATAAATCTACACAGATTAATCGTTTTAACCAGGCCTTTCTTGGATGTGTACTTGACAGAGCCTAATGTGACTGCTCTGGTTGTCTATGTTTAGATTATTCGATCAGAAAGCAGAATGAACTCCCTATTTTGGGCTGCCAGAGCCACTGGCTAACACAGGTTGGCAGTGACTTTCTCTCACTCCCAAAACCCCAACCATTGTTCCCAGTCAAGTGTCCTCAAGTGTACATTCATATTTCTGTATTTTACCTGTTAAATTGAAATCACAGCATGTATTGCAGTAGCTGACTCACCCTCTCCCGGAGCTTCCTCTCTTTCCTCTCCTGCACTGTGGAGAGGTAGTTGACCGCTGCGTACTCTATGACGGACAGGAACACAAAGACAAAGCTGACCCATAGGTAAATGTCCACCGCTTTGATGTAGGAGACCCGGGGCATGGAGGCATTCACTCCGGTGATGATGGTCGACATGGTCAGCACCGTGGTTATGCCTGGTGGAGAAAAGCAGAGTCCAATAAGCCGAGACAAATCACTCCTCCAGAGCCACACTTAGTGACTGAGTCTTATCCTATTGTGCACATGAGAAGGCAAAAACCTGTGCAGATACAAGCAAATGAGCCACACAACAACGCCCTCTCTTCTGGAGGAAAGATACCACACACATTTCAAAAACAATATTCACACAAACTACTGTATGTGTTGACAATTATGACTGGCACTCGTTGATGCATTACAGAAGCCTTTCCAACTGCAAATATCGACAATCCGTTATGTGGGAAAATGGTGTCTTTTACCTAAAGGCACCCTGGCAGGCACAGCCCTCCGGTCGATCCAGAAGGAGACCCAGGACAGCATGACCATGAGCGTGGCCGGGAAGTAGGTCTGCAGCAAGAAGAAGAAGATGTGGCGCCGTAGGGTGAAGTGGATGTAGAGGCGGTTGTACCAGCCTGAAGAGAGAGAGAGAAAGAGCAATCACAATCCAACACTGAGCCAAGGTCCCGGGCTACTCTGCCATCAACTGATAAACCCTATTAGTGAGCTGACTGACATGAGAAGGCCGCTGCAGGGCTCTCGCTACGGCTTTTAAGCAGCCTACAAATGCTTGGCAGAGGTTTGATTATTTCATTCTGGGATTTAGTATATCCTATTATGACTCGTCGAGTGTCATTTAAAATAACCAAAAGAGTTCCTTTTTTACTGAAAAAAGAATTCTACTATTCCTGGAGGTCGCGAGGCATCGAACTAGAGGTTTTTGAGATAAACTCAAGATGTCATATGGCTAAAAACACAATGACACAGTATTTTATATTGCACAGTGTCCACAAGCACTTAGCAGGAAACGTTTTATTGAAAATTAAAGGGACTATACAGAGTTTAAAAATGTTGAAATTAAGTATTTTCCTCCCCCTACATGTTCCAGCCATGTCCTAATGTGTAGACTGAGCCCAGACCTGTTCACCACAACTGCCTCTAAAATCCTGCACTGTCACTGAAAAAGGTGATAATTCGGTCTGAATTGTCGTCATGCACGAGCTTAATGTAAAACCTGCAGTTACGCGTAAGACCTGAGGTGGCAGTAGTGAGTATAAACATTTCCAACTTGCATCTAATCCCTTTAAATAGAACTGATGACTTTTTTAAATAGCAAGTATGTCTAATAAGATTAGGGGTGTCCAAACTTTTTTCCTCGAGGGCCGCATATTAAAATGTGTATACGGTGAGGAAGGATACTGTGCAGTGAAATTCACTCGGGTGGCCGCATGCAGGCTTAGAACCTTAACGCCAGCTCTGTCTCACAATAAAACATTACATTTTAGGTTAAATCGTGTGGAATTTTGAAACTTGTAAAAAGTGCTATCTCTGACGATGTGAAGCCTGAGGGCCACCAAAATTTGATCTCAGGACAAAGATCAGCAACAAATTTCTAAAAGAGTGAGAGACTCTTTTGCATAAGTTACCCTGCACTTCTACGCACCCGTCGCCTCCTGGGTGTGCGGAGTCTTCCTTAGCAACAGCTTCAAAGGTTTGGAAAGCCCTGCCCGGTGTATCCCATCCCATACCTGTGCTGCTGTAAAACGCCAGCTTGGTGGTGGTGTGGAACTTCTGGATGAGGAACTGCGACAGAGATATCCGGTCATCAGTGTTCAGAGACTCGTTGCCCTTTTTCCAGTACAGCATCAGATCGTCGTCCGTGTACGCGTCTGCAAAACACGGCCGGTTTCAGTCGTTCTATCTTTCACCCATTTCTCAGGAGGACACAATGAACTCACAGCTTTCGATCTCCAGGGAGCACGTCTGCGTGTCCAACGGGAAACGGCTCAGGTCCATGTTGCACATCGCAGTAACCGTGACCCTGCACAGGAAACCCAAACAGGTACTCATCGTGAAGTAAAAACTATCACAGCTCGAGTCCGTGGATAATACCAATTTACATGTCTTCAGATAATCAAGCCCAGATGATTATTTCCTAAAAACCTGCGTCATTTTGTTGAGGAATCTTTTTTTACGTCGTCAATTTCATGTGTGTAAAACTACTTTGGAATCCTCAAATATGAATTCTGGCTCAAACTAGGGCGCCCGGGTTATAACTGGCTGAGACATCATTTACATTCCCTGCAGTGAATCGATGCTACAGAGAGATAGTGATCCTCCATTTAACTCTGACATTTATCTCTCTCCATCAAAGCCCAAGAGCAGATTAAAGGCACAACGACAATGCAACACAGAACCGGCCGTGCAGTCAATTCCCATAATTACGCGTGTTTATATGACTTTAAAGTCATTCAATTCGTTTTGGTCTACTCTATAATACAGCGTATCGTCTCCTCATGACATCACTAGTATGAAATGTTCCTTTTCCTTTCTCAGCCAAAGCTCCGTTATCTGAGTGAATATCTGAAATTTCACTGCTGCTACAAAAAAACTCCACTAACATCATGAAACTTAAGTCTGGTCAGCCAGTTCTGAGCGCACTGGAGGCTGTTCTGAGCGCACTGATGTTTGAAGCAGAGCGCACAGCATGAGAGGAGCGAGTCTGCCTTTTGCAGTGATTTTGAAAAGCTCATCTCCCATTCGCTTTGAAGCTGTGAACGTTCTGATCAGTGGTTTGCGTTGGTGAGGGGGTGCGTGAGACGAGGATCACGACACGCGTACCATGGACAAATATGACACATTTAGGCATTTTTATGTTGCACTCTTGAGTCTGAAGAGTCATAAAGTTTCATAGTTAGTTCAAAAGTACCCCTCAAGTACTATAGATAGTAGTATAGACAGTGTGAGAAATGGAAACTAGGGCTGCACAATACAGTATATTGCAGAATACATTGTATCGAAGCCACAAGATGTCGCAAATTCACTCAAGTCTTCCATCTGACTGAGCTCGACACATTCTTTGCAAACTCAGCCTAAAAAATATGCAAGTAATTTATAAATGTGCAAAAGGTTTAGTTATAGTTCTGCTGTTCCCCAATTTAGCCTAGTTTTGGTGCAGATTTAGGCTTGTTTTGACACAATTTAGTAAAAAAAACAAAAAAACAAACTTGTGCAGGATATCTAATCATATTGTTGAATGATATTGTATTTATTTGATTGTGCTTTGGCTTGTGTTTCTGTAAAGCACTTTGGAGCTGTGTTATACAAATAATCTTGAACTGAAGTGAATGTGATCAAACGCCATGGTGACGTTAGGTGAGATAGTATGAAACCAAGCAACAACATGTAACCGTACAACATGGCTGTGTGTAAGAATTGCGCCTGTAAATCAGCCTGGAGCCATGGAGCAGAGGGAGAGTGAGACCTGAGGGAGTAGAGCACGTTGCCGTCGGGGTAGACGCGCAGCATGACGTTGTCCGTGGTGGTGTCGTGGATGAAGGAGCGCTTGGAGTGCACAAAGAACATGTCGGGGACCCAGATCTTCTTCACCAGCCGACTGTCGAACGTCATGCTCTGGTTATTGTTGCTGGGGAACGACAGGCGCTCGTCCTTCCAGTAGTGACGCAGATACAGCGTCATGGTGAAGTCCTGACAGGAGAGGAAACAATAGAGAAACACATTTGCTTTTTCCATACAAATCTTGGCTTTAGAAAGAGTCCTAACACTCTTATTACTATTACTGTATGTAGTAGTCGGATGCTCAAGTTCTATTAAATTGTTTTCTATTTGTAAAAACGTTTCCCACAATGACCCAGGATTCTTACCATATCAACTTCAGAGATCGTGTCAAGACTCTCAACCTGGACATCTACTCCAACAGGAATGGGAGGACCTGAAAAAGTGCATGATAATAAATAATTTATTTAGACACATCTGTCCCATAAACAACAGTCACACACAATGCGGAATCGGAAGCTGACACAAACACAAACACTATATGCATTTAGGGCGGGCAGTCTGAACTACCACTAGTCCAGCTGAAGGGCGAACTTCTGCGTCACTGCTGTTTCCTGTTTCCCCCCCCACACGCAATCAGGTCACACTAATGAATCAAAGTGGATGCAGTGGTGGCTAAAATCTGTGTTCGGGCAAAAACTGTCGATGTCCTGGAGGGAGCCTGTGAACGTGGATTCCGCTGAGGGGACGCCAGGTCACTTCCAGCAACAGATTGTGGTGTGATTAAAAAAAGCGGTCTGACGCATGAGTAAAATAGCATGTGCTGTTTTCATTAAGACCCAGCGTACACACAAGCCTAACAGCGAGCTCGTATCAAAAACAGCAGATGAGCAGTTATTCCACGGGCGAATTTGCATTACTTTTGAAATGTGAAGTACTTTTACAATTTTTCGAGATTCAGACTGAAATATGAGCTGCTAAACTCATTCTGCGATACACTGTGTTTGTGGAGGTCTAAAATGCAGAGGCCAGCAGACTTTATAATTATGATACTTTCTACTACATTTCTAAAAAATTGTATTTGCCCATGTGTTTTGTAATGCACAGTCTATGAATAGACATATCTAGACAGAAGGTTTGTCCCCGCCGTGTTGCCGTAGGGTGAAATCAGGCGCAATGTTTGTATTTGAGAAAAACACTTCTTTATTAAGCTTTACCCAAATCCATAAGGTCATAAACTATAGGCCAGTGTTACGCCTCATTTGAAAGCTAAGACCTTCAAAACTCATCTGAATGGATATTTTTCCTTGTTGGGTTTTTGTTTTCATCACATCTATGCCACATTTTCATCGCTTTTTGTGGCGTTTTTGTCACTTCTTGTTTTCTCTATTGTTGCTTTTTTGCTGCTCTTTCGTCACTTTTTCGTCACTTTTCTGTTAATCTTTTTTGACACTTTTTTTTTCAAGAAGCTTTTCGCCAAACTGGAGAAAACATGCCTGGTTTTTGAGAGGTGAAATTGATTTGTGCTTTCTATTTTGAATGCTTTGAATTTTATACCGCAAACACTTCCGCACTTTCACTGAAGTCATGATTTGACTGAGCACCTTTTACTTTTATTGGAGTCAAACTTGACCAGTAGTATCTGCGCCTTTACTGAAGTTATGAAATCAAGCACTTTGAATATGATTTATGTATCGCTCCTGTGTATGATCTGGCAGACCGTTTGAAAAAAAAAAAAAAAAAAAAAGGACATCAAATCCCTTAAACAAACAGGGGCATAAAAGACACGTGAGAAGACCGTGCAGACAGAGTAACAAGCGTAAAGTCCATCGCAGCTGCACGGACATCTCATTAAGGCGCAGCGCTTTAAGCCTTAGGAACAACCAGTAACATCTTATCCCGCTGCCCTGGATGACATATAATCACACACACAACCGGCATCGCGGCCGCTTACGTCGAATCAAACGCGGGTTTACCTCCAAAGGCCGGCCTCATGGTGAAGTCGTGGTCGTCTATTCTCAACAGCTGCTCTGATTTGGTCATGGGAGACTTGGTCATGTCCGGGCTTCGCTTATAGATGGGACTGCAAAATAAAAAAAATTTAAAAAGAGGGTATTCACTTATTTATAAAGCAAACGTGTTGTTGGAGGTATGGTGGGAGAAAATACGGACCTTCCAGACTTGCGGCCCCCGCCTTCGTCCATTAGAGTTTCTCTCCGTGACCTTTTATATATAAAAAAAAACAGTTATATGCAAATGAGTGTTTTGAAAACTGCAGAAAAAGGACATGATCAGGTGTTAGAAGGAAAGCTAATGTAATCAGTCTCTAGATCGCAATTACTCCCACATTTTTCTCAAGTAATGTTTATAGACATAAATAACGTTTGTGGAAAAGCATTAATCGTTGTCTGTTGGAAAGACACCAACAGACTGCATATAGGAAGAACATTTTTCACCATACGTGGGACCCATTTATTTATTAAAAATGATCAATAAAACCATGTAGGAAAAAATGTATGTCCCAAACTAACACACTTTTGTATGTGTGTCAGTCACAATCTACACAAAGAAAATGCAAATATGAATAAAAACAAACATTGCTTTGTTGGAAAAAGTTAAAAAAAAAGAAAACAATATAGTTAATATAAGCATTATTAGCTCAGAGACATGCTGTATAATGAGGGATGTCAAGAGGAAAGAGTAAATGTCTTTCTCTGTCTGACACAAGTATTTATCATTTCATACACTATAAAATGACCCAAAGAGTCTCCTATGAGCACAATTAGCGTTACTGTATGAACATCTCTTCAGCTGCTTATTTAGGCCACGCGCAGGAAGAAAAGATGCTTTCCAAAAACCCTAAACTGGATTAATAGAGCAGAGCATGCAGCAGTTGGCGGGACAAATCCCTGTGACCAGCGCTTACAGGGCAAGGGAAGACCCTCGTGACTTCCAAAGTGAAGAAGCGGGCACAAAGGCCCAAAGGCAGGAGGTGAGCAGGCGTGTGGGTGCTCATGCTGCAGGGCGCTCATGGCCCGTAGTGCTAGTCATCTGTGCCTATAGTATACAGCATCTGGTTCTTAATCCTCTTGGCAGAAATGTTGCGCCAATCCACTCTCTCCATCTCTAACTCTCCCTCTGCTTCCGATGGAGGCACCGGCACTGCTACTGACCTCAAATTTGTGGTAATAGGATGCTTTTTGCATCATTATCTAAAGGTCAACTTGGAAAGTGATACATACAAAATATATTGCTGACTGCAACCTTGTTATAATTATTGATGATACCTTGCATGCATTCATTAATGTTTCTCAAAAGGGTAAAAGTAAGACAGGGCATCAGGAAACATCCTAAAACACTGAAAGTATAAACAGTGTGTCTCATCGTCATACGTCTTCTACAACTTCACACAATTATAACCATGAAGTTTGTTGAAACGATCTCCCCTTCACAACCCTGAGCTTTTCTGAATCTAGTTGTCCCTGAACATCACAGTCATATTAAAGAGGCTACAGTGAACCTTCCCTGCACGAATAATAGCCCAGTGCCCACACAAAGCACCTGCAAAACCATGGTCATGTCTTGAGAGAGCGAGCACTGCCTATGGCCTTGGAGCTGGGAGATTTCAAATACTGTCTCTGGGTAAATCAACGTCAGATTGCATTTTTGCACTTCAATCGCTCCAGTCTCATTTCATAATGAGACATAATGATCAATGTGACGAAGTACATTCCTAATCGGAAGGCAGACTTACACAAATAACAGCTGTTGAAGCATGAGCAGTGATATGTTTTGGTGATATCAAAGAGCAGTGGGATTATGATAGGACGGGGCGCGGTGAAAAGCAAATCAGTCAATGCTGATACAGCCTCATTACTTTGCCTCGCCGGGCAAACCTTATCAACGACGCCACAGATGAACTCCCAAACACTTGGCACTTGCGCCGCAGGCAAGAGCTGAACAAGTGACACTGTGTGCAGGGAAAGCAGATTTCTGTCCTCCTCAGAATGTCATATCCACAAGACCAACACAAGTGCACAGGGTTTGCATCTTTTTCTGAATATAACTGTTAAAGTGCATATGACAGATTTGAATCCTTTTGTAATTCTGACCTAGTTAGATGGTAACATCTGTTGTAAGTATTAATCATAGTTTTATTTCAGTGGCACAGCAAGTAGACAGATACGATGGATGGATGGATGGAATTCATCTTTGACACGGTTTAAAAGGGCATTCAATCAAACAGACCAATTTACACACAAATACATACAAACACAATTTAATGAATCAAAGTTATTTTTATCTAAATTTAAGGTAATGACTAGATAGAGGTAAAGTTCCATAGAATTCTGACTCACTTTTCTCATAAATATAACATGGTTGGCACGGCAACTTTGAAAATTGTTTGTTTCTATCTATGTCACTTCCTGTCAATAAGGAAATGCAATAATAAACGTCACAAAAACGTCAAAAACTAACAAATTTACAATTTAAGCAAAAAATGCACTTTAAGGGCCCGTTCTTGTGTTTCAAAACAAATACTATAGCGTAACATTTTGCGCTAAGTAGGAGTGCACTTTGTGATCTTGCTACTCCAGGCTTAGCGCATTTAAGTGGGAAGTACGTGGGGTGGAGACACACTTTTTCCTCCAACCAGATCGACTCCGTGGCTGGGAAGGGAGCGGGGTTATGGGGAGTGGGGAGTGAACATGTGCATTTGTTTTGTTTCACGTTTACGGCGAAGCGCGGGCCGGTCCGCACCACAGCAAACAGCCGTAGCTTTTTCTCTCTCGAGACATGAACATTGTTTAGCTCACGATGGGTTAATAAAGTTTTTAGTTTAGGGGGGTGGTGTGGGGGTGTTATTATATATCGTACATAATATCGTAATATTATAATATCGTAAAGCATACTACATAATGACAATATAATAAAAAATAGATACAGTGTATATGATAACTATGGGTGTATGTATATAATCTGTAATTATATGTAGATCGGTATGGGTATAACAATTTTAATGCTGACCTCAGAATCCCCGCCTCTATGGAATTATATTATGAAATTGTATAAATATGTATCAGATTTATATTACAAGCGAATGATACTATTATGACTGTTATTATTACGACTATATTATGTTTTCTTATTTTTCAAATTTATATATATATATTTTTGGTTTTGTTATTGTTGTTTCTTGTTTGTTTCTTCTTCCTAATCCTAATTGTCTGCTTGTTTTCAATCTTGAATGTTTACCCTTCCTCATGTTCACTACCCTATTCAGTTTACCATTACCTCGATAATTATTGTTTCTTTACTATTATTTGTTACTATCATCATTTTCCATGTTTTATTTCTTATTTGTCATGTACAACCCAAGAATGATCCTAAGAATCAAATGTGTATCAATCTAATACCTTACCCTTGTGTATCCTTCCGTTGTCTTTGTGCTATTTGTAAGCTTTGTTTTATGTCAATAAAGGGAGGGGGGGGGGGGTTAGTTTGACCTGTGAGAGCCTAAGACTTAAGGGAGAACACAAGGCAGCGCGATGTAAACGAGGAAATGAATGTCAGCGGTGCTCCCATCAGAGCAGTCACCTCCTCTTGCGACGCCCTCTCACAAGTGGCGAAGGCGCATAGCACATATCCCCCACTCGAAAAATCTCACAAGATCTGGCCCTAAGAGTTAATACTAGACCAAAAATAACAGTTATGATTTTGGGTGATTCTGCCGTTCAGGCATTACCCTTCCTCATACTTACCAGGACTTAGGACAGGTGCAAAGGAGTACATCGGCTTATGACCTATAGTAGAGGATTATCTAGCTTCATGCACTGACCAAAAACTGTTCTAATGCAAAGTAGAAAAAAAATCCTCTCCCTCAAAGCATCAATTTCGACAAATCTTCAAACCTCTGCAATCATCCACAGCTTTCTGAACATCAAACCTGTTTCCATCCATTTTCAACAGTTGGAAAGCCAGGCATCGTGCCACCGACACAGCATTGACACTTTCCAAACGTTTTCCAAATGATTTAAACCGGCGGTGACGCATAAAGGCAGCAATTAGCCCAAATACGGGGCCCAAAACGACTTCGACCGCCGCCGGGGGCTGAATGGATTTTGATTGGCCCGCGGCGGTTGTGGGCCAGGAGAGCACAACATGGAGAAGTAGTACAGAAATAGATGCGGGGATTTAGGTCTCCCTCTCTCTCTCCAATCTGGCGTCTGAGTGCAAGCGTTCTCAGCGGCCAAACCCCCCCCCCCCCCCGCCCTCCACACGCGGCGCAGGTCACCACAGGGAACACAGGGCAACATCGTGTAAAACAACAGAGACCGGCTCAGTCCTGACCTAGAACCGAGATATGACAACACAAAACGTAGTCGTGCTACAGAGAAATAGCCCGTGTGAAGTGCTGTGGTAAACTGGGACGGTTTAATTGAACAGTTTGGTTTGATCAATGAATTGATTTAACAAGCAATGAACTGTGCACACCATACAATTGTAAAAAAAAAAAACAACATGTAATAAGGATTTGTGACACGAACACAATTTCTATTTTATCAACTGCTGTTATTGTTCAAGCTGAAGATGCTGAGATTGTATTAATTTATTTTTATTGGGGCTGCACAATTTTGTAAAGCACTACATATTTTACTGTGGGTAGAGAATATTATTGCATAAATAACTGCTGTCTTTATGTCTTGCTAAATGCAGCCATTCAAATTGCAATTTGGATTGGATGGAGATTAATTGCACATTTACCACTCAGTTAAAGTTGATATTTAAATGCAGCAGGCCAGAGGTTCTTCTCAGCTCCCAAACGTGAGCAGGACCGCTTTCAATGGGCCACAGAATCAACAGATGTTTGTGACTATTTAATTAGATTTCTTAATTTCCTTCAAAAGTGACAATGAAACAACTTTTTACAACAAAACTGCCAATCCAATACAGTCTGTTTTGATGTTGAATACTATAACTGGGCGAAATTGCAAACTACTAATATTTCTTAATGGGAAACATGTTCCACTGGGTGGGTAGGTTATGGGAGTAAGGGAATCTTATTGATATAGACAGTGCTTTTCACATGACACAAGTCACCCAAAGCGCTTCACACAAGGGAGAGGGATTTTCATGGACAGAAGCGCAGTAGCACACATTTGTGCCAACAGACCCACCAACCACTCATTCACACCGGTTTCCCGGTATTCCTTAGTCTCCCACCCAGGTGCTAACACGACCCTACCCTGCTTAGCTTCTGAGATCTGAAGGAATCGGACATTCACAAGGCAGGTTGACTGTATTATATTATAAGAATCATGTCTTGAGTAATGAAGACAGTTACTGTGTGTTTATTAACCATCTACTTATTATTTTTCACTTATTCCATTTGGGGGATGGGTTACAAATAACTTTGGGCCTTTGGCGGGTTTCCTTCTGGACACAAGGCTAACAAAGCACCACACACAGATAACTATTATTCACGCTCATATGAAATAGCTGGGGAGTTTTAGATACATTTTATAGCATTGACATGATTGCGCCCTCACTGCAAAAATCAGTCGTCTCAATGTTACAAAAGAACATTTATTTGGAGAAGAAAGGGCACGCAATTCCATAAAAAGTACGCCTGTCAAACTCTTAAGCTTAGGGGTGGATCCATCATGCTTTGGGGTTGTATCTCAGACAGTGTCACAAGCTAAGAAATATTTGACGGGTGAAGAAAGAATGGATTCAACTGAATGAACGCAGCACCAACTGTGACAAAGCTGAAGTTATAAAGAGAATGGCCTCTACGAATGGTTAAAAGAGCTGAAAGACTTCTTAAAATCCACAAGGCACTACCTCAAGAGGCGCAGTCTGAATGTTTTTTATTATGGCCCTCGCATTCTCCTGACATAAACAGCTTTGAAAATCTGTGGGTGGACCTCCAGCCCAGACATCTCTCTCAACTGAGAAGACATTTGTAATGAATGGACAAAAAAAATGCCTCAAACTAGAATTGAAAGACTCTTGGCTGCCTACAAAAGCATTCACAAGCTGAGACACTTGCCAAAGGGAGGGCTACTAGGTATTAAGTTGGCAGGGTGCTCAAACTTTTGCTGTGGCCTTTTGTCCTTTTTGTTGTGTAAAAGTAAAAATTAAAAAGTCTAAAATGTAACAGGAATATCTGTAACTTCATGATTCCACCTTCCCCTTGCCTCATTGTTCACGTTAACATTCATTTTGACCAGGGGTGCCTAAACTTTAGTATACCACTGCTATTTGATATAATAAATAAAACCCCAATATGCCTAAATTTGAATAGCCATTCCAATATCGTTTTCCCAAGTCGAGTATTACCTGCTTTGTTTGTAGGTCTCCAGCTTGCGGCCCCTATACTGGGTCAACTTTGCGGCAGCCCAGGACAGGTGCCAGACACACAGCAGCGCCACAACAGCATCCACCCGCATTGTTCCGTGGAGGGCGAGCCTCTCCGGCAGTCAAAAATCGCTCCCCTCCAGAAGACAGAGCGCGCCGGTGCCCTCGCGCATTCCCCTGCTCCCCCCGCTGTGAGCGCCTGCAAGAGTGGAGAGAGACAGCAGTACTACAGAGGCGGCAAGCAGCAACACTGCCACTGCTCTACATGGCCTGTGTAGAAAACATCCTACGGTGCTTAATCTGCAACAGTGGGAAAAGCAATTTTGACTAAAGCCATAAATCCTTGCGCGTCAGATGGTCCAGATTTGATCCCTTCCAGTGGCGGATGTGGCTGCCTCTGAGCTCTGCTGCGCACACATATATCCTACGCTGCTCTCGCATGTGTGATGCGCTCCCTCTCTCTCTCTCTCTCTCGGCTCCAATCCTCACGGTGATGCAGCATTTGTGAGGTCAATGCGTTTTGGGATGATGCACGGCGCGTGGCACAGGCAGCCTCCAGAAGATAAAAGGCATCTCCGGCGGTCCTCCCGCTTTGAAGCTGTCACATGTAACACGTGTGAAATGGTTAGTTATTCTGCCAAAACAAAAAATGACAAAGCCAACCTCCTGCTCGGGGATGGTTTTGATGTCTTGCTGCCTGTGGAGCGCTTCACACTGTGAGAAAGTAAAGCATATGTGTTTACAGTATAATAGCTGACCTGTCTGTGTGTGCTTTGTCTATGTGTGTCCATATATTTTTCTGTCTATACAAAGGACTGACTTCTAATACATTTGGATTTATGGACATGGACTGATAGGAGTAATGGTATTGTGTACATTCTGTCATGATGATCATGTATGAATTTATGTTTAAGATATGGTGCTGGATGTAAACTTTCACTTTCAAATATGTCAATTTGGAAGGGGGGAGCTCTTTGATTCTGCACACTTCTTTTGGGCGTCATACCTGTTATTTGTTTTTGTCATGTCATCTGCTGAACAGGGGCGTAGCACCAAATCCTGGGCCCTGGGTACAAACTATCTTGATGGATCCCCCGCAGTTAATTCACATTTAATATTTTATGTTTTTTAACCACATAACAGTGATTTAGTTTGACAGTGCAGTTAATTTATTTTCTATTATTACTTTATTATATATACCCTAACAGGCCTAAAAATGCTTCATATACAAGCACATATTCAATGCAGATTTGTCCTGGATACTTAGTTCATGGTTTGTTTGTTTGTTTGTTTGTTTGTTTGTTTGTTTTGTTTATTGTATATTCAATGTTTGACTTGAAATTTCATCTGATTTGGCTCCTGTTACAGAAATGGAATAACCTTTAATTCTGTAGTTGTATAGATATTTAAATTGGTGGTGGAATATTCTACTTTCATCCCTCCTGGAACCGCCACCTTAACGTGGTGGAGGGGTTTGAGCCTGAATGATCCTGGAGCTCTGTTGTCGGGGGCTTCATGCCCCTGGTAGGGTCTCCCATGGCAAAAAGGTCCTAGGTGACGAGTCAGACAAAGAGCGGTTCAGAAGCCCCTTATGAGAGACCAACAGGCCCGGTTAGAACCATGAGGCCGTCCTTCTGTGGACCCACCACCTGGAGGAGGAGCCATAGGGGCTGGTGCAGCTCCAACAGCTGCCCCCACGACCCGGCAACGGACAAGTGGAAGAAAATGGATGGATGGATATTCTACTTTCATTGGGCCAATTGAAATTGCTAGTTTTAGATAGCACATAATGATTATTAGCATACCACATTAAACAGGAGGGCTGCACCAGGGACATGGGATATTTGTGCTGGGAATAACAAATTTGTGACTTTAAAATATCCATTAAAATGCTATTTTACAAAAAATAATGATACTGTATGTTGTCTCTGTGGCCACATGAACAAAAAACTCAAGGGCTTCAGCCTGATTTAGTCTCTCACATATTTGAAGCTTACCTTTAAGTGTATTGTCAGTAAATTCTTGTTCTAAAAAGTTAAGCTGGAATAGGCTAAATGGCACGAGCCCTCCACCTTTTCACTGGAACCACGTTGACTCGTCTCCAAAGCTGCGCATTTATAATGCGAGTCTCCAAATGCGCGCGGCTAATTAGCATATTTAATTCGGCGAAAATAGCGTGAGCGACCTGTGGCTTTTGTCACTGTATTGGCCTGATGGCAGTCACTTACAATAAATATAAGGAAAGAGAAACTTTAGAGGTTAAAACGAGGAGAGAAGGAGCTCTGTCTGTGGCTTTCTCTGACTCTGCACCTTCCACTTCTCAGCGCAGGCAGAGGCAGGGACTCGCCTCACTTCATGTTTAACGGTCATTTATGACAGAAAGTTGCATCTAAGGTCCGCTAGAATAGGCTAGTGTTAAATAAAAGCACATAAGAGCGTGGCAAGACTAATATTTCTCTTTCCTAGCTTAGTGTCATTGCATTGCAGAGCCCACCTCATCAAAGTCACTGTTGAGTTGAAGCGCGCCGGTGTGTGGGCTGAACCATTTGGCACATTTTTAAAGGGGTGTCAGGGCCCTGAGATTCTGTCTGGCAACCACTGTATTTCAGCCCTGTTTGTTCAATTCTTATATCAATTATGAGGAAATTTAGAAAGTACAATACAATACGCTTTTTGCAGCACTTTTGAGGGCCCCTACCCTGCTCTGGGCCCTGGGTACTCAGTACCCTTTACCCCCCAGTCCGACGCCGATGCTGCTGAATACTCAGCCGCTCCGATAAAAAAAGATGAATGAGAAATGTGTAGGCTCTCAGGTGTGCAGGAGTGCTCCATCGTTAGAGAATGGATTTTCAAGTTGTCATCTGTACTGGGTAGTTTTAGACTATTGGACGTTTCTTCACCAAGGTTTTGTCAAACTGCTACTTGTATCAGTGTTGACAAGGCCGAAACAACCTAAAACAGATGATGACTTACACAAGCCTTTTCCCCATACAACAATATCCATTTTGTTTTTGTTTATTGATTTTGTTCCAAATATTCAGACAAGCATTGCATACATACAAACGATTTATTATGTAAATGTAAAGTTGCAATTTTCAAGTAGGCTACAACATGCTTCAAAAGGAACCATGGAATGTGACTTTGCAAAGGTCACAGATGTTAGTTTACTTTAGTTTTTATTTTGAGCAATTTACATTCTTTTTTTTTTTCAAACTTCATACAGTTCAAAATTTCTAAATTCATACAGTGGATGCTCAAAATAGAGTAGGCTGGAGCAATAAACGTATAAGTGCCTTGTGGGATATGCAGTAGGAATAAAAATGGAAACTGAAATTGTTTTCATGTGGAAAAAGTCTTGATTACTTAGATACACAGTGGACAAGTTAAAAAAAAAGAAGAAAAAACGATGACATTCCAAAATGCAGTACACGTAAAAAAGGCTCAAAAAAATAGTTTTTGAGTCATCAGTAATAGAGTTCTGCGCTGTTATTTGTCCTCAGCACATCCTGCTGACATCACAGCTGCACACGTGTCAGCCTGTTATTTAGGACAGAAGATTCAGATTATAAGGCCGTTGATTTAGATTAGCTTTGTGACACAAATCTAAAACAAAAAATAAATGCGCATGTTAGAGAAGTGATGCAGTGGCGTGTCCAGACTTTTTTTCTGGGGTGGCCCGGGGGTGGCACTTGGTTTTTCTGGGGTGTTTTTGTGGTTTTGAAGCAGCACAACATGAAGTGAAGAATACCAAATAAAAGAGGAAGGCAAAAGCAGCACAACAAAGTTTGGAACAAATGTCATTTAATATTAATGAGGTAAAAGCTCCTTGCTGGATCAACCAACCAAAATCCAAACTCTGCCACCATTAACTAATGCTAACACCACAACAGAATGTGTTGGAATTTGTTTCTTACACAGTGCCAGTCAGATAATGTTGCACTATAGCATTAATATTCATTTGTATTCTATAAAGAAGCAATAGTCTTAAGAATCAGTGACAAGTGCTGCATAACAAAAGACTTCTTCTGATGATTTGGCAGGTGGGGGAGGAAACATTGTCACAAATATTCTCCCTCATGCTTCCTCAGCCCTCGAGTGGGGTGGCACCTGGGGTGGCCCAGCAGAAATCACCCCCTAGACACGCCACAGCTTTTAATAGAAAAATGTTTGTGCATGATCACATACCTTCACAGTGGGTCAAAGTTTCAGCAAAAAAAGGTCCAAAGTAAGATGGATGTGTCCAGTCACTGAGAGAAAAATAGTTGAGGGAAACTCTTCTCTGAAAAAAAAAAAAAGTGTTCTTAACTTAATCTTATCTGTGGATAATTAACCCATTTGGGCCAAACTGATTATGGAAATCTTCCAAAGAAGCTGCTTCTTCGGAGACAGGCGTTTCATCCTAAATGCAATAAAATAAATGCATGAATGAATACATTAATTTAAAAATGAATAGATGAATAAAATAAATTAAAGAATAGTGTCAGAGGATAACATTAAATCACTATTGATCATACTGGGTCAAGCTGTAAAGTCGTACCATCTCTGTCATAGCCTTGACTGTGGTGCTCAGGCGCTCACTCTCAGCCACTGAAAGTTTTGCTTGCGTATCAGTATGACGCTCTTAGAGGGTATTATCCCTCTTCTGTGGAAGCAGACAGACTTGAATGGTAGGACTAGCGCAATGTCTCGAGTTCATGTCTCCGGGTCCCGTACCGATGGTAAATAAACTTCTCCTGTATAAGACATCCAGACTGCTGCCTATTCTTTATCTATCCTCTTGAAACCATTGTTATTTCTCTAACAAATAGTCTCCCCCATACACATAACATGGTTTTATGTACTGTATTTTTCAGTCACAGTTGGTGGTTCCGTTTTCCCATAAAAAGACAACAAATTATAGAGGGCATTCTTGAATATTCCTTTCAAAAATATTGGAAATGTATGTTGGCATCTTAACATTTGAAAAACATGCAAGTTCAGCATGTTGTTGAAGGATTTGCAATTGAATGCTGGGTTGGAGAACCAGCCTAGAATGATTGGTCTTTTTCATGTCAGCGCAGCAGATAAAGTCCCAAATGCATCGTGTTGGTCATCTTTGGCCAAGAAACTTTTTAAGTGGGACGTTGGTCACATACCTAAAATGACTCAAGTTACTTTGATTTGAGACAACAGTAATAAAAGTACTTGGGGAAAATGCTACTTGAGTATACTGTAGTAAGAGGAGGCATACTGCTTTGAAATACTTTGTCTGCATTAATAATAATAATGGCCTACACTTGAAGTGCACTTTACAAACCAGTGTTGACAACTTTCTCAAACCGTGTGGCTGTGGAATTGGTGCCTTCAACCTCCCAGAAATTGTGGATTTTTGTAAATGCTGCTTCTTTGTGATGGGTTCTCTCTAAGTATTACAGTAAATAGTGTTTCAAAGGTTGCGATTTGAAGAACCATAAACCTGCCTCCTTTACAAAAAGCTGTTTGTGCGTGACACTTGAGTGTTCTTCTCCGGGTCCCGCAACCTGCCGCCCATGTCCGGTCTGTTTGGTTCCATCTCCAGCCCAAAACTGCAGATGACTCTGTACCACCTGAAGAAGCTCTGGTGTTTGTGAATCACTAGACTTGCAAAAACAAAGGCCCATGACTCTCTTATATCGCAAAACTATAAGCTGTTATGACCACCGCACAAACTATCTTCAATTAATGAAAGAAAGAAAAATCTAGCAAGTGAAAAAACAAACTCCTCTGTCCCTCATTTGGGCAGTCTCTGCTCTTCAAAATCTGGGCTGTTTATAATATATTTATTATAAATAAGCTATGAACAAAAAAGACAATACAAATCATCATCATCCTTATTTACATACGTTTATTTACTGCTCAAAGTGCTTGATGGCCGGCGGGACACATCAGAAGGACACGGCGGGACACATCAGAAGGACACGGCGGGACACATCAGAAGGACACGGCGGGACACATCAGAAGGTCACGGCGGGACACATCAGAAGGACACGGCTGCAGCGTCGTCTCACCTCCGCCGGCGCTCCTATACAGTGACATGTGACTTCCCACAAGAAAGGAAGACGGTGAAGAAGATGGTAAGATGGTAGAGCGGGTGGTCTCGTGATCAGAAGGTGGGAATCCCGGCTCCTGCGTGTTGTGTCCTTGGGGACGTGGTCCACCTGGCCTCCGGTACCTGCACAGATCGGTGTATGAATGAGAATGGGTGAGCAGCTCCTTGATGTAAAGCACTATATACAGATACTGTATGAATATATACAAGTTATATAAGTTGAGAGCATTTACCATTTACCAAGAGCAGCGGCCTCCCGAGAATCCACAGGTCACTCTCATGTCATGTGGTGTTGGGTCCGGACGCCCTCTGCTGGTGCTGCGCTCACTCCCAGATGTTTCTCCTGTAAACAAACAAAAACACACACAACCCTTCCGACGAAAACACACTCCTATTCATCTTTAACATTACGGCATCAGTTATAAATGGAAGGCATTAGGTGAAAATTGCACAGCAGTTTTGGCCCATTTTAAATAAACATTTTATTATTCTATTTTTATTAAATGATAACAAGCTCTTTCTCTACACGTTTCACACCTTTTAATATTGTTTTTGATTCTTTAGACAAACCAAAATCAAATGCAAAGAGACAAGTCAAATCTATTTATTAAACATATTAATACAGTTAATACAGTGCAAGACCAAACAAAAACAAAAGAAACGGGGAAAGCAGGGAGTGTCCCACAAACCGCTGAGTTCATGGACAAACCCAAATCTCCTCCTTACAGTTTATTACGCTTAACTTACAGTACAGCAGCCAGTCATTCACCCATACACTCTCCACTCACACATCTACACTGGAGGCAAGGCGGGTCAAGTGTCTTGCCCAAGGACACAACGACAGTGTGCACTGCCAGTATATGAGATCGAACCACCAACCTATGACTTAGCGGTCCAACTCTACCAGCTGAGCCACTGCTGCCCCACAACAACAACAACAACAACAACATGGGAGGGAGACCATTGTCCCACCAGCTGATGAGCTCATCAACAAACCCATGTGTTATGAAACTTTTTTGGGTAATTTGGCTTAAACGGTAGGACAGCGGTTAGCGCTCGTGCTTCACAGCTAGAAGGTCCCGGGTTCAATTCCACCGAGGCCGGGGCCTTTCTGTGTGGAGTTTGCATGTTCTCCCCGTGTCTGCGTAGGTTTCCTCCGGGTACTCCGGTTTCCCCTACCACTAAAAACATGTACAATAGGTCAGGAGGAATGAGAGTGTGTTTGAGAGTGCACATGGGGGACGACGGATGGAAATTAGCCCAAGGCTACAATCCGGTGTGGCTTGTCCATTAACTTGCACTGTTCCAACCAAATAAACCAATAAACAAAGTGCACACACAGCTATGACTAGGAGAAGAATAAATAGAGTGTCATTTTTAAACACACACAGCTACTTTTACATTTAGAAAACTGGAAACACAGCTACTTACCACATTGTTTTGTATGTCTTTTTGTTTTTAAAGCACACACAAATATGACTACTACTAGAAATATGTTTTTTGTCTGTTTTTAAAGCACACTACTACTACTACTACTACTGCTACTACTACTACTACTACTACTACTACAACAACAAATATGTTTTTTGTCTTTTGGTGTTTTTAAGCGCATGCAGAAACGACTAAGTTAAGGCTATATACAGGTCAAAGCGCGGCGGCGTGGATGGTGGTAAATGTCGCCGTTACGGACTTTCCAGGTCCAGAACTCAGAGGCTAAAACTCAGTCCTCATCTGAATCCGGGTCCTGGAGCAGGTGGGGGTGGAGGAAGTAGCGTGTGAAGCCTCCGGACGGCCCAGCTGAAGTGGAGGGGCCGTCGGAGCCGTCTTCAGAAGAGGAGAGGCGCGGGCGCTTGGCGTCGTCCTCCTCGTCTTCGTCATCTTCATCCCTGCTGCGCTTGGATCCGCCAAGGGCAGAAAGTCCGGAGCAGGGTCCGAAGACAAATCCAGGACGGGACTGGAGGGTGCAGGGAGAGAGAGCTGACCGAGGTCCTGACGGCGAAGGGCTTCTTCAAACATCCTCTGCAGGGCGCTGAAGGCTGAAGGGCTCTCTGCTCGCTGCTGCGGGGCAGGGATCTGGGGAAGACCCACTGGCTCCACAGCTTGAGCAGGAGGGGCCCAAAACTCTTCTCCAGGAACGCACTGGTCTTCATCTTCATCTTCCTCTGCCAGACTTCCGTAGCCAGAGTCCCCGTCATCCCAGTCCTCCTCCTCCTCCTCTTCATCAGAAAGCACAACCACATGCAACAAAAGAGGACCCCAACCGACCTGAAACTCACCTACGTCGTCCTCGTCTGAGTAGACCGCGTCCTCTGGTTCATCCCACGGGTCGTCCCACGGAGGGTACCACGGAGCGTCCACAGGGTCTGAAACGTACAAACGTGAGCAACTTGCACCAATTATAACAATTTTAATTTAAGTCTTAGCTTTGACGAGTTTCTTAGTCACATTTGTAATTCTGTAATGTAATGGTAATTTCACTTATATAGGCTTTCACCTACATTAGGCATCAAGCGCTTACAGGATCCACTCAATCACACTCTCATTCATACACAGTGTACGCAGACATAAGTATAAGTGTCTGCCAAGAACAACGACAGTGTGCATATGCGGAGCTGGATTCGAACCATGACCTCCGATCACGAGACGACCCCTCTCACCTCGCCACCTCGCACTAAAATTGCAGGAACATTTTGTCGACTAAATCTAAGACGAATTTACTCAACTTTTCATTTATTATGATCATATTTTATCAAGGTCCTCTGCTTCATGGAGCGTCTCCTCTTGAACAAAGCACAGAGCTGTTCAAGAGGCTCTTTCAAATTGTCATTGGCAGTTTGGATGATTTTAGTCTCTTCATTTTTATTTAGTCATATTTTAGTCGACGAAAATATCTGGACATTTTAGTCATAGTTTTAGTCTCATAAACAACTTTTAATCTAGTTTTAGTCCAATTTTAGTCGGCGAGAATATACTTTGACTAAAATTATGACAAAATTAACACTGGCATCAACAAATGTAATAACCAATTCATGTTAATTCATTAGCTACCATAAATTAACAATAATAAGTTCAATATGACTGACCTCAGTCTGGCATCTCTTGTGTAAGTTTACAGGGCACCTGGTAGTATCATCCAAACCTAAAAACGCATCAACAGTTAACTAAAGCAATATTAATCTACTTTTTCAGCAAAGCAAATGCATTTCTGAGAAATAATCTTCCAATTTAGAATGTTGGACTGGAAAGGTTTACATCAAATACCAATGATTTACGACGCCCAGAAACTAAACTACCCCAGTTTTCCATCAAATTCCCAGATGACGTTTTACTTAAGACTCCTACTGATAAATTTAAGCCATTTTTAACAGGTCTTAACCATGCCCAAAATAGAAATAAGACGAGTGAAAGTTACCAAGTACTCTCAAGACTGACCGTTTCATTAGCTTGACCACTTTGACTACAAGACGTCGTGAAACTAAACTAACTCATGTTTCCAACAAATTCATCGATAACCTTTTACTTAAGACTCGTACTGAGAAATGTATGCCATTTTTATCAGGTATTAGCCATGCCCAAAAAGAAATCGTCGAGCGAAAGTTACTAAACCTGTTACCTGACCAATTTCATTAGCTTTATCTTGAGCGCTTTTGACAAAAACATTAGCATTAGCAAAAGCCGCATTGCCCTCACACGGACAAAACAGGTACTAACATTGAAAATTCAAGCTATTTTTGCAGTATTTGTTGATACAGTATTAAAAAGGCACTTACCACCAGGGAAGGGGTCCAGATTCGGTGCCATGATCAATCAGAGTTGAGCGTTTGTTCGTAAATCTGGAAAAAATGCATACAAGCACAGAAACAAAGTGTTAGAAAGCGTTTTGAATGTGTCTATGACCAAGAATTGACATAAACTTGGTGAGAAATGACGATACAGACCTCTCGTGTAATCTCTCAGTCAAGCGTCAAAATGACAGTAAAAAAATTACATTCCAGTCGCTGTTTAAATACTGCATCTGTTGCCATGCCAATGACGCCAACGACGAAGCCATGACACGGACGTGAGATTTTATTTTATTTTTTATAGAATTATTTTTTTAAACGAGATGGAGAGCAACGTCTGTCTTCTTCATTCTGTTATTTAAAAAAAAAGGCTATATATATATTTGATTGATTTTATCTGTTTTCTTGTAATTTTCGGCAACTCATTCGTACTTTGGAGATTGATTGTGTTCACCTTTCTTAAGTTGTATGATTTGTTAGCAGATTGTGCCATTATTTTTGACAGATACTTTTGTTATACAATGCCATTCTTGTGGCCTTTTGAAATAAACTTTGAAACTTGTTTTGAGAGTTGTGCTTTATGAGGCCATTCCTACTGAGCCTCCATCACAGCTATAGTTTTGTGTTTAAGATTTAGTGCATAGTGCACCAGGAATTTAATGTAATTTTTATTGTAATAAAGTGGAAGCAGTTATGGCTTTTGATGGTGTTGTCAGTGGGAGTTGATGAATGTATGTTGTTGAAGGATTTGCAATTGAATGTTGTGTTGGAGAAATAGCCTGGGATGATTGGTCTTTTTCATGTCAGTGCAGTAGATAAAGTCCCAAATGAATTGCGTTGGTCATCTTTGGCCAAGCAACATTTTAAGTGGTGGATGTTGGCCAGATACCTAAAATATTTACTTTGCTTTGAGATAACAGTAATAACAAATGTACTTTGTTATTACTGTACTCACAGCTACTTGAGTACTGTGAGTACTTCGTTAAAAGTCTGATTTACGATTCAGTTAGTCAGTAAGTTATGATAACTGAAACATGAAATTGTAAAAACGAGTGACTATCATTTTTACTCATGTAAAAGTACACATACTTCATTAAAATATTACTCAAGTAGAAGTAAAAAGTACCATATTTTAAAACCACTCTGAGAAGGGCAATGACTTAAAAATAACTGAGTAGTAGGCTACTGACCTTTGATGTGGGCTAACACCGCATGAGCAACAAGCTATTTTGAAGTGGATGGATTGCAACTTTGACTGGTTACAATCATGTAGCCTATTTTATTACATTGAATATTTTATCAATGATGAAGCACATCTGTCTCCGCAGTGTGTAACCTGATGTGCCCGGAGTAAGAGGAGGCATAGGCTACTGCTTTGAAATATTTTCTCTGCATTAATAATAATAATAATGGCCTACACTTGAAGTGCACTACAAACCAGGGTTGACAACTTTCTCAAAGCACTTGGCTGTGGGATTGGTGCCTTCAACCTCCCAGAAATTGTGGATTTTTGTAAATGCTGTTTCTTTGTGAAGAGTTCTCTCCAAGTACAACAGTGTTTCAAGGTTGTGATTGGAGAACCATAAACCTGCCTCCTTTACAAAAAGCTGTTTGTGTGTGACACTTGTATGTTCTTCTCCGGCCCCGCAGCCTGCCGCCCGTGTCAGGTGTTTGTGAATCACTACTAGACTTGCAAAAACAAAGGCCCTTGACTCTCTTATGTCTCACAACTATATAAGCTGTTATGACCAACGCACAAACTATCTTCAAGTCTAAACCAATCCAAACCAGGTCTAAACCAGCCCAAACCAGCATAAACAGTCCTAAACCAGGTCTAAACCAGCATAAACCAGTCTAAACCAGGTCTAAACCAGTTCAAATTTGACCTAAACCAGTCCAAACCTGCTCTAAACCAGTCTAAACCAATCCAAACCGTGTGTAAACCGAGTGTCAATCCGTCCAAACCTGATATAAACCGGTATAAACCTAGTCTAAACCAATCCAAACCAGGTCTAAACCAGCATAAACCAATCCAAGCAAGCATAAAGCAGTCCGAACTAGGTCTAAACCTGGGATTTGGATCCTCCAGACCTTGATGCAGACTGGGACTTGTGGTTTAATCCCTCAAAATGGTACCGATCGACCCTGTGTCTCACAGCCTAATTGAATATTTTAGCCACGCATCAATGATGAAGCACATCTGTCTCTGCAGTGTGTAAGCTGATGTGCCCGTATACTGGAATAAGAGCTCTTACTCCAGTATACCTGTGTTTGTGAATCACTATAGGCTTGCAAAACAAAGGACCTTGACTCTCTTATGTCTCACAACTATATAACTTTATGACCATCGCACAAACTATCTTCAACTAGTGAATGAAAGAAATGTAATAGTGGTGCAACTGAAAAAACAAACTCCCCTCATTTGGGCAGTCTCTGGTCTTCAAAATCTGGGCTGTTTATAATAGCCTATAGTAGATCAACATATCAACACCAATCTTCCTAAAAACTGATCGGTCTAGATCCGTCTTATCCAGCAGAGGGCGCACTATCACAGTGTCTCGGCTCTGGGTCTGCAGCTATCCCTATCCCTAATTTTTTATTATCAGGTAGTAATAATAATAATAATAATAATAATAGAGAACATAGAAATTATGTGATTTGTGGTCTATTTTAAGTTACTATTCACAATATCTTTTTATTGTATGTGTTTTTGGTCTTGTGTTGTTTTCCTGGCCAGTGCCTATAAGACAGTGCTCAGGGGCAATGATCACATGACCCTAACAGCGCAGCCATTGGCTTCCGCAGTACTGGCGGGGCTTTGTGAAGTTTACACATATCCAGTGATAGCAGCGACTACAAGATCACCGCGTTTGATCTAATAGTTGTACAAATGTCTGATCAGACATTGAATTGACGCAGATAGCTGAATCTGGCAACAGATGAATTCAACATCTGTTGCCAGACAGTGTGTGCGATGTTGTAAAGTTATCCGTTAGCATGCAACAACAAAGCTAGAGACGCGCTTGCGCAGGTTGTATGCATGGAGGTTGTATGACACTCTCCTTTTCGCCAAGATGAGTTTTGCCAGAGAAATCAAACGTAAGTACTTATTTATTTTAACTGATTCCCAAATATAGCTCAGTACTAATTTAATGAGAAATCGATAATCTGCCACAGAGCTGCAGAAAGTGAAGAGCAAGGCCCAGAGCAGCAACAACCTCAAGGAGGAAGCAAGCATCTGCAATCAGCTGGGTGAACTGTTGTCAAGAAATGGTAAGATTCCAGTTCTAATTCATGGACAGAATGTATTATGGGCTGTCAAGCATCTCCAGGTTAGCTATAGTTATAGTAACATAAATGCATTCACTATCTCATCGTTTTACTGCCCGGAGTGACTCCTTCTGTGGAAGCGTTTAAGATGCATAACATTGTACATCTGTGTGCATAGTTAAACTAGTACTAGTAGATTCTATTGATTACATCTGCATACATTGTTTGAACACTTTAGCATTGTTATTTTAACTGAAATAATGTGTCGTTAATTTATGTGCACACATACAGCCTAATGCTATCAATAGTGAAATAGCATTGGGAATTTGTACAGTGAAACGATCAAAATAAGTAATATGAAGCTGTCTGGACTTTAAAAACCCAGGATAGCCACCTCATGTCATCAGCTGGTAAGGGCAAGGGTTTACAGGTCTTTAGAAATAGACAGAGTGTCTGAATATGCAGCATTCCTCCAACATACATGGAAGAAACTATTAAAACGCACATCTTTTACAAGGGGTAAAATTATGACCAAAAATCGTTGTTTATATTATGGTTTTATTATGTTTAAAAAGATCACTGTTTTATTATTGGTCTTTCAATATGTTCAATTGTCTTACCTTAAATAATATGGTATATGATTTGTCTTAGGTGATTATGAGGCTGCTATTCAGGAGCACCAACAGGAGCTGTCCCTGTCCCAGGCTCTCAACGATGTGATTGGTCGAGCTATAGCCAATCGTAAAATAGGAGAATGCTACGCTGAGTTGGGAAATATTGAGGCTGCTTTGAAAGTAAGTCATGGCTTTAGCTGTGTTTGTTTTAATGTTGTCATTTCTCTGAGGAAACTGAATGCTATAATTCAGTATTTCTATGACCAGCACCAGAGACGGCACTTGGACCTGGCCCGCTCAGTATTGGATCACGCAGAAGAACAAAGAGCCCTGGCCACTATTGGTCGCACTTATTTATTCCGTTATGAGTCTGACCAGTCGAGAAACAGTTTGGAACAAGCGGAGGATGCCTTTAAGAAGAGTCTGGCCATTGTTAATGACCGCCTTGAAGGTCTGTACACTGAGGACGCGAGGCCATCTATTCTTTAGAATCATTGAATTAACAGTGGTTTGCATCTGTTTTCTAGGGATGGTGCCAGAGCGGGAGATTTGTGAGATGAAAGCGCGTCTCTTCCTGAATCTTGGTCTGGTTTGTGATCATCTGGGAGAACACAAGCGCTGCAGTGAATTTATAAGGCGCAGTGTGTTCATTGCAGAGTAAGAAAATACCTTTCTTGCCTGTGTAGTACAGTATTAATATAGTCTCTTTCTCATTTATAATCTGGATTGGCTTGGATTCCCCCTACTGCATGTGATTTGATATTCCTCTTCTTCTTCTTGATGTTCAGGAGGAGCCAGCTGCTCGAAGATCTCTACCGAGCCAACTTTAATCTGGGCAATATTTTCTTCCGTAATGGCCAAGCCTCAAATGCAGTGCGCTGCTTAGAACAGGCCAAAGAGTGTGCTAGGAAAATGAAAGACAAGTTCAGTGAGAGCGAGTGTTATCACTGCATTGGAAAGGTTTGGAATCCTTTCTTCCCACCGAACACTAACTAAACTAATCCGTAGACTTTGTTGTTGAATGAAGGTTTGTCTATTATCTCATCACAGGTGCAGTTGTGTCTTGGAGATTTTGTGGCTGCCAGGCGTTCTCTGAAGAGGGCCTTGCAGCTGGGGTTGCAGCAGCCTGCTGACAAACAAGCAGTGAAGAAAGTTTTTAAATATGGTGAATGGTCATTGTTTACTGTCTGACATTACTATCTTAAATGCTTCTTTGTGTAGCTAATAGTCATTGTTGTTCTGCAGCGGACCAGGGTTTTAAACTGGAGGAGGAGTTGGGGGAGGATCAGGGCAGAAAACTCAGCCCCCGTCAGGCTGTCGAGGTGGCCGAGCGGCTTGGAGATCTGTACTGTAAAGTGGGCTGCTACTCTAAAGCCTTGGCTGCATATCAGGCCCAAGTAAAACACAAATGGGTTAATAAATGTCTTAATTCCGGCTCTTGTCAAGCATGCTGATTGTTTTTTCAGTTAACCGGTGCAGAGGCGATGGGAAAGCCTCCTCGAGAGTTGGCTGTGATCCACGTTTCACTGGCTGCGACCTACACCGATCTGAAACAGTACAGCAAAGCGGTGGAGCACTACAGACAGGAACTCCTCCTGAGATCGGGCACCGCCTCGGAGGTAACCTGCATCTTACTTCTTCTTCATATCACAATAGTAAGGATCAACATAACCTGTTCATTTTGTGGGTTCTTTCCTTGCGGCAGGAATGTAGCACCTGGCAGAACATTGCAGTGGTTCAGGAGGACAGTGGCTGCGACTTCATGGACGTAGACCTCAGTTTTAGTAAAGCGTTAGAGTGTGCGCAGAAATCTGGACAGGTCGGACTCCAGGTTAGACAACAACTTCATCAAGACAATCAGTTCAAGCTTTTTATGAAGCCTTAAATATTTATTTTCACACAGAAGCGCGTGTTGAGGCGTTGGCTTTCATATCAGCGTCGAAGCGGCTCTGCTAAATGTGAAGATACAGAGGCGCTGCTGCAGGAGCTGTGTGCTGCCGAGGGCTGGAGCCCAGATGACTCTGAGGGAGAGGAAGATGAAGGGGAGGAGATGGACAACAGTGAGCCCCTGGACGACAGTGATGTCATCCTCTCTGACTCAGGTACTTGCCACTCTATACTTAATGTTTAGGGGCTATAACGCACACTTATGACTGATCCCTTGACATTTTACAGACGATGATCTGGAAGGGTATGACAAGATGGTGACAGGAAAGCGGAAGACAGGCAGAGTAAGTTCACTTTTACAGTATCTGCCACAAAGTACAGATCTCATGTTCTCACTTTGATAACCTAATATTTTAAGTGTATCTATTCTGTTTTAGTGGACCAAGCGAAATGAGAAGGGCGAGACATCTCTTCACAGAGCCTGTATAGACGGAAACCTCAAACAAGTCCAATATCTTGTTGAGCAGGTAAAATGCCCAGAAAATACATAAACCTAATCAATGCGCAGTGGGGTTTTTCTTGACAGAAACTTCTTAAATGAACAAAGCTACTGTTGTATTTGCTGCATGTGGCCAGGGTCATCCAGTGAACCCCAGAGACTACTGTGGCTGGACTCCTCTACATGAAGCCAGTAATCACGGTCACTATGGTAACAGCCGTTCCTATCCCAAAACATTTCTTGTTAAGTTTCCTGTTATTGATCCCCTCGGTGTTTTGCAGACATTGTAGCTGTGCTGCTGGATCGAGGGGCTTACATCAATGACCCCGGGGGCCCTCTGTGTGAGGGAGTGACTCCTCTACATGATGCTCTGGCTTGTGGAAACCTGGCTGTAGCCCGGCTCCTGATAGAAAGAGGAGCATCTGTCACTTTACGCAACTCAAAGGTAACCTCTGAGCTTAAAGTATAAATGGCATTAAAATGTACAGCAAGATTTTTATTTGTTTATTTATTTTATTCTCAAAAGGGTCATTCTGCCATGGACACCTTGTGCCAGTGGAATAAGACATACTCGAGAGAGTTGGACAGAGAAACAAAACAGGAGTGTGCAGCAACAGAGATACTTATAAGAAGAGCGCTGGCAGGATTAGGTGAGAGATTTAACCATGGAAAATAACCCAAAAAAATTATATAGTAGTCGCTTGTCAATCAAGGGAAGAATATTTATTTAAAAAGAAAAGGAAAAGCCAGTGTGTCCCAGATTTGATTAATAGTAATTCATCTGAAGCCGGTTACGGACTCTATTGGAATCGGACATTACCTCCCGATCAGGACACTGCTATATGCATGTCCATTCTCATTACTTTTGATCAGATTTCGAGCTATGGCGAACCACTTTCTGTCCTCTCCTTCCCCTCTCACCTCAGCCACCCTGCTGCGTCAAATCGCTCACACCATCCGCTCAGTCCGTGTCCCCCTTTGTCTGAGAAATCGCCAAATCCACACAAGTGCCAGCGCGGGAGAACAATAACAACATCCCAGATAAACCGTGCAGAATCTACTGTAGGCTAAGTGAGGAGTGTGTCCGCACGGGAAGACAGGACAGGGAGAGAGCCGTAAGAAGTAACAAACAGCTGTTTTTTTCACTATTACACCGCCACATGTGATTGAACCGTGGCTACTGAGACCCGCACGGAGCAGAGAAACCCTCCCCGCATTTCTGCGGAGATGTTTAAAAGTCCGTGATGGACAGAGACTAGAGTTGCGCTTTGCCCGGCCTGCTGCGCTCATACAGTACGTGCGTAAATACGGTCAAAGACGAGGGGAAATTTCTGTCTCTGTTAAGAACATGTACATTAGGGCTAAACCACTGCCTCCTCTCTTTGCTGACACATCCCCGTGCTACATTTGGTAGGTGAATTAAGGAAGAAGCACTTGTTTTCCCTCCTCTGGTTGTGTTAAGCCTTTAGTTAAATACACACACTCTGTACACGCCCACAGTAGATGACGTGCGTTCACACCACGGACGGAGGACGGCGCACATGCATAGCTCGGTGGACAGTGCGCCGCAAGCGTGGACCTCGACCCCGACCCGGTTTTCAGGCTGAGGAAATATGGTCACCCTATCTTGATTTAAAGAGACTGTAATCAAGTTAACTTTGCACATTTAGCTTTTGGTCAAATATATTGTGTTATTTAACTTTTTGGCAGTACAGAAAAAAAAAACACAGCAGTGATGTGGCCAGACAGTTTTGTACATTACAGTGTTCAAAAAAAGTAATTGCCCAAGTTTTGTTTTCATTGTCAATCAACAGTAACAAATGGGATTTTAGATCACCCTCTCTGTGTAAAATTATATTACACTGTAAAGACTTAAGTATTGCTTACTTGAGAAAAAAAAGAAAACTAAATGCAGATTACAGATTACTTGGTCCAAATCTACACAGACTAAGTAGAGTTGCTCTATATATCCAAAACCATGAATGAGTTGAATAGCCACCCAATTCTTTGGTTATTGGTTATTTGCATTCTTGGCATTCCCTGGATTTCTTATGTTTTCTTAATAAAAAAATAATTATATTTGGTATCTGATCGGGACTGGTATCGGGCAATTGTCAAAATCAAATGACTCGGGTCATCCTCAATGTGTTTGCATATTGCAGTCAAGAAAAAAAGTCCCTTTCACATAAAAAGTCTATAAAAATCCTACAGATTTCTTTCTGTTTCGCATTGTGTCGAACTCAAAGCTCCCTTTTTCTGTCTGCCTCAGTCACTCCAGCTTCTGCTCCCGCCAAACCCTTGGATGCCCTGCAGGACAGCCAGCTGTTTGATACAGAGAGCTCTGAGCCGCTTACATCCTCCAGAGGAGGCCTCTCCTCCAGCCAGGACTGGGCCCCCATCAGCAGGGCTTCACAGGGGAGCGCAGGAGCCAGCCCCAAACCACAGCACAGGCAGCGGGCCAGAGGGACAGCTGCACAGCTTCTCTTTGGGGTATTAATCTGCCTTTGGGTCACAGATTAACTACGTCCTAAATGATGTGTGAGGGGGGCTGACTAAACAGTCTTATACTGATTTACATAAACATTGTAAATATGTTGAATTCACGTTTCCGTATTCAGGACACTTCAAGTCTTTAATATTGCATTATTCATTTATTCAACCTCCATTAATCACTCACTTAAATGCTGCATTCACACTGTGAAAAAAGTGTCCTAGATGGATAGTCAACTCGGGCTTTCTTTTCTTTTTATCTCTTTTTCAGGCTGACAGCTCTTCAGATGACAGTGACCCAGACTCTCCCATAAGCCCCCTGCGCCCCGTCCGACCCAGGTACAACGGAACCCACACTGCTTCCACTCAAAAAGAAGCGCCCCTCACCAGCGATCACAACGTATCGTCAAACTGCACTGAAGACTGCATTAGAGACACCGCTGCCCCGACTGTGTTTGCGAGACGGGAGTACCACAGCGCCATCCGCGGCCTGGGCAGCGCCAAGACTCTCATGAACTCACAGCCACAATTCTCCAGCGCTCCTCCCCCGTCCACCAGCAACAAGTCGGCCCTGGTGCCCGAGGAGGAGTATGTGGCGGATGATTGGCTGGAGGACGACCTAGGGGATATGCAGCCGAAGAAGAAGAGGAGGCTTCAGGGGGAACAGAGCGGAGTGCGAGCAGAGAGCAGCGTTTCAACGAGCAGAAGTCAAAGCAGATACACACAAGCGGAGCCAACCAGCAGAGGTACTTGGGTCACCCCCCAGAAGTAAGAGTTTATTGGGGATAAAATACTCTTTTCTCTTGTGCAGTTCCACCCTCGTCCAGCAGGGGTCTCTCTGTGAAGAGGCCCAGCTCGGTGAAGCCTCAGCAGGTGAAGATGACTCAGATGCCCGGGATGGTGCGCTTGGGGCGGAGAGAGGTCAATCGCTGTCATAGCCCCACCATGACCGATGAGGAGGAGCTGAGGGCCGAGACACCTCCCCCACCTCCACACGTGTACTCACAGGTAAAGAAAACGATTTGTGCTCATGATCTCATTTTCAAGTTGACGCTATTGTACTATTTATCTTTTCATGTTGTATTTTAGTCTCCTGCCCATACCTTGGTCACACCTGTGGCCAGCGCGCTGCCTGCACCAATCAGAGTGAGGGTCAGAGTTCAGGAGGACGTCTTTCTCATCCCGGTGCTGCAGAGGTCAGTCACAGAGAGATGGCGGAGTCATTTTTATTCACTATATGAGCATGAGGTCAGGGCAGGTGCTGACATGAAAGACACATAATTCAGTTATATACCATGGCAGACAAAGCACAGCCTATTAAAGAAATGTCCTCAGCCAGGAAGTGTACAATCTGTAAACAGGTGGTAATTGACAACCAACATGCAAAATAACTTCAGGGTGAAAATGGGGATGGGTTGGTTTTGTATTAATATATTTATGTAATGTATTACATAAATGTAATACATTTATTTAATTTTATTTATTTATTTTATACGTTACAGAAAACACTTTTTTGTATTATTTTGTGACGTCTAAAAGATCTTTTAACAAATACGTTTTGTCTGAAGTTCATAATTTTAAGTTAAAACTTCTGTAAAGTGATCTTGACTAGGGTCTCTGTTTTGAGCCTTTTGCGACACACAGCCGTCATATTGAATAACATGCAAATGGAACTTGTAAACCACCACACCACCATCTCTCAAAGCCAGTTCTACTATTTGTAGATTACATACATACAGATAATTGGAATTTCACTGCTCTTTGTCCCTCCGGTAAACAAAACTTTAGACTATATACAGAGTAGGGATGTCACGGTATGAAAATTTTACCTCACGGTTATTGTGACCAAAATTATCACGGTTTTCGGTATTATCGCGGTATTTTTTTTAAATGTGTGTTAATAAGTTCAGAAAGCATTGATAGTCCTACACAAACTGAAATAGTTTCAAAAAAGTGTAACAGTGTTTGTTATATTATATAAAAATACAGACAAAGCCATATCAAAAGTGCAACTTTTCACATCAAAGTAAATGAACTATAACTATGTATTGTTGATCGTTGGAGGGTATTACATGTACTATTTATAGCGCCAGACCAGTGTTAGAATATTGTCACGTTCTCAGTTTGTGTGCTTTCACTCTGCAGATTTGGGAAAATGCCATCAGACAGTAATCATTGTTAAATTCATAATAATGCGGCGAGAGTGAATCTATTGCATTGGCGACTTTAATCTGCCCTCCGGGAGCCCCGTAACGCATTGTGCCATTTCAATACGGAGGTATCTGCGAGGCGCTGCGGCTGTACTATGGGGCGACTCGTTGCGTTCTCCCTCAACCCAAAGTCTGCACATCATGCATTTCAGCTATAACGTTAACTTGCCTTGCATTGGCTATAGAGTTGTGGGTGATGGTCACGCAGATGTGTCATGAGGTTCGAAGTGTTGCTGCCTTTCGCAGAAACTTTTTTTCCTGCACGTCCTGCAAACAGGATAACTGTCTTCTATCAGCTGTCCCTCGGCTTTCTCAAATACCCAAAATATGCCCAGACTTCAGACTTGGTCCTGTTTGAAGGCTGATAGACGTCCTGAGCGCTGCCACCTGCTTCAGCCATGATTTCAGCTTCGAGAAAGTTTTGTTTTGGTCGCAAACAACACAGTGCGCATGCGCGGCAACTTCAGCAGATGAGACGGCGGCCGGTGAGGCCCACCGTGCCTACACCGCGGGCGCGGTAATCCACCGAGATAATATAGTTTTTCAAAAACAAGACGGTAATTTTTACCGTCAAGATTTTTACCGGGGTTTACCGCTACACCGTTTACCGTGACAACCCTAATACAGAGCGATGAATAAATAAAATATTGAAATGTTTAAGAACAAAGATTTTTTTCGTGTCGGTTTTACAGAGAGAAAGTAAAGTCCACTGTGTGTCCCACCATAACACTCAGTCTGCTCTGCACCCTGTTTCTCGTGTGCAGTGAGGCTGACTTGTGCACTGTGGCGTGGCTGTGTGAGCAAGCGGCCCAGCGGTATTACCACAAGTGTGGTCTGCTGCCTCGCCTCTCGCTGCAGAAAGAGGGCGCTCTGCTGTCACCACAGGACCTGCTGCTGGCCGTGCTGCACACAAATGAAGAGGTCAGTGTTATGGACGAGGGGCGTATGTTTAGAGTAATCCATGACAAGTGATTTATTTGAGTCTGGTTTAGGTCGTGGCTGAGGTTTGCTCCTGGGATCTGCCTCCTCTCCCGGAGCGATACAAAAAGGCCTGTCAGAGCCTGGCAGTGGGTGAGAACAGGCAAAAATCACATTTTATTTACACATAGTTTTTCCAATCTGCATATCTCCTCTATCTACAAACTTCAATGTTAAGTCACTTTCAATTTTTAAATTGGCTATGGCTTTATCATAATCAATCATTTTGGAAATTGCAATCAATTGTTGCTATATCAGCGAACAATAGTTAAATTTATACCCAGCAGTAGTTTATTTCTATAATCTGTTCTGTTCGGAGCAGAAGAGAACAGGCGTGTGAGTCGGCTGTGTGAGCTGCAGGATGGGGGCTCATCAGTTTCGGTCTGCGCCCTGAGCCTGCCCGCCTCCTCACTCACCCCCCTCCTGCGGGCGCTCAAGCTGCAGGCCAGTCTCACCGAGCTGCGTCTCTCCGGTAACCGTCTCAGCGACAACCTTCTGCCCGAGCTCATGGCCACCATCGTCACCATGCCCCGGCTGCGGCTGCTGGACATCTCAGCCAACCACATCACAGGGGAGGGACTGGAGAAAGCAGTCGTCGCTCTGAGGGGACAAAGTCATCCCACGTTTCCTGTAAATAAGCACACACACAAGTCATTTTTACCATTCTGACAGAATAACATGATGGGCAGTTTTGGCTCTATATGCAAAATCATCAACGATATTAAACCATCAATGCAATAAACCCTGATTAGTGTTGCTTCCTTGGCCCTTGACCCTTGAAGTAGATAAGATGACTTTATTAGTCTCTCAATGGAGAAATTCACTTGATAAAACCGCTCTTAAGAAACTCAGGGGGAGCAAATGGTTAGGAAAAATGTGCAATCTAAGAAGAACAAGGTTATGTGTAAATGTAATAAGAATGAAGACATTATTTCAATGATTCTATTTGGTCAAAATAATTCTTGATCTCTTGCTGTAGATTTCACCTTTTTACAAAAACTGATGAATAGTCTTACAATAATGTATCTTGTCTACAATGTTCTACAAACTTGACAGGTCTCCTCTTGTAGTTTCCATATTGCATTACATGTATTAGAAAAAATGAGTAATTCTTTCCTTAACACCTTGTAAAAACACCTCCTACCAACGTGTTAAACCAATGTGGGGGACTGAGAACCAGCCTCCCCTTTCCTGTGTCAAACTGAAGCCAAACACATACATGTACACTGTGTTACAAATTATTATGCAAATGAGATTTTTCTAAGAATTTTTAATTTATCAACTCAAACGACAGTCAGCATAATTTTCAAGTCTTTAACTATTAGAGGATCATTTGAATGTCATTGAAAAAACTCCCAGTGATTACAGTATTTTATTCAAAAATAAATATAACTCAAAATCTACTGTTCCAAATTATTATTCAACTCATAGTTTCAATACATTTTAAAGGTTGTAAAGAACTGAAAATGGTCATTTGTTGAATTTGCAGCATGAGGTCATTACTGAAATCAAAAGCTATTTCAATCAAAAACATCTTAACAGGTCAAGTTACATTTGAACAAAGAGTCCTTATTTGATAGCAGCTTCAAAATTCTTGCACCCATTAAACTTGTGAGTTTTTGGAGAGTTTTTGCTTGGATTTCTTTGCAGGATGTCAGAATAACCTCCCAGAGCTGCTGTTTGGATGTGAACTGCCTCCCACACTCATGGATGTTTTACTTAAGGAAGCTCCAAAGGTTCTCATAGGGTTGAGATCAGGGTAGGATGGGGTCCATATCATGAGTTTCTCTCCTTTTATGCCCATAGCAGCCAATGATGCAGAGGTATTCTTTACATCATGCCATGGTGCGTTATCATGCATGAAGATGATTTTGTTAGGGAAAGCACGTTTTTTCTTTTGGAACCATGCAAGAAAGTGGTCAGTCAGAAACTCCACATATTTTTCATAGGTCATTTTCACACCAGGGAGCCTAAAGGGGCCGACCAGCTCTCTCCCCATGATTCCAGGCCAAAACATGACTCCGCCACCTCCTTGCTGACGTCGCAGCCTTGTTGGCACATGATGGCTATTCACCAACCATCCACTACTCCATCCATCTGAGCATCCAGGGTTACACAGCACAATCGATTTTAATGCCATGGTTTGAGAACAGCTTCACAAACTAGGAATTTTTCTTGGTGCAACATAAAACATATAACACAGAATCTAGATAAAAATAAGCTATAAAACTTTATAAGGCTATAGGGGGCATGCATAAGAATATTAAATAAGATAAAAAAATAAAAGGTAAAATATGGTAAGACAACAACAATTGACATAGAACAACAGCGGGATTATATTTACCGATGTGTAGGTATATAAAGTGATAGCTGATCTAAGTGTGGACACACCACATGGGTTATGAGTCTTGTTTTTTGTTAATTAGTCTGATGGCGGAGGGGAAAAAACTGTTCAAGAGGTGGGATTTATGGGTCTTGATAGATTGTAGCCTCCTGCCTGAGGGCAGAGGGGTGAATAGTCCTTGTCCAGGGTGAGAAGGGTCAGCTGTGATCCGGCCCACACACCTCCAGGTTCTGGAGTTGAACAGGTCTTGCAGAGATGGGACCTCGCAGCCAATCACCTTCTCAGCAGCACGCACAATGCGCTGCAGTCGATACTTGTCCCGGTTTGTAGCGCCGGGGTACCACACGGTGATGGAGGAGGTGAGGATGGCCGTGTAGAACTGCACTAGCATCTTGGTCGGCAGCTGCCGCAGGAAGAATATCCTCTGCTGGGCCTTCTTGATGAGGGAGCTGATGGTTGGCTCCCATTTGAGGTCCTGGGTGATGGTGGTGCCCAGGAAACGGAAGGAGTCCATGATAGAGATGGGGGTGGGAGAGTCTGTCAGGGCGAGGGGAGACGGTGGGGCTGTGTCTTTCCTGAAGTCCACGCTCATTTCCACTGTCTTCTGGGCGTTCAGCTCCAGGTTGTTGTGGCTGCACCAGGACGCCAGCCGGTCAACCTCTCTCCTGTAGGCGGACTCATCACCATCCGCCAGGGGGAAAGTACACAGCCCTGAGGAGTTCCAGTGTTTGTAGTCCGAGTGTCCGAGACGATCTTCCCCAGCCGCACGTGCTGTCTCCGGTCCGTCAGGAAGTCAGTGATCCACCTGCAGAGGGAGTCGGGCACGCTGAGCTGGTAGAGCTTGTCTCGCAGCAGTCCAGAGAGGATGGTGTTGAAGGCAGAGCTGAAATCCACAAACGGGATCCTGGCGTAGGTTTCTGAGGAGTCCAGATGCTCCAGGATGAAGTGGAGGGCCAGGTTCACTGCGTCGTCCACAGACCTGTTGGCTCTGTAGGCGAACTGCAGCAGGTCCAGGAATGGGGCGGTGATGTCCTTGAGGTGTGGCAGGACCAAGCGCTCAAAAGACTTCATGACCACAGACGTCAGTGCCACCGGCCGGTAGTCATTAAGTCCTGTCGTTCTTGGTTTCTTGGGAACAGGGACGATGGTGGACGTTTTGAAGCAGGATGGCACGTGGCATGACTCCAGGGAGGTGTTGAAAATGTCTGTGAAGATGGGAGCCAGCTGATCCGCGCAGTGTCTTCAGTGAACAAGACAGTTTGAAAATGAGTCTTCATGTATTTGTGGGCCCACTGCAGCCGTTTCTGCTCGTCAGCTTCAATTAACAGTTTAAGGGAGGCCGGATAGAAGGTTTATGCACAACTGCAAGCCTGTGGAGGGTCCTACACCTTGATGTTCGGGAGACTCCAGAGGCACCAGCAGTTTAAAATATGTTTGCAGCTTTGTAGCAGCTGTTCTCTTAACCTGATGTAGTTGTCTGGCAGAAACCGTCCTCATTGTGCCTTTTTATCTGCACAAACCCATGTGTGCTCTGAATCAGCCACAAATCTCTTAACAGTACAAGGATTACGCTTAATCTTTTGTGAAATATCGAAGGTTTTCATACCTAGTCCAAGGCATTCAACTATTTCACGCTTTTCATCAGCAGAGAGATCCTTTTTATTTCCCATATTGCTTGAAAATGGTGGTCTGCTTAATAATATGGTGCTCCTCGTCCTCCTCCAGTAGTTTTTCCCTTAATTAGCAGTCAGGTAAGCCCAGTTATCACAGGTGTCTGAGATTGTGATTCAAAGAGCACTGAGACACAATATCATCCACGAGTTTCGTTGAAAACCTTTTTTTTTCCGTTTACCTTTATGACACTGAAATACAATTTGCATAATAATTTTGAACGCAGTGTAAAACGAAAGTTACGTATGCAACTACGGTTCTATGAATCCCGACTGACCGCCAGAGGCGGTGCTGTAAGCACTGAAGGGAACATTCAGTGCTTACAGCACCGCCTCTGGCGGTCAGCAGGGATGAAATAGAACCAATTTCTCATTATTAAAGTGTGAAACTTCACATGTTCTTCTGTTTGCCAGTGCCTGGAGGAGCTAGACCTCAGTATGAACGTGCTGGGGGACAGTATCTCTGAGCCCCTGTCCTGCCTGCTCAGCTGCTGTCCCCTGCTGTCCAGGCTGACACTGCAGGCCTGTGGTCTGACTGCACGCTTCCTGCAGCAGAACCGGCTGATGCTCGCCCAAGCTCTCGCAGGTAACAGAGATAAGAACGGTTTCCTTCATGTGGGTCAGTGTCAGTTTCCCAATAACTTATTTAGCATTACATGTGTAAACACTGTTCCACCTGCTGATGTCATGAGGTGGACCGGACCCAATCTGATCATTTCAGAGCTCTACTCCTTTAATAGAGACGAATACTGTCCACCTAGATTTAACTAACTGTTCTGATCTGGGGCTGCTGCAGTTGATCAGGTCTAGGTTCTACAACACTGTGAGCCCAGGGAGCACGAGACATCATTTTCACACATGGATTGGCCACAAGATTCCAGATCTTAACCCCATTGATAATCTCTGGGATGTGCCATCATCAATACAATATCTTGGTGAAAAATGAATGCAACACTGGATCGTATTGAAACAATGCTGCAGCGAATGCGTGCTATAATCACAGTCCAGGCTGTGTGTTTTGCTAATGACTGACAGCTTTTGTTATGAGCCTTTTTAAACTGCTTCATTTCCCACGACAGTTTCCCCTGGGGTAGACTGACAGAAGGGCGACTACACACATCTGCGCGCCATCTGACCACCACCCTTCATTCACGCACACATCATTCATCCTGGCCTATTTTACATGTTTTAAGTTGGGGAAACCGGAGTACCCGGAGGAAACCTACAGACACGGGGAGAACATGCAAACTCCACACAGAAAGGCCGGGGATGGAACCCAGGACCTTCAAGCTGTGAAGCACGAGCTCTAACCGCTGCACCACCTGATGGCTTTTGTTTTCCTCTCTTTCGTTCTTTTTATTTTACAGGATCAGGCCATTTGAACTCTATCTGCCTCTCCCACAATGCCCTGGGCTCCACTGGTTTCGAGCTGGTGTTGAAGACTTTGCCATTAACCAGCCTGACTCACTTGGACCTGTCGGCAGTGCGCTGTGGGCCGATGGATCACCCAGCGTTGGAGCAACTGGCCCAAGTCCTCTCACAGGTCTGATGGACATCAGTCTGCTCTATTCTCTATTATGTGATGTAAACGTGGTGGTTTTAACTGTTGTTTGTTTGGCTTTGCAGAACGAGAGCTCACTGACTCACATTAGTCTGGCATCTAACGGACTGACGGACAACAGTGTAGCTACTTTGGCCAGGTTTGTTATTTTAGCTCAATATCTTGGCCGTGAAGCATGGGCAACAGATGGTGTATAGTGTTGTTTGTACTTGTCCTTTAGATCACTGCCCTCCTGTCCCGCTTTGGAGAGTTTGGACCTCTCGGGAAACTCTGCCATCACTTCTGCAGGCCTCTACAGCATACTGGCATCTCTGAAGGAAACGGGCCGTTCCCTGAGCTTCCTCAATCTTCAGGGTGAGACACGCTCAAACTACTATACACTTGACTATTCAACAACATTTTGTAAGTAAATGGTTCACATTTTAATCTTAAAATAAGAGAATGGACAGGCGACGATTAAGAAAAACTAATAAAGGTTTTTAAATAATTTGTACCCTTCAGGGTCGAGCCGATATTTCGGCCTGATATTTGTATTTTTACAATATCAGCTATCGGTTATCAACCAATATCTCCGGAACCAAAATTGATAGTGACTTCCCAGCTCAGTCAGAGCTTTAAAATGAGTCCTCCCTTTCTAAGCCTCAGGGGAGCGGAGAAACATCGCGTTGAAAATCGGTCATGACTTTTACATATAATTTCAGAACCATAAGAGATAGAGACTTGCCTTTTTGTTGTGAAATCTGCAGATTTTTGACAAGCTCCCCGTGAACATGAATGTCCTGAATAAATCAGTCCTATGCCCCTCATCTGCTGTCACAGTTCAACACTGACGAGTGTAAAAGCGTCATACACAGGATTATAGCATATCGGCATTGGCTGACCTCTAATGGATGTATTTCTATGATTGAAACCTTTACTATAATAATAAATAATCTGTATATTTATTGTTCAGTTTAACAGTTTAACTGCGTTTCAGGAAGTGTTTCTTAGCATTTATGAAAAACAGTAATAATTCTACATTAACTGGCAATCATTCGTTCTATTTTAGCAGCTAAATTGACTAAAAAAAACACTCCAAATGATGTTTCCTCCTTGTGCCCAGGCTGTGAGGTGTGCGGCCCGTGGGACAGCTCAAGCCTGGAGTCTCTCACGGAGCTGGTCAGGGACATGCGGCTCTGTTCTCTCACTCTCAACAAGCTGGACCGGGACGCCCTCAGACACCAGCGGGACACACGGGGACACTTTGTGGACAGGGGCGCCAAGTTTCTCATGGCTGCGCAGTCCAGCACATAAGACTGAACCGGAACTTGACCCTTCCACTTTTGTCATAGTTTTAAATGTCTTACACACTACGTATATGAGGATACTTTTTGTGTACCTATTTATGTGTTCATGTGAAATAATGTTTGCTTTATGTGTCTTGTTTTTAGATTAAAAAAATGAGCTTGTACTGGCTGGTTTAAAATACATCGGCATACTTAATTATAACCTTTGTGCAAAGAAATGTGTCTAAGAAAATAGACCTTATAATTAAAGATCACGAGAAAACGAATTGTATTACTTTGCAAACTATATTTTTTTTATTTTTAGCCAAATGCAAGCATGTAGCAAATGTAATAAAAACAATACAAAAATAACATGAAAACAATAAAACATATCAATACAATACACCGCAACGATATAGGGGCGAGTTGACTTTGTAAAATAACCACACAACGAAGCAGGAAATTTGAGGTGCCGCTTACTCTGCAACAGCTCTGTCTGACTTGACAAGCTGTGGGAAATAATGAATTCATTTTAAGCAACGTTTGGAATTCAGTGTTGGTCAACTGAACACTGCACTTCTACATTGAAAAGCTAAACTCTTTGTATTTTAATTTAAGATGCTTGTTCAAATTTATATGGTGAATTCTTTGAAATTACCCAAGTTTGTACATAATTGGCATAGTTGGGCTTAAATCTATTGTTTTTTCACCTCTGCAAATCTGAGGGTCTGTTTTTAATATTTCTAAAGCGTTATCTGAATCGTGCCAGTCTACTCCATGTAACGTCCACTGAAGGTCTCGCCTGCGTCTTTTGGATAGTAATCATCCGTCATTGCTTCCTTTGGCCTGAGGATAAATAACCATAAGCATTACCATGATAATACTCAAGTTTCTCTTTATCCCTGAGCTGTGACTCACTTGCAGGCCTTGACCTTGATACAGATTGTGCGAACGCCATCCGTGGTGCTGAGCTCCTGCACGAGCACCTGGAGTTTGGCCTTCACAAACTTCTGGCAGCGTGACTTGAGGAATCCGATTTTGTCGCAGACGGACAGAAGCTTGGAGGTGAGCGTCTGCAGAAAACAGGCACATTTTATTTCCCTGCCTGTTCCAGAAAAGTTTACCTATAGAGTCTTGAGTTCTGTGGAAGAGAAGAGGAGGCGTGTCCGCTCTTACCTTCGCTGTGGCGTTTTTTCCAGCCTCTTTCTTCACCTTGTTCATAACCCACTTACAGGCCCAGCATAGTCCTGGCAACTGAAAGTAATGACAAAAGAGCTCAAATCCTTATCAAATCAAAATGTACAAATTCAGGCACTGTCGGGGAGGAGCGGGACAGCCAAAACAATAAATATGTAGATACACAAACATTTGAAAATATGAAAGGTATTTACAGTCAATCCCATATATTTTAAAACTTTAACAAAGTTCTCTTGCAATAATGGTATGGAATATTGACTGCTCGAGTGATTTTTATTTGTTTTATTTTTATGTAATGTCACTTAAGTTTCCTGAGATTTAAGGAATGACTCTCAATCTTATCCATTTACTTCCGTTACCTTCGTTTCAGTAGTGTCCACTTCATCCTGATCTTGAGGGCCATCATCGACTGCCACACGTTTTCCCTGAATCATCCACACTAAAAACAATGATGACAATTAAGAAATACTTTGATTATTACTGAACAGAAATGATGACCATAAATATTTTCACCTCACCTGAGCCAATGAGCAGGACACAGAGGAGCACGAGTGAAGAGCAGTTCATCTTTTCTGTCAGCTCTAACCCTGCAGTGATGGGGACAATGCATGGATCTGATGTGCAGCTTAAATACCCCACATGGTTGGCTGGCCAGAGGGCTCTATGCATGCAACACATTCACCACAACACCAGCACCGCAACAGTAAGTTCAGAAAAGCCCTTGCCCAAGATGAGAAACGCTGAGTGTTGAATAAAAAAATATCACGGGCACAGATGTCTGTGTAGGCTCTCAGTCGTACAGGAGTCGTCCATCTTCAGTGAAGGTCCTCGAGTTATCTTCTGTCCTCTGTAGCTGAAGTGTTGAACGTGTCGCCTCTCATCTAAAAGCCCGCAGTCCAGATAAAGACTACATAAGGAGTTCAGCTTGGCTCAGTCTCTCCCCTCTTTTATCCAATCCAATCCACCTTATTTGTATAGCACATTTAAACAACAAAAACGTTTCCAAAGTGCTACACATACGATCATAAAAAATATAATAATAAATACTAATTAGCGCTACCTCAAAAAGAAACAGATTAAACAGAAACAGAAAATAAAACAAAAAGAATACACTAAGACCTGCATAAACAATAAATAATACGTAAAAACCATAAATAAAATAGTTAAAACATTAAAATAAATAAATACAAGCAATGTATAAGACAATAAAACATACAAGATAAAGTAAATGAAAGACACAGGAGACCACACAACTCACGCGGTGAATAAAAGTGGGTCTTAAGACGAGATTTAAAACACTCCATGGCGGGGGCGCCGTACGGATGTGGAGGGCCAGAGCGTTCCACAGCTTAGGGCCGACAACGGAGAACACTGTGTCCCCTCTAGTTTTATGCTTTATCTTAGGAACCACGAGCTGGAGCTGGCCCTCAGACCTCAGAGCGCGCGCCGGAGTGTAGACTCGGATGAGGTCTACAATACACTGAGGGGCCAGTCCATTCAAAGCTTTAAAAACAAACAACATTTTTAAAATCAATTCTAAAACATACAGGTAGCCAGTGCAAATAAGCTAAAATAGGGGTGATGTGTTTTCTGGTTCCTGTTAAAAGTCGTGCTGCTGAGTTTTAACTAACTGCAATCGGGAAAGTGCTTTGTGGCCAATGCCTAAATAAAGGGCATTGCAGTAAAGTCCAGACGAGGAGAAATAAAAGCATGCGCGACCTGTTCAAGCAAATTAAAAGATAAAAAACGGCCTAACTTTCAATAAAAGACGAAGATGATAAGTCTATTTTTATGACGCCATTAACCACCTTGTCTAGTTTAAAATCACTTAATGTTCAAGGGGCCCCAAGCCAGTGAGGGCATTTCCAAACAGTACAATTTCTGTCTTTCCCTTGTTCAATTTTAAGAAATGTTGGGATAACCAAGCCTTGACGTCACCTAGACAGTCGAGTATAGGGTGTCAGGGGGCAGTGGCTGTTTTGGTGATTGCCATATAAATTTGACAGTCGTCCGCATAGAAATGATAGGACATGTCATGTTTATTAAAAATCTCCCTGTGTGGGAGGAGGTACAGGGCAAAAGAATAGGCCCAAAGATTGAACCCTGGGGGACTCCACAGTGCAGGGAAGCAGAGGACAAGGTGGAGTCTCCCAGCCTGCAGTCCCCCTGACACCCACACAGTTTTCTAGGCGAGATAAAAGAGTTCCATGGTTAACCGTGTCAAACGCAACAGTCAGATCTAAAAGCACTAAAATGGCAAAGCTAATAATCTAATCTCCGCTGATAATTCAGTGGTCTTTATCTGGGCTGCAGGCTGAGCTGAACTTTAGTGCGCTTACGAAGCCTTTTAGAGTTTGGACCTCTCAGGGAACTCAGTAATTACTTCTACAGGCCTCTACAGCATACTGGCATCTCTGAAGGAAACGGGCCGATCCCTGAGCCTCCTCAATCTTCAGGGTGCGTGAGACACGATCAAACTGACCAGAGAAACAGCAGAGAAATGTGGTTGAATAGTAATGGATAATGCCAATACACGAGCCAGCGTATAAAAGCACAGTACAGCAAAAAAAATGTAGGCCTATAAGTAGTATTAGTAGTAGAAGTAGTGTTTTATATTCAACACCATGACAAAAGTGAATTGTATGCACTATAGGGTGAATATGGGTAAAGTGGGACAATGGGTAGAGTGGGACACTTAACTTTAATTATTTTGAATGTGTCATCAGAATGTGCAGAATAAGAAAATGGTTCTGTGGATATTACTTCACTTCATATGGCAAACTATAATCTACTACCAATTAGTAAAAAAGCGGAGGTATGTCCAATGCCATAGCTTTTGGGGGTTTATGATCTTAAGGTTATAACTTTTTTAAACTAATAGACATGCAGATTTGTGTTAATACATTATTTAAGAGAATGCATCTGCAAACAAAACATCTAAAACATTGCATGTTTATTCTTTATACATTTATTTAAGAGATTTTATCACTAATATCACAATATGACGCTGTCCCACTTTACCAATAGCACATTGGTAAAGTGGGACAGCTTCATATTGGTAAAGTGGGAGAGTGTATTTTTGTGGAAAATCCTGGGTGTTAGGTGTTTTTTATTTATTTAAACATCTTCAAATTAGATCAATTTAACTTTATGTCTTGTTTTGATGAACTTTTCTGATGATTACATTTCTGACTGAATTTTAACTGTAGCACTTGTTTAATATGAACTGTTGATCACCATTTAGCAACATTTCAACATTAAGTTATTCTTTGAAGTTTCTAAGTGTAGCTTTTTTAAATATAGCCTATATTCTTTTCAAAACTTTAAAACATGTTTGTTCCTACTTAACCAATTAAAAGCGTCCTGAGTTCACAGATTAACGTGTGTTTTTGGCATGTCCTTCATATTATTCCACTCACTCACTTATAAACAAACAAAAAAACCTCTTATAAAGGCACTTTACAGCATTATTCATCCAGTGTTCTGTCACACTTGTTTTTAGTTTCACCAAAGCTCCTGGTTAAATATTCCACACTGGAACATGTCTGACAGCTCCTTTTGCACCAACAACACACACACATGCACACATGCAGATCAGACACATCATGGCCCTACTGTATCTCACACTACAGTTAGAATAAGCTCAGTCTGAACGTAAAAATGATCCCTCACATAACTTCCTTAAGTTTGTACACCTATCTATAGTTTATGTTGTAGACTTTTGCGTATAGGCTTATAATTTCAGAACCATAAAAGATAGAAGCTTGCCGTTTTTTTGTTTTGCTCATTTTGACAGGCTCCCTCTAAAGTACCTACTAAACATGACTGTCCTGAGAGGGCTGATTTATCCCTATACAGTACCCCTCATACAGCACCCCCTGCTGTCGCACTTCAACAGTGACATGTGTAGAAGCATCATACACATCAAAATCTCCAATAATCGGCAATAATCATTTCTATATTTCCTTTCAATTTTATTTATTAAGCAAAGAAGATTTAAATGACCTCTTGCAAAAATATGGGTAAATGAAAAAAATCACAATAAAACATAACCATGCAATTCACTGCAACGATAGAGGCCAGGGGTTGAGTTGACCTTTTAAAATACCCACACAATGGAGCAGGAAATATGAGGTGGCACTTAAGATGCTTGTTCAAATCTATATTGTGAATTCTTTGAAAATACCCAAATTTGTGCACCATTTTTAGCAAAAAGCCTATATCTATAGTTTTCCACCTCTGCAAATCTGAGGGTCTGTTTTTAATATTTCCAAAGCGTTATCTGTACTCCTCCATGTAGCGTCCACTGAAGGTCTCGCCTGCGTCTTTTGGATAGTAATCATCCGTCATTGCTTCCTTTGGCCTGAGGATAAATAACCATAAGCATTACCATGATAATACTCAAGTTCCTCTTTATCCCTGAGCTGTGACTCACTTGCAGGCCTTGACGTTGACACAGATTGTGCGAACGTCATCCGTGGTGCTGAGCTCCTCCACGAGCACCTGGAGTTTGGCCTTCACAAACTTCTGGCAGCGTGACTTGAGGAATCCGATTTTGTTGCAGACGGACAGAAGCTTGGAGGTGAGCGTCTGCAGAAAACAGGCACATTTTATTTCCCTGCCTGTTCCAGAAAAGTTTACCTATAGAGTCTTGAGTTCTGTGGAAGAGAAGAGGAGGCTGTGTCTGCTCTTACCTTCTCTGTGGCGTTTTTCCCAGCCTCTTTCTTCACCTTGTTCATAACCCACTTACAGGCCCAGCATAGTCCTGGCAACTGAAAGTAATGACAAAAGAGCTCAAATCCTTATCAAATCAAAATGTACAAATTCAGGCACTGTCTGGGAGGAGTGGGACAGCCAAAACAATAAATATGTAGATACACAAACATGTGAAAATATGAAAGGTATTTACAGTCAATCCCATATATTTTAAAACTTTAACAAAGTTCTCTTGCAATAATGGTATGGAATATTGACTGCTCGAGTGATTTTTATTTTTATGTAATGTCACTTAAGTTTCCTGAGATTTAAGGAATGACTCTCAATCTTATCCATTTACTTCCGTTACCTTCATTTCAGTAGTTTCCACTTCATCCTGATCTTGAGGGCCATCATCGACTGCCACACACTTTCCCTGAATCATCCACACTAAAAACAGTGATGACAATTAAGAAATACTTTGATTATTACTGACCAAAAACGATGACCGTGAATATTATCTTCTCACCTGAGCCAATGAGCAGGACACAGAGGAGCACGAGTGAAGAGCAGTTCATCTTGTCTGTCAGCTCTAACCCTGCAGTGATGGGGACAATGCATGGATCTGATGTGCAGCTTAAATACCCCACATGAGAGGCTGGCCAGAGGGCACTATGCATGCAACACATTCACCACAACTGCCACTTTTTAGATTGAGGACCACTTTCAGAGCAACACCTCAACCACGGCAACAATTACTAAGAAAGGTTGAGAAAAAAATCCTCCCACCCAGACGAGAACCACAATGAGTGTTCAGTAGGACATAGGGTTTTTGAGAAATAATTTACATGAAATTTGTCAAAAATGTGCTCGTTAGCTGATAATATACCGTAGTGATAATTCAGTAAGAGGTGGAGAGATTAGAAAGAGCGCCTACAATAAAGTATAAGTGATTCTGCAAACTCAAAATGAAGTCGCTGATCAAGATAAATCCCAATGACAAAAATAAAAGTAAAAAAAAATTATTAAAAAAACCCCGATGCTGCTCCCATTGAACTGGCGCCACCTGATGCTTGCTGCGGCACATTAAATAGGTATTAAAGCCACACTGCTAAACTTTCTCAGGTCATATGTTGCTATGTCACAAAAGCTACTAAACTACTAAAGTGCATTTAAGACTCTGACAATGACACTTCTGCAGTGGACGTAAAATGACTGACCTATACAGTAGGCAACCCATCAACGTCTCTATGGAAACCAGCCAGTGATGTCCCACTTTCTGCTAAGTTACGAGTTAAGAGAGGTTAGCCCACAGGAAAAGGTTCCTGGACTAAAAATCTAGTTTGATATTTCTTCTTACCCTGCATAGGCTTAATATATGTTCCTATTTATGTGTGAAATGATGTTCTGTCATAATTTACATTCATACGACTTTAATGAAAATAATATCAAAGTTACTTCCTAATATTGGCTGGTTTAAATAGATTGCAGTTTAGACTTTTGTGCATTGAAATAGGTCTGCAAGAATACATTTAGACAGCCACTCAATAGGTCTTCTTCAAAAAAAAAAAGAAAAAGGTCTTCTTCTTGGGGATTATTCTGGCAGTTTGCAACCCAAATGTTAGAGCATCACACTCTAATATCCCAACAAGGGAATGGGAAAATAAATAAATAATAATTAATAATACCTAGCCGTACCTCTAAATCCTCCCAAATAGCCCCGTTTCCTTTAGAAAAGCCACTACTCAATAGGTCAGTGAGATGGAACATCCAGTTTAAGAAGACTGTCTAAAAAATAAAACAGATGAGAATGGGTATGGACGATTGTATACACACCGTCTTCTCCATGACCACAAATAAATACAGTGGATTGCATAAGTATCGACCCCCCTTTAACATTTCGACATTTTGCCACGCTATGGACTATAAACATGAATATATTTAATTGAAATGTTATGTGAAAGACACACACTAAGTGACACACAATCGTGAAGTGAAGTGAATACATGATTTCGAACTTTTTTAAATAAATAAAAAACGGAAAAGTGGGATGTGCATAAGTACCGGCCCCCCTTTCCTTTTAGTGCAACCAATTGCCTTGAGCAGTTGAATGAAGATTTCTGAATGAGCACATGTTGCCCTAATGACTAAATAGAGTCTACCTGTGTGTAATCTAATCTCCTTTCAAATACAGCTGATCTGTGATGGTCTCAGAGGTCTGTTAAGAGAATATTGGGGAGCAGACATTATCATGAAGTCCAAAAACACACCATACAGGTCCAGGATAAAGTTATTGAGAAGTATAAAGCTGGGTTAGGTTATAAAAAGATTTCCAAAGCTTTGAACAGTTCTCAAAGTACAGTTAAATACACCATCCAGGAATAGAAAGAGTGTGGTATCACTGCAAACCTACCAAGACCCGGCCGTCCCCTAAACTTACTGACCGAACAAGGACCGCACTGACCAGAGCTGTTACCAAGAAGCCTATGATGACCCTGGATGAACTGCAGAGAGCTACAGCTCAGGTGGGGGAAACTGTGCACAGAACAAATATTAGTCGTACACTGCACAAATCTGGCCTTATGGCAGTGTGGCATTTTTTAAAGAAAACCATATGTAATCTATAGATAAGTCCCCTTTGCTGTTTGCCAGAAGCCACATGGAGACCACACGGTGGCTTCTGGCAAACAGAAAATGGGACTTCTAATGGTTTTCTTTCAAAATAGATTGTTTAGTTTAGTTTATTAGTTTATTTGAGCAGTTAAAAATTCTGCTCAAAAGGAGTGGGCTGAAGCAAAAGCTTATAAGCGCCCACCCCCGACATAATTTAAATAAAAACAATTGATCAAATCACACTAGTACAGGGAGCATGTTACAAAGTACAAGACACAAGACCAGGAACACAGCATGCACACACACAACGTACCCCTCCGTGACCCAACTTTGCCTGTTATATTTACAATATCAATCCTACATTAAGCAACATCATACTGCCCCACCGGCAAAAGACAACATACAACCCACCAGAGCGGTCGTTTCAACACGGACCACACCCACAAAGCACCTCTAGAAATGTCTGTATAAATATAAGTTAACAGAATTTAACGGAACGGAAAGGAAACACAGCTGAAAGGAAACACAACCACAACAACTGTCTCATTTCATGTACGCGATGACTAATACAAAGCAAGTGAAAAAGGCGATCATTAAGTTATTTATACACATATATACATCCTTTTTTTTTCTTTTCCTCTTTCTTTACAGATGGTTACAGAAGGTTACAGATGGGTACCACTGCCAAACACAGATAACAATTTCAAAAGGCACTAGTTCTGTGTTCAAAAGGCACATTAATATACATATTATATTATCCGTGATCTTGCAACTTCCCAGCTGTCATTTCCTTCATTCAGTTTTTTTTGTTTGTTTTTGTTGTTGTTGTTGTGTGTGTTCAATGGATTATGTAATATGTAAGCCCTATATACTGTAGTGCATTAAAAAGCCAGGGTCTAGAGCGGGTCCATTGAAGAGGGCAGTAACTCCCCATCAACAAACCCCCACCCAGCTGCCCTAACTGGCTGTATTTGTAGATGATGTTCCTATGCTTAGTGGTGCGTTAAAAGACGAGGTTTATGAGCCCGCTGGGAGGGTCCCTCTCAGCAGATCCATAACTCGCTTATCCTAATTCTCAATTTGTAATTTAGAGCAATAGAATGACAACCGTTCAGAGCAACAACACTGTCTTAGTTAATAGAATGCAATTGCAAATTGATCCTACAACTCCCCCTTGTGGCAACGTGTTTCTTCTTCTCTGTACTTTTCAAAAGGTCTTTTGTTTGTATTTATATTTGAACAGGTTGATGTTTGGACATCGTTTCCTCTCCATCTTCATTTTGTTCCACAATTGTACACCATTAACTGTCGGACTAAAGCTTTTCAAAGTTGAGCTATGTTTCTGAATCCTAAAGTTCAATTCATCACGTAATTCGTAACGACCAGTACGTTCTTGGAACCTTCTTTGTATTTGGCCCGGTAACAGTCTGTACCTTGCTTTGTATAATATCTGTACGAGTGTTTTAGCCACTCTGCCATAAAGGCGAGATTTGTGCAGTGTACGACTAATACACTAATCTTCGCCTTTCCACTGCTCAAAGCTGTACATGTGCGTGAAACGTGCATATAAACAATTTGCTTGAACAATTCGAACATGCAGGAGGGATTGTGAGTGCTAGAAACGAGTTTGGGCTAAAAAAAAAGAAAAAAAAGTGAAAGTTTGTGCTGGAAAAATCAGGTACTCCAGCTTTAAGAATTCAACTTGATATGTCCATGTCGGTTGTACAGCGGTTAGCGCTCGTGCTTCACAGCTAGAAGGTCAGGGTTCGATTCCCACCAGGGACGGGGCCTTTCTGTGTGGAGTTTGCATGTTCTCATGTCTGTGTAGGTTTCCTGCGGGTACTCTGGTTTCCCCTACCACTAAAAACATGTACAATAGGCCAGGATGAATGTGAGTGTGGATGGGGATGACGGATGGAAATATCTGGTGTGGCTTGTTTACATGCATGAGACCCATGTATGTTCATTAACATGGACTGTCCTGTCCAAATCAAACAAAATTAATGTCCCTTCCCAATTTTCCAGTGGCTACCAGAGTGGATGACACTCAAGAAAGGTTCATGCATAATGTTAGTGTGGCTTTTCTGAAAACAAATAATTACTGAATTAAAACAAGATAAAATAACTCAAATTAATAATTGTATGTAATTCACAATTTTCCTAGAGCTTAGACAATAGATTTGATCAGGATTCATATGAATTTAATAGTTTTATTTTACTTTGATCTGCTATCTGCTTCATCTGAAAGTTGTCTGTGATTGGTTAAATCCACCTGTCACTCACACAGAGCACGACCAATAGGTGAAGTCGGTGTGTAAAAGTAGTAGTAGTAGTAGTATGCCTCAAAAAAACAGTGATTTGCAATGCAACAATTCCTACACATTTGGATTTTACAGTATGATTTGATATACAAGAAGACATCAAGAACCATGTCCACCAGTACCACGGAAAGAGCATGCAAATGGCTCTGTTTGAAATTTGAAATTAGGAGATTCATAGGTTGCTGCCTCTGCTCAGGAGTGCACACATTTTCTCCTGCAATACATAAAGAACACATACACACAACACGTAATAAATATTTATCAATTGTTTTTCCAAATGTTTTCCTTTTTCTAATCCAATAGTTACAATAATGTCAGATTATAAAGAGATAGCAACATTAAAAGTAGGGCCGGGACTTTTCAGATTGATGATACTTAAATTTGATTAATTGCGATTAATTAATTGCAAAGGCCATAATTAACTCGATTACACATTTTGATCATGTCCCACTACTAATTAAAAGCATTTTCATTCCCGGGAACGCTTCATTGACCCAGTTCACAATAATGTATTTGAAGGCTGTGCAGGAATCGGGAATGGCTCCTACTTTATGTCTTTGTATGACTTTTCAAATACAATTGCCATTTGTTGCAATAATGTATAAAGCAGTTTTAACATTAGGCCTTTTTAAGCAAATATTTTGAAACTTTCCACACCAAGTCAGTGAACTTTTTCATTAACAGTACAATCCTAGCCTGGCCTTAGCCATCCGTAAACTCCGGTCAATTATCTTTTCCCTACATGTACGTCTGGGTTTGATCTCAGTGGCTGCGTTTCATCGGTTGAATTTCAACCTACCACTCGGCGAGCGGGGGAGGCGGGTGTTGTCGGTGACGTCAAGCATTTGCGCCACATTTGCTGGTTGTAGTTCGGCAATGGCGGCGGATACGAACGTAAAGGAAGCTCTTCAATCCGTTCTGGCTCAGCTCCCAAATATCCAGAAATTATAACTGAAGCCTTGGAATACGCAAGGAATGCTCCCAAGAGTTATGATAGCTGCTTCACTCAACACGGGCGCACTACATACGTCACGACCAAACGCTAGCGAAAATCAGATCCAATCGTTTCAAAGGAGTTTACCCCTCCCACCTGTTAACGGAGCTCAATTGAGAAAGTCCAGACCCTCTGTACGAAACGAAATGAGTACGAGGGGATGGTAAAACCAGGCTAGTACAATCCAAATCTTATTCTTGATACATACATGAGGATTTAACTAGAGTCTAATGGGACAGAACTAACCTCATGGACTAAACCTACAGAACAACCTAAACTGAGCTAGGACTCAGGCTGCACCACGGGAGTGTTTTGAATCAGTTTTTGTAGTTGTCTCTGTGGTTTACTGCATGGTCTGTGCAAAAACAATTTGGTGCAATAAGCATGAGAAAGTGTGCACCACTGACAGACACCAAACTGGTGTGTTGAAGCTTTCCATAGCATTTTAACGAGAGAGAGAGAGAGAGAAAGAGAGAGAGAAAGAAAGAAAGAAAGAAAGAAGAAACCAGTAGAGGGAGCCGTATCTTCACATTTGAGAGTCTGCAGGGAGAGGGGCTATGTCCATAGATCTAAATGCTGTGTCATTTCCCTGAATGCAAATCAGAGGAATTTGCGTCTATCAAAGTGGTTTGTTTGCAGATTAGTCTAATTAAGACAACATTCCCAGCACAACACTGGATTCATTATTGTATCAAAGAAACCTCTTATAAAGGCACTTTACAGCATTATTCATCCAGTGTTCTGTCACACTTGTTTTTAGTTTTCACCAAAGCTCCTGGTTAAATATTCCACACTGGAACATGTCTGACAGCTCCTTTTGCACCAACAACACATGCACACATGCAGATCAGACACATCATGGCCCTACTGTATCTCACACTACAGTTAGAATAGGCTCAGTCAGAACGTAAAAATGATCCCTCACATAACTTCCTTAAGTTTGTACACCTATCTATAGTTTATGTTGTAGACTTTGCGTATAGGCTTATAATTTCAGAACCATAAGAGATCGAAGCTTGCCGTTTTTTTTGTTTTGCTCATTTTTGACAGGCTCCCTCTAAAGTACCTACTAAACATGACTGTCCTGAGAGGGCTGATTTATCCCTATACAGTACCCTCATACAGCACCCCCTGCTGTCGCACTTCAACAGTGACATGTGTAGAAGCATCATACACATCAAAATCTCCAATAATCGGCAATAATCATTTCTATATTTCCTTTCAATTTTATTTATTAAGCAGAGAAGATTTAAATGACCTCTTGCAAAAATATGGGTAAATGAAAAAAATCACAATAAAACATAACCATGCAATTCGCTGCAACGATAGAGGCCAAGGGTTGAGTTGACCTTTTAAAATACCCACACAACGGAGCAGGAGATATGAGGTGGCACTTAAGATGCTTGTTCAAATCTATATTGTGAATTCTTTGAAAATACCCAAATTTGTGCACCATTTTTAGCAAAAAGCCTATATCTATAGTTTTCCACCTCTGCAAATCTGAGGGTCTGTTTTTAATATTTCTAAAGCGTTATCTGAATCGTGCCAGTCTACTCCTCCATGTAACATCCACTGAAGGTCTCGCCTGCGTCTTTTGGATAGTAATCATCCGTCATTGCTTCCTTTGGCCTGAGGATAAATAACCATAAGCATTACCATGATAATACTCAAGTTCCTCTTTATTCCTGAGCTGTGACTCACTTGCAGGCCTTGACGTTGACACAGATTGTGTGAACGTCATCCGTGGTGCTGAGCTCCTCCACGAGCACCTGGAGTTTGGCCTTCACAAACTTCTGGCAGCGTGACTTGAGGAATCCGATTTTGTCGCAGACAGACAGAAGCTTGGAGGTGAGAGTCTGCAGAAAACAGGCACATTTTATTTCCCTGCCTGTTCCAGAAAAGTTTACCTACAGAGTCTTGAGTTCTGTGGAAGAGAAGAGGAGGCGTGTCCGCTCTTACCTTCTCTGTGGGGTTTTTCCAGCCTCTTCTTCACCTTGTTCATAACCCACTTACAGGTCCAGCATAGTCCTGGCAACTGAAAGTAATGACAAAAGAGCTCAAATCCTTATCAAATAAAAATGTACAAATTCAGGCACTGTCGGAGAGGAGCAGGACAGCCAAAACAATAAATATGTAGATACAATAGACAAAAATGTGAAAACATGAAAGGTATTTACAGTCAATTCCATATATTTTAAAGGCACACTGCGTATCATTTTGAACTATACTGTTGTCATCAGTACAACACATGTTCCTAATGACCAGCTCAACACAGAAATTCTTTTATTGGAGTGGGTAATCAAAGAATGGATTTGGATGACAATCTAACCTTAAAGGATCTGTATCATGCTATTTTAGCCATTCCAAAGTAAAGTATAGGCATATATATGATATATTGTACCTCTATCACTATGGAGTACTCATTTTTGAGAGAAATATAAGTATTTTGGGGGGTATTTTCCCTACCCGGAAGACAAGACGCTTCGATTCAGTTAACTCCGCCCCTCTCTCCGCTCATTCCACATTTGCAGTATTATAAATATAAATATTGCTGCAAAAAGTGAAGTTACTTCACATAATGCAGTTATAAGGAGTTGACATGTGCAACACAGTTTCATAAATGGCTAACACACACGCTAACACACACGCTAACACGCGTTTTGATTGACTCACCGCTCAGCATGGCCTCCCCATCGTCGGGTGTTTACGTTATGGCCCTCGTGTTGGTTATAAAAGTTAATCCACTTTGATTCTGGCCAAGGTTCACCAAGCATCCATCAGGTTGGTTGATATAGTAGCTAGCTTAATCCCGGAAAGAAATTCCAACTTCTGGCAAGTGCACTCTTCTTTAGGAAGGTTGAATAGTCCTGTTCCTCTCGTAGCCAAACGCGCATCCGTGGCATTATCGGTAAGAAAAAAGAACAGGCGGTGTCCAGAGTAGGTTAGAAAGAGCTCAGTCTTCAAAAACAACACTTATGCTCGGATCCATGGCTCCTCCAGCCGTGGGTGCGCTTGATTAGCGTCGTGGGACAGCACAGACGCGTCGGAGAGTTGCTGTTTTTTTTTTTTTTTTTTTTTTTTTTTTTCAACAAAAAAAAAAAAAAAAAAAAAGTTTTATAAATAAAAATCAGGCCGTAAGGCATTACATTACAGACGTAGAGCACTTCCGTTCCGCTGTGACGACACAACTGAACAGCTCAGTCGTTTACCAGGAGAGGGAGCAGCTGCTCAGAGAGCAGGATTCAGGAGGATTACTTAGAACTGCGTGAATGAAGCCAAAAACCGCTCTGGGGTGTTTTTGATAAGGAAATAGCATAACAACATGGCTAAAAACTCAAAAAAGTCGATTTTGCATGATATAGGACCTTTAAATCTCACACTGTATTTGGCTGCTTTTAGTTGACATCTCCCAGTAAAGTATAAGTATAAGTAATGATTGGATATGGTTATTATGTGAACGGGAATGAGGAATAAGAAAAAGGAAAAAGTACAAATTGTAAATAAAAATAAATAAATAAAAAAGTTATATATATGGTATTATATATATTGGTAAACTGCATACATTTCTATCTTCACGTTATGTCTTTTTACTTTAGAAGTCTTGTAAACATCCTGTGATTTTGTTCTTGTAAAACATGAAATGCTTTTCTCGAAAAATGCTGCTTTATTTAAGGTCAATGTGGACATTTGTAATTGTGTAATTCAGGAATTTGTAAAGTGTATATTGTATGTAAACATGAGCTGTTGTATTACTGTATCCGGAATGTAAATTAATCTTGAATATGGGGTAGGCACTTATAAGCTTTCTTGCTTCGGCCTACTCCTTTGAGTTTTTTGTTGCTTGTTTGTTTTCTGCACTGCAATAATGCTGTCACTCAAATAAATCCAATCAATCAATCAATCAATCAATCAATCAAAAGTTACAGTCATGTCTTAGGAGAGGTGAGGCGCACACTGCAAAGGCTAATGTGTGTTTTACATTCATAGTTTTCAATAATGGAAAATATCTGTCGTAAAAATATCTGTCGTAAAATAAATACCTGTATTTAAATTGTATTAAAGGATCTGTATCATGCTATTTAGCCATTCCAAAGTAAAGTATAGGCATATATATGATATATTGTACCTCTATCACTATGGAGTACTCATTTTTGAGAGAAATATAAGTATTTTTGGGGGTATTTTCCCTACCCGGAAGACAAGACGCTTCGATTCAGTTAACTCCGCCCCTCTCTCCGCTCATTCCACATTTGCAGTATTATAAATATAAATATTGCTGCAAAAAGTGAAGTTACTTCACATAATGCAGTTATAAGGAGTTGACATGTGCAACACAGTTTCATAAATGGCTAACACACACGCTAACACACATGCTAACACGCGTTTTGATTGACTCACCGCTCAGCATGGCCTCCCCATCATCGGTGTTTACGTTATGGCCCTCGTGTTGGTTATAAAAGTTAATCCACTTTGATTCTGGCCAAGGTTCACCAAGCATCCATCAGGTTGGTTGATATAGTAGCTAGCTTAATCCCGGAAAGAAATTCCAACTTCTGGCGAGTGCACTCTTCTTTAGGAAGGTTGAATAGTCCTGTTCCTCTCGTAGCCAAACGCGCATCCGTGGCATTATCGGTAAGAAAAAGAACAGGCGGTGTCCAGAGTAGGTTAGAAAGAGCTCAGTCTTCAAAAACATTATGCTCGGATCCATGGCTCCTCCAGCCGTGGGTGCGCTTGATTAGCGTCGCGGACAGCACAGACGCGTAGGAGAGTTGCTGTTTTTTTTTTTTTTTTTTTTTTTTTTCAAAAAAAAAAAAAAAAAAAAAAAGCTGTTTTATAAATAAACATCAGGCCGTAAGGCATTACATTACAGACGTAGAGCACTTCCGTTCCGCTGTGACGACACAACTGAACAGCTCAGTCATTTACCAGGAGAGGGTGGAGCAGCTGCTCAGAGAGCAGGATTCAGGAGGATTACTTAGAACTGCGTGAATGAAGCCAAAAACCGCTCTGGGGGTGTTTTGATAAGGAAATAGCATAACAACATGGCTAAAAACTCCAAAAAGTCGATTTTGCATGATATAGGACCTTTAATCAGGTAAAATTCTACGCTGTGAGGCTTTAATCTTCCTGAGATTTCAGGAATGACTCACAATCTTATCCATTTACTTCTGTTACCTTTTCAGTAGTTTCCACTTCATCCTGATCTTGAGGGCCATCATCGACTGCCACACTTTTTCCCTGAATCATCCACACTAAAAACAGTGATGATAATTAAGAAATACTTTGATTATTACTGACCAAAAACGATGACCGTGAATATTATCTTCTCACCTGAGCCAATGAGCAGGACACAGAGGAGCACGAGTGAAGAGCAGTTCATCTTGTCTGTCAGCTCTAACCCTGCAGTGATGGGGACAATGCATGGATCTGATGTGCAGCTTATATACCCCACATGGGAGGCTGGCCAGAGGGCTCTATGCATGCAACACATTCACCACAACTGCAACTTTTCAGATTGAGGACCACTTTCAGAGCAACACCGCAACCACGGCAACAATTACTAAGAAAGGTTGAGAAAAAATCCTCCCACCCAGACGAGAACCACAATGAGTGTTCAGTAGGACATAGGGTTTTTGAGAATAATCAGAGGTCTGTTAAAGAGGGGGTATTATGCTTTTTTCAATCACATAGCACCAGTCTATAGCATACTACAATGATGACGTAACCTTCTGTTGGTCTGTATATGCAGTAAATTAAAATAACTGCCTTGAATAAAATTGCTCTCTCAAAATGGCTGTACTGAACGTCTTGAAATAGGCCTCTGTCTCTTTAAGAAGCTTTCCGACACGCCCCCTTCAGCACACTGCTGTGGCATCTAAACAACACTACTGTGCGGGGAGGGGGCTCTGCTGAGCTGAGGAGCCGTGGTTGGTGGCTTGGCTGGTGACAAAAGGTCCAGAGGCGTCTCCAGGAGGTGGGGGCGTTCCTAGGAGGACTGAGGCATAGCTACACCTAAAATGGCTGCCGTCTAAGTTTTTACTGATTACTCAAAAATATGTGAATGAGCCAAGGCAACACTCCAGGCATGTGTTTAATGAGGGAATGACATAATAACATGATATAAAGCTTGAAAAAGTCGATTTTACATAATACCCCCTCTTTAAGAGAATATTGGGGAGCAGACATTATCATTAAGTCCAAAAACACACCATACATGTCCAGGATAAAGTTATTGAGAAGTATAAAGCTGGGTTAGGTTATAAAAAGATTTCCCATTGTCCAGTTCTCAAAGTACAGTTAAATACACCATCCAGGAATGGAAAGAGTATTGTATCACTGCAAACCTACCAAGACCCGGCTGTTCTCCTAAACTTACTGACCGAACAAGGACCACACTGACCAGAGCTGTTACCAAGAAGCCTATGATGACCCTGGATGAACTGCAGAGAGCTACAGCGAAGGGGGGGAAACTGTGCACAGAACAAATATTAGTCGTACACTGCACAAATCTGGCCTCATGGCAGTGTGGCATTTTTAAAGAAAACCATATGTAATCTATACATAAGTCCCCTTTGCTGTTTGCCAGAAGCCACATGGAGACCACACAGTGGCTTCTGGCAAACAGAAAATGGGACTTCTAATGGTTTTCTTTCAAAAATAGATTGTTTTAGCCACTCTGCCATAAAGGCGAGATTTGTGCAGTGTACGACTAATACACTAATCTTCGCCTTTCCACTGCTCAAAGCTGTACACGTGCGTGAAACGTGCATATAAACAATTTGCTTGAACAATTCGGACATGCAGGAGGGATTGTGAGTGCTAGAAACGAGTTTGGGCTAAAAAAAAAAAGTGAAAGTTTGTGCTGGAAAAATCAGGTACTCCAGCTTTAAGAATTCAACTTGATATGTCCATGTCGGCGGCACGGTTGTACAGCGGTTAGCGCTCGTGCTTCACAGCTAGAAGGTCAGGGTTCGATTCCCACCAGGCACGGGGCCTTTCTGTGTGGAGTTTGCATGTTCTCGTGTTGGGGCTCGAATGCGAGTGCCTGGTGGTCGGGCCTTTGCCCACGTGGGCTTGCTCATAGCCCCCCAGCTCAGCCGTCACGTGTTGGAGTTCACCTCGGTGAACGAGAGGGTCGCGTCCGTCGCGTCTCTCACCGTTGTCTCGGCCTATGGGCCTATGTCTCGGTGCAGAGTACCCGGCCTTCTTGGAGTCCCTGGGAGGGGTACTAGATAGTGCTCAGACTGGGGACTCCATTGTTCTACTGGGGGACTTCAACGCCCACGTGGGTAACAACAGTGAGAGCTGGATGGGGGTGATTGGGAAGAACGGCCTCCCCGATCTGAACCCAAGTGGTGTTCTGTTATTGGACTTCTGTGCTAGTCACAGTTTGTCCATAACGAACACCATGTTCGAGCACAAGGGTGTCCATAAGTGCACGTGGCACCAGGACACCCTAGGCAGGAGGTCGATGATCGACTTTGTAGTTGTGTCATCTGATCTCCGGCCGCGTGTCTCGGACACTCGGGTGAAGAGAGGGGCTGAGCTGTCAACCGATCACCACCTGGTGGTGAGCTGGATCCACTGGCAGGGGAGGAAGCCGGTCAGACCTGGCAGGCCCAAACGTGTTGTGAGGGTCTGTTGGAAACGTCTGGTGGATCCCTCTGTCGGTAGGGTCTTCAACTCACACCTCCGGAAGAGCTTCACCCAGATTCCGAGGGAGGTTGGGGACATGGAGTCCGAGTGGACCATGTTCTCCTCCTCCATTGTCGATGCGGCTGCTCGTAGTTGTGGTCGTACAGTATCTGGTGCCTGTCGCGGCGGCAATCCCAGAACCCGGTGGTGGCGCCCGGAAGTAAGGGATGCCGTCAAGCTGAAGAAGGAGTCCTATCTGGCCTTGTTGTCTTGTGGGACTCCGGAGGCAGCTGAGAGGTACCGGCAGGCCAAGCGTGCTGCAGCTCGTACGGTCGCAGAGGCAAAAACACAGGTCTGGGAGGAGTTCGGAGAAGCCATGGAGGAGGATTATCGGTCGGCCTCAAAGAGATTCTGGCAAACCATCCGGCGCCTCAGGAGGAGGAAGCAGTGCTTCACCAACACTGTTTACAGTGTGGATGGGGAGCTGCTGACCTCGACTGGGGATGTTGTCAGGCGGTGGAAGGAGTACTTCGAGGATCTCCTCAATCCCACCGTCACGTCTTCTGATGAGGAAGCAGAGGCTGGGGACTCAGAAGGGGACTCGCCCATCACCCAGGCTGAAGTCACTGAGGTGGTTAGAAAGCTCCTCGGTGGCAAGGCTCCGGGGGTGGCTGAGATTCGCCCTGAGTACCTTAAGTCTCTGGATGTTGTCGGACTGTCTTGGCTGACACGTCTCTGCAACATCGCGCGGCGGTCGGGGACAGTGCCTCTGGATTGGCAGACCGGGGTGGTGGTCCCTCTCTTTAAGAAGGGGGATCGGAGTGTGTGCTCCAATAAGCCCAATGCCCATCTCGGCTCGCCCGTTGCATTATGGGTAATGGAATGTCTTTTGGCTACCAAACAATAATGATAGTTAGCGTAAAGCAACGAAGAAAGCTCTGATTTGGACCGTTTTAACCGCTGGAAAGTTCATGATTTAAAGCATTTTTGTTGTGGCCATGGAGCCTGTTACAATATTAGCTTAAAGTCTATTTTTATAACCAGGGCTGCGTACGGAGATAAGACAGAAACGAAACTGCCATTCATACTAAGAGATGCTGTCAAAAGTGACGACCAGTCTTTGTTCATATAGTTGGAATAACTATGGAATAACTATGTGAGAAAAACATTTGTGACCCTTGAAGGCGACTGTTGGACAAAGTCCAGGGTCTGAAACTGTGGCCGAATGTCGCCGATATTCACAACATTTAAACTGAAATGAGAAATAAAAACATAGAATCCCTCTTTTTTTGTCAATAAGGAGGTGGTCAGTAGACAAAATCTTTTCTTAATTGTGACCAGAGAGATCCACATACACATATATAGGCTATGCCATCTAAATGTACTTTATTTTATTTATTTTTTACGAGTGATCTGATGGTACAACTTAGCTAATCGGTCGCTAATTTGACAGACGGAAATGTACACACTATATTTAACATCAACATTGTTTTGGAACTTTTCCCTGTGATTACAAGACGAATTCAAATGATTAAAAAAAGTGAGGGTGTCTGTGTCGGGCTGATCCCAGGTCCTGTCGTTTCCCTGTCCGCGATGGTCCGCTCCTGCCTACGGAGCCGCCGCCCTGACTTTTCCCTCACTTTCAAGATATTGACAACTTAAATATTTCCAAGAAATGTCCCTTGAGACTTATAGTCTGTAAACCAATGCCCGTAAGCTTTATAGTTCACGGTTATGGCTCAATATACTTCAGTGTTCACGCTCCGCTACCTTAACTCGCTCACACATTTCAATGGCGGAGTGGTTTGTTTGGTAGCCGAAATTAGGAGCCTGATTGACTCACGCATGCGCAGTCGAGATGGGCATTGGGCTTATTACAGAGGGATCACACTCCTCAGCCTCCCCGGTAAGGTCTACTCCAGGGTGCTGGAGAGGAGGATCCGGCCGATAGTCGAACCTTGAATCCAGGAGGAACAATGCGGTTTTCGTCCCTGTCGTGGCACACTGGACCAGCTCTATACCCTTCATCGGGTGCTCGAGGTTCGTGGGAGTTCGCCCAACCAGTCCACATGTGCTTTGTGGACCTGGAGAAAGCGTTCGACCGTGTCCCTCGTGGTGCCCTGTGGGGGTGCTCCGGGAGTATGGGGTCCGGGGTCCTCTGTTAAGGGCTGTCCGTTCCCTGTATGACCGCAGCAGGAGCTTGGTTCACATTGCCGGCAGTAAGTCAGACCTGTTCCCAGTGCGTGTTGGTCTCCGCCAGGGCTGCCCTTTGTCACCGGTTCTGTTCATTACCTTTATGGACAGAATTTCTAGGCGCAGCCAGGGACCGGAGGGTGTCCGGTTTGGGAACCTCAGGATCTCATCTCTGCTGTTTGCAGACGATGTTGTTCTGTTGGCTTCATCAAATCAGGACCTTCAGCGCGCACTGGGGCGGTTTTCAGCCGAGTGTGGAGTGGCCAGGATGGGGATCAGCACCTCCAAATCCGAGGCCATGGTTCTCCACCGGAAAAAGGTGGCTTCCCCTCTTCAGGTCGGTGGAGAGTCCTTACCTCAAGTGGAGGAGTTCAAGTATCTCGGGGTCCTGTTCACGAGTGAGGGACGGATGGAGAGTGAGATCGATAGACGGATCGGTGCTGCGTCAGCAGTGATGCGGTCGCTGTATCGGACTGTTGTGGTAAAGAGGGAGTTGAGTCGGGGGGCAAAGCTCTCGATTTATCGATCGATCTACGTTCCCACCCTCACCTATGGTCATGAGATTTGGGTAATGACCGAAAGGACAAGATCGCGGATACAAGCGGCTGAAATGAGTTTCCTTCGCAGGGTGGCTGGGCGCACCCTCCGAGATCGGGTGAGGAGCTCAGTTACCCGGGAGGAGCTCGGAGTAGAGTCGCTGCTCCTTCACATCGAAAGGAGCCAGCTGAGGTGGCTAGGGCATCTGTTTCGGATGCCTCCTGGTCGCCTCCCTCGGGAGGTGCTCCAGGCATGTCCTATTGGGAGGAGGCCTCGTGGAAGGCCCAGGACACGCTGGTGGGACTATGTCTCCGAGCTGGCCTGGTGTCGTCTCGGGGTCCCCCAGAACAGCTGGAGGAGGTGTGCGTGGATCGGGAAGTCTGGGCATCTCTGCTGAGACTGCTAGCTCCGCGACCCGGCCCCGGATAAAGCGGAAGAAAATGGATGGATGGATGGGCTTGTTTACATGCATGAGACCCATATGTTCATTAACATGGACTGTCCTGACCAAATAAACCAATAAACAAAATTAATGTCCCTTCCCAATTTTCCAGTGGCTACCAGAGTGGTTGACACTCAAGAAAGGTTCATGCATAATGTTAGTGTGGCTTTTCTGAAAACAAATAATTACTGAATTAAAACAAGAATTTACCAAGTCCAAATAACTCAAATTAATAATTGTATGTAATTCACAATTTTCCTAGAGCTTAGACAATAGATTTGATCAGGATTCATGTGAATTTAATAGTTTTATTTTACTTTGATCTGCTATCTGCTTCATCTGTAAGTTGTCTGTGATTGGTTAAATCCACCTGTCACTCACACAGAGCACGACCAATAGGTGAAGTCGGTGTGTAAAAGTAGTAGTAGTAGTATGCCTAAAAAAAACAGTGATTTGCAATGCAGCAATCCCTACACATTTGGATTTTACAGTATGATTTGATATATATTAAGAAGACATCAAGAACCATGTCCACCAGTACCACGGAAAGAGCATGCAAATGGCTCTGTTTGAAATTAGGAGATTCATAGGTTGCTGCCTCCGCTCAGGAGTGCACACATATTCTCCTGCAATACATAAAGAACACATACACACAACACGTAATAGATATTTATCAATTGTTGTTTTTCCAAATGTTTTCCTTTTTTTTAATCCAATAGTTACAATAATGTCAGATTATAACAAGATAGCAACATTAAAAGTAGGGCCGGGACGTTTCAGATTGATGATACTTAAATTTGATTAATTGCGATTAATTAATTGCAAAGGCCATAATTAACTCGATTACACATTTTGATCATGTCCCACTACTAATTAAAAGCATTTTCATTCCCGGGAACGCTTCATTGACCCAGTTCACAATAATGTATTTGAAGGCTGTGCAGGAATCGGGAATGGCTCCTACTTTATGTATTTGTATGACTTTTCAAATACAATTGCCATTTGTTGCAATAATGTATAAAGCAGTTTTAACATTAGGCCATTTTAGCAAATATTTTGAAACTTTCCACACCAAGTCAGTGAACTTTTTCATTAACAGTACAATCCAAATCTTATTCTTGAAATTAGGCTACATACATGAGGATTTAACTAGAGTCTAATGGGACAGAACTATGGACTAAACCTACAGAACAAACCTAAACTGAGCTAGGACTCAGGCTGCACCACGGGAGTGTTTTTGAATCAGTTTTTGTAGTTGTCTCTGTGGTTTACTGCATGGTCTGTGCAAAAACAATTTGGTGCAATAAGCGTGAGAAAGTGTGCACCACTGACAGACACCAAACTGGTGTGTTGAAGCTTTCCATAGCATTTTAACGAAAGATTAGGGAAGAAAGAAAGAAAGAGAGAGAAAGAAAGAAAGAGAGCAAAGAAAGAAAGAAAGAAAGAAACCAGTAGAGGGAGCCGTATCTTCACATTTGAGAGTCTGTAGGGAGAGGGGCTATGTCCATAGATCTAAATGCTGTGTCACATTTTGGATGCCTAGTTGATTGAGTCTTATTATTTCCCTGAAACCACTATCAAAGTGGTTTGTTTGCAGATTAGTCTAATTAAGACAACATTCCCAGCACAACACTGGATTCATTATTGTATCAAAGAAACTTTATTCTTATACATATTTACAACAGAACAATGTCTGTTTTCATAAAGCTCAGTGTAGGCCAGTATTGTCTCACTAAATACAACGCACTGTAAATGCAAACGTCTGACAGAATCTCTGTGTTATGGACTTTCAGAAACCGCAGAAGACATACTTAAAACACAAACTTCTATGTGATTGTGACTCTTCACCATCTCTCTGTGAATGACTGACGCAGCTGGAGCTGGGCCCTGCACGCTGGTCAGACAAACCTCTCCTAGATACGCATTTCTCACTTTCATAGGTCTAATAAACACAACCAGAGGGATGTGTAAAGTACAGACAGGGTTCTGTTGTCAAGTGTCTCATCTACAATCAGGACCTGTGAACAGTTACCAAACTATAATGTGACGTCTAAGGAAATGTTCACAATCAAAACAGCATGTGGACGTTTTTAGACCAAATAACTGAGTTAATCATAGTATTATGTACTGTCTAACTTGTAAGTATGAAATCAACATGTTTATGTAAATGTCGTTTTTCAAATGTACTGTATGTCAAATAAATAATCTGTCAGAAAATGCATGATGGCTAAACAGTCATGGGGCTAATTTCTGCAAGGCTGCACATGAGCGAGTTTAAAAGCGCTGTTTATTCATGTTGAAAACATAATCTATTGTTCAAATCAATGTCCAATCTGACCACAACATCGGCATGTACCCTCACTAATAAAACGGTCTATTTGATATCAATTATAGATCACATCTTGAACCACAAAAGCTGAAGACCTGCTAACCCTGCAGTCGAGAGCAGTGCCACTCCCACAACAGTCCTCTTGGTGTGTCTTCTGCACGTGTCTCTTTTCAGATAATCTCCAGCACATCACAGGGAACGTAGCCCCTCTTTTTGCCACATGCCACTCGGATGAAGCCGCTGTGCTCCTGTTCACTGCTCACACAGATCTGCAGGCACAAGACTGAAGGTTAGAACAGACAAAAACCTGGAAGAGTAGAAGTAAACAAAAAAATAAAAAATACTTGGAAACAAAACATGAAATAATCTAAATTGTAATATTTCCAGAAAAAATGCCTAAGGAAAATATATAGACAAAAGCTGAATCTATTTCATATGGCAGCACAAATAACTTTACTCAAGTAAGAGTATTGATACTTCACTATAATAATATTCTGCACCCCATTTATATAAATCAATTTCCATGGTTGGCATTGTTTAAACTGTGAACAGAAACTATTTATCTGTGTATATAATCTTGATAAATTTACTCACAAACCAGAAGTATTATCTGAGCATCACTGAAAGGATTCTAATAACATGACACATTTTTCCATAAACAAATCATGCAAAACTGGACATTCCCCAAGGACCAGGCTACTGCAAACAGAAAGGCCGGGGTCATCATATCCATGTGGGGGGGGGATACTCTGTGTCCTAACATGCCCCAGGACACAGTGTGGGAAATAAGGAATAAGGCCCCAGTACAGCCAACATAACAGAATGATAAACTTTGAATCTTCAATTAAGTATGCCGCCACAAAAAAAGTTATCATAGCAAACAAATGTGTTACTTTTGCATTAGCTTACGAAGATGTCTACTGAAGGACAATAAATCAATATGGATAACCTTGAGTAAATACTGTCAGACTGATGGACTGTAATTTAATTGTTTTACAATGTTCAACAATAGCACGTGAGAGAAAGAGAACAACACAACAATGCCCAATGGGAAGCTCATAATCACATAGATCACATGTGGGTTTATTGAATACCTGTCCTTCCTTCAGAGTGATCTGGCCTTGTTCTCTGCAGCCAATGAACGTCCTGCTACATCGGAACACCTGGTCCTCCGCATGTACCTGATGAGCAAAGGCTGCTGGGAAATAGCCAATCCTGTCCTCGATTAACCCCTGAGAGACAGACACACCGTCAGAAAGAACAGTGAGGGTAAGTATCATTAAATAATGTACAGTTTTTGCTCAATTTTTATTACACTACTTTATCTATAGTGTAAACACGAAGTGTAAAAAAAAACACACACACACAATTACCCGTCACTGTCCCTTATATAAGTTCAAACCAGATCCTATGACTAAAACCTAACCTAAACATAAAATACTATATGACAGATGAAGTTAAGGCAACCCACCCCGTAATTTTTGTAGTACCATTTAAAAAAGAAAAAAAAGTAGTGCATGTGCTACAAACTCCACCTTTGACCTGGGACAGCTGCTTGTTTAGAAAGATACGTCCAGGCCTGAGTTGTAATGAAGTGATACAAAATGCCAGTAGAGGGCGCAAGGGAGCTATGCGTTTCTAAATTGTGCTTATACAGTATGAGGCTAAAACAATTGATGGTGACCATCAAACACTCTACGCAAACTGTAGGCAATTTGACAACTGAAATGATCAAATTTAACAATGGATTAACTACATTACAATAGTGTTGTATTTTTCAGGAAAAGGACAAAAGCTTTTGATGAGAAATAACACAGTTGAAAGATTTTGCATAATATAGTGTAATTGCTATTATGTAATGATGATGTTTTTACATTTGCTATGCTATGCTTGTAACACTATGCTTTGGCCAGAGGTTGTCAGTAATGAAGTAAGTACATTTACTTAAGTACTGTCCTTGAGTTTTTGTGAATCTGTACTTTACTTAAGTTGAATAATACTTTCTACGCCGATGTAAAAAGTTAATTTGGCCATGTGTCATGTATTCTGTTAAATTTAAAAGCTTAATAATGCACACTCTATGGACAGTAGGTGGCGCTGTGCTGATGTAACTGTCAACAACAGATCATTCTCAGTCTCTGTCAATCTGTCCCGTCATGATGCTGGACAGGAGGAGAATTCAAAAGCAAAATTTGTGTTTTGAAGCTGCAGAGATGATTTTCCTAACACTTATTTAAGCTGATTTGTATTTTGGAATGGCATGGACTGGAAGCTTATTTGTATGGCGCTTTTCACATGACAGAGGTCATCCAAAGTGCTTCACGCAGAGTAGGGGATTTGTTCTTCATTCACTCCACACACGGTGGTGATAAGCTACGTATAGTATATCACTACAGTTTCCCCTTGGGTAGACTGACAGAAGCCCATCTGCACCAACACCGACACCATTCTTTACCAAACACACATAATTCATCCTGGCCTATTGTACATGTTTTTAGTGGTAGGGGAAACCGGAGTATCGGATCAAACCTACACAGACACGGGGTGAACAGGCAAACTCCACACAGAAAGGCCCAGGGGTTAAACCTGGGACCTTCTTGCTGTAAAGCGCAAGCGCTGATTGGTTAAAACCACCCGTCACTCACACAGACAATGACGGATGGTGACCAAAAGGAGAAAGGTGTGTGTAAAAGTAGAGCAGTGAATCACAATATAACAATCCCTCCATATTTGGATATCATAATTTGATATATTCATTTCACTTTACATTGTGACGTTGCCGACCTCCATGACTAAACTTTTCTGAAATGTCCGCTTTATACTCACTTTCCACCAGTCGTCGTTTGAGTCGTCAGCCAAAAGAATTCTGTCCCCTGCTCTGGAAGACATAATAAACCAGACTTATATATTTTAGAGCAAAGAAAGATGAAGTTACATCAAGTTGGCAATTTTAAAAACACTGACACTGAAAATCAGGGGTATAGTTTGTGGGGCCGTAATCTCGGACGTAACTGCGAGTAGTTTTGCAAATACATTTGCAGATGTTACGGATCAAACAAAACGCAGATGTGAGGCAGTTTAAACTTTTCTTTACATTTTGGAATATTAATATTAACTGAATTTATAATAAGTATGAATACACTATGATTGCTAATAGATTTTAAAAGAAAATATTATCATGAAAAAATATCAGTATAAAAGTAATCACAGAAAGCCGGAGAAATGGCTGATCAAGAGAAGATTTCCAATTTAATATTTAAGGGTTTATTTCTGAATTACTAGACACTAAGTGAACCTATGTCCAAGCTTAATTCATTCCTGACTGGAGCAGAGCTGTGACAGCTCATATTTAAGAAATCTCTTGTTGCCTTTGTATAATAGAGCTCTATGGACTTCTCATGTATTTCTGAATGGCCCCCTGCCTCGGAGCCCAGATTGACTGATATGAATCGAATGTCACATTTAGGTGCTGTTAATGAGGCCACTCCAGAGAATGAGTCTATGAGGACCCCAGCCTAAAACAGAGAAGATAATTAGATCCTCGTGTATTCTTGTTACGCAGAAGAAAACCTCCTGTGCTTCCTATGACCATGTAAGTACATTATTGAAAGGCCTTGTAAAAATAGGTTTAGAAAACTGATACAGAAACACTCATCACACAACAAGGAAATAATCACAAATATGTAGACAATATAATGTCCACTGCAAGCAATTATGTTACAGTGTGTTCATGGAGTCTTACTATGTATAAAATCTGGCAACTCTGTGAACATGATCTGAAATCCATGTGATTCTTGTATAAGTTTGACAGTTCATTTTTAAGTCTCCTCTCAAATGCTAACGCTCCTGAATATGTTTAAAATATGTGCTGTCAACAACATTTTGAATTTGAATAAATCGCAAATCTAATTGGAATACTTGGCTGACCCTCATTTACAAGAGGACTTGATTAATTGCTGCAATAATAGTTTTGAAAAGACCATAATTTTGTTTTAATTTGGACTGTGGGTTAAGTCAAAACAGGACGGACTGTGCAGATACCGCATAAATGTGAGGACTGACCGGACTTCCAGGTCGTGGCTCTCCTGGGCGGTGTAACTGTTCAAGGCCACATAGGTGTCCAGCTTCAAGATGTCCTGGTGAAGGTGACTGGGCTCCAGCTAAACAGACAATCGCACACACAAACAAGGTGTACATGTAAAAACATTGTCAGAAATGTAACGGTATTGTAATCAAAACAAAAGTCTCATGGTGATTTTAGGGATTTGTAGCTGGCTATAATGCATTGCTTGTCTAAGCTCCATAAGGCATGTTATAGTTAAATCTATTCATAGAGAATACTCAAATCATACTGGGGTGTTGATACCATCCTATGTGGATATTGTTACTGACGCAAAAAAAAACAGAAAATCTGTGACATGTATTTTAGATTACAACACTGTTTTGAGTAGATATAAACTGATCACATAAGCTAAGAGGCCTTGTTTACCGCCACGAGTTCACGTTCAATCTGCTTTGAGTGCAGTGTCGACACAAGTGGGAACAGTGGGATCGCTCTATTCACACTTTTTCCAGTTTGTGGGTGTGGAGGAAGTTACAGGGAGGTGTTGAAACAATTAAAAGTGAGGCACAGGATGATGCATTTTGTGTTTGCCGAAATGAAATCATCAGTAAAAAAAAAAAGAAAGAAAAAATAGTCCAATTGGACAAACAGAGAGGGGAATGAAGAAAAATTGTTCCCGGTTTGTTTGTGGCTCCATGGTGTTTTTGACAAATGAGTGGAGCTAAGGCCTAAGTGCCTCTGCGGCCTCCAGCTCGCCACAACAAGAGGTGCCATCCGTTACAGCTGACGAATAGCTCATGAGCACCTATTCATGAGCAGCAGCGGGAGAAGACTTTTATTCTATTTGGCAAATTCGTTTAGGTTTGTGATAGTGGGGCGGTGGATTAAGCGTGCACCTCGTAATCAGAGGGTCGAAGTCCTACGATTCTTTTCCTTTTCTAGATCTTGGACATATGCTCGGGAGTACCTAGTTCAAGATTTTGGACTATTCTACAAGTTGATGGGGGACCATGTCTTTATATGTTGAGATCGGACACTGCCACACTTCTTTCTGAACTTACTGTATGAAGAATTACAGTATCCGGTAAATCCATAGCCGATGACGAAACAAACTGTCACCTAAACCTGCTGCTGAAATGACCTCACACTCCTCAACCCCAATGATCAGCCGCAGCATGAGCCAGTCTCACCCCATCCGTCTGTGCGAGTGCAGCTCTGATGGCTCGTGTGACCAGATGGCGCTGTGTTCCTGTCTCTCTATTGGAATAGCTGCTACTGCTGGAGAGACGGGGGCCATCTTGGAGCATTTGTCTTTGCTCATTGCCCCGCCAAGCCTCCATCTGCGCGCCCACCATTCACGGTTAATGGAGCCATCGTGCTGACAGACAAACTGCCCACTTCAAGCTGCGCTCCGCCGCGACAGGGGCTCCCTAAAAGTCCGGATGAATCGAATGTTACGGCTACTACCTGTTTTCCTAGCTACTGTATGTCCAATTCAAACACTAAAACCCCAATCAATTTGACCATTCAACTCATATTCATTCTCAAAATCAGCACCAGTACGGCAAAGAACACCAGAGTACAACATGACAAACTCCTGGTAAACCACGCACCCGAAATGTCGAGAATTTAGAGAGTCACCTTCATTCCGATCTGGTCCCTGGCTCTACGAAGAGGAGCCTTGTATGGTTATTTGAAGATTTTTGTGTTTATACAACTGCATCAATGGTCTTTTTCCACAAGTGACAAACTGTTAAAACAAAATAGCTGTGTGCACGTATTGATAGTGAATCTCCCTCTACAAAGGAAGCCACCCAAGAAGTTGAACGGTCCAAATAATGATGATTTTGCTAGTATAAAACAGGGAGTGTCACTGTAATCTTTTCCTTTCAGCATTTCTTCATTGCAGTTGGTCAGTCTCTGGACATTACAAACTCGTGGGTCAAGGCCACACCATCTCAGGCAGCCTGGATATAATCTATAACAGACAACAGGAAGGGGCTGTTTCCATCCAAGTCTTGGAAAAAGTTCACCACATGGATGTGCAGTGGAGCGTGGTGGACACAGAGCAAACTGGCTGTGCGTCAGTTCCCAGACCACTCATAGATTTGTGGAGATTATTCACTGTGACTGGCAGTGGAAGAGCAAACAAAAAAAAAAACGATTCATAATTAGAAATGTAACTTTAGAATGTATTTGTTTAATATCTGCGTATATGGCAGAGACAGTGCAGGTTGATGAAAACACGTGAGGCGCCATACAGTACGGGCGGATTGTAAATATTGACTAAATTGTATCTGCCCTAACCCTAACCCTTTGGATTTGTGGGCGAACTCTAAGCCTTTATGAAAAACATGCCCGGCCATTAAGACTTGTGGGAAAAATGAAATTAACAACCTGAACATGAAGTTATTATGGCGATGTAGCCTGGCCAGACAGACCTCTCTGTGCATGAAAGAATGTGGGTCTGGACACACACGGATGGTTTCTGATTGGCGGCTGTGGCTTTAGTTGAGTCACTCACAGCAGTCGCACAGAATTCATGAGAGAACGCTGTTGTAGTCCACAATCAAAGAAGTTTAAAACAAACTGGAGACAAAGGCTGCACTGGCTGAAATATTTGCCTCACTGCTGTCACGTTTGCGGTTTGCTGATTGGTTTAATTCTGTGAGTGTTAGGCCCTCCCTTTGAAAAGGCTCCAAGGGTTCGGTTCCCAACTGGACGGGGCCTTTCTGTGTGGAATTTTGTCTGCGTAGGTTTCCCCTACCACTAAAACATGTACAATAGGTTCATTCTATCATCTGGAGATGGGTCCCCGAGTGCCGGCCAATGCTGGCAGCTCACTGCTCCTACAGGTCGCCCCAGTGGCTTTGAGGATGGGTCAAATGCAGAGAAGGAATTTCCCTACAGGGATGAATAAAGTACAACTTAACTTAACCAAGTGCTGCATGTCCAGACTACTTCTCTGAGCAGGGCTTTTCTGCCTGTCCTCTGTCGAGAGCGGACGTGTTTTCTGACTGCTCCTGCCCCTGCTTTTTTCTGCTGCTGCTAGTGTCTTGTCTGACTTATCTTAATTTTCTCTGGACTCCCTGCCCGCTGTCCTCCTAAACCGGCTAACCATGGAATTGATCAGTTGGTCTTTCATCGCAATTGACAAGATTTTTTCACAAAGAAATGGAGCTGTGGGGGAGCCTTCTTGTCCACAGGGAACGTTACAGGCCGGCTACGGATTTGACTCTTGGAATAAGTGGAAGGTCGTATGTCTGGCCCCCCTCTCTGTGGAAGATGTCAAAGATATTTATCTTTTTGGGCTTATGGTAACAGGGTACCTGCTAACTGGACTAGGAGTGGCCCTGGTTTATCGCAAAGTTGGCAAATTGGCATCAAAAAAAGAGACCCCGCTGCTGTCGATCGAAATCAAAGAACGTTTTGAAGCAGTGAGCGCCAATATGATGGAATTACAACGGAAAGTGGCGAAAAGGACCTTTCTTCTCGTTATGAGGAAAGATTATGGAAGATGGATTACATCTTGGCAAAGTCACGGGAGATGTCTCAGGAGGTCTTGGGACAGATCTCGAGGCTTTGCAGAACTTTGGATGGACTGAGATGGCCACTACCTGCTGCGGATGTCTGAATAATGTTGAAGACCAATGAAAAGCACATTGATTTTTTAAAGTTAAAAAACAGAATAATTATCCCTGTGCAATGTCAACATCCCACACCAAGGCCAAGCCACGGGTGAAAGGACTGACGCCGGGCTCATACATGAACATAAACATTTCAAGGTTTTTCTGCGGAGAAGCCTCAAACTGCACAACACGAAGTGTCCTGCCCCTATCCTACCGCCCTCCCTCTGAGTCCGTCTCACTACTCACTAGGCCCCACCACCCCTGCCTTTTGTACCGAATAAAAAATTCCAGTGTGTTTTCCGCATGTAATGTGTATTATACAACTGTGTATATTTGTATATGTATGTACTTGCTTTATTGCTTATTGTAACTTCTAATTTCAGCAAATAATGGGCGCCATTTAACGGCCGCCCTGGCATGTTTGGCGCGTCTGTCCTAGCTGTGAACTTGTTCATAACAATGGCAATAAAACCTATTCTGATTCTGAGAATAGACAGGGGCTAATATACAGTAAATTAGCCTCTGTCCACTACACTACTTTGACCACTACAGTAAGGGCCTTTTGCTCACCATTGAATCGTCAGGTCTTCTCTCTGGTGAGTGGTAGTGCTCCATGCCATTCTCCAGAACTGTGAAAACTGAAACATGGAAACATGTAAATGAATAAATGTAAATGATAACTGCACAAGGTTAATATACATTTTGCCTTGAAGGGCAATTGTAACCAAGCGTCACAAATCAATTCAAATAGACTAATTTGATAAATGAAGCCTGACACCTTGAGGCTCTCGCGTTCTTTAAAATGATTATGGATCATATGTAAGTGTCGGTAAACCTTTTCCCTGAGCCTGTTCTTTTACTAATATCAGGTGGCTTTCAGCTTTTGTCCTGCATGTTTTCCTTCCACAAATGTTGGAACAGCATCCTCGCTTTGGATTGCCAACAGCATTTAATTTGAAGCCGCTACATACCAGACTGACATTTTGTATAATGTGGAAAACAAACACGCTTCACTTTCTCTGGCCTCTCACCGTCGTCGCTGTGTTTCCTGGACAGCTCCTGCTTACTGCTGTGAGCCACCACCTCTTCTGGAACTTTGTCCAAGTCACTCAGCTGCACAGACAGATGCATCGATTACGCAACGTTATCTTAATCACTGCCTGCCTCCCTTAATTGAACAAACATGCCGTGTTTTTTGGATGAACACTTGGAAACTATTACCATAACCCCTGTTGGGCTCATTGTTTGTGAGCGGCTGCATTCGCCCATTCATTAACAGCTGCACAGGACATGTCTACATGGCCCAAGTCTTTCAGGCCCAGAGTCTATCCAGGCGTAAACAAGCTGATGTAATGTAAAAATGTGCGCGTTTTGCTAACATAATGTTCATTCAATCTAATGTAGGAGAGTGTGCGCTATCTTGGAGCAGTAGAGAGCGTCATCAAAACTCGGAAGAGACTGCCTTTATTGGCAGTGTTTATGGCTCTGTGGTGGTTTTATCCGCCCAGACAATCAACAGCATAACAAATCTGTCTGATAACTCACCCTCTTAGCTCCTATCTACCCCTCTTGTTATTTGTTATGTACTTTCCAAAGAGGACATATCCATTCTTCAGTCTGCTTATGTAAATCCGGCTTATGTTTGCCAGTAATAAACAAAAAACATAGAACCTTGCAATAATAAGCACAAAATAGCAACAAAAAACAAGGATGAAAAAGTCACAAAAACCCAACAAAAAAGTGACAAAAAAAGCAACGAAAATGGAACAAAGAAGCCACAAAAGAGCGACGAAAAATGACAAAAAAGTGACAAAAAATGGATGAAAATCTGACGAAAAAATGATGAAAAAGTGACGTCAATGTGATGACAAAGTGACAAAAAAGTGTGACGAAAAATTTGGAAAAAACGCAAAAAAAAAAAAAATGAAACAAAGAGACAAAATGACAAAAAATCTACGACAATGCGGAAACAACGCGAGGAAAAAGATACTTCTTGATCAGTTTTGTAGGTCTTAGCTTTCAAATGAGGCGTTACACTGGCCTATAGGCTGTAACCTTTTAGATCTGAGTAAAGCTGAACTGGAGAAAATGCACTTGGTTAAGACTTGATACTGTAATTGTTGGAAACCACACATTCTATGACGATAGCGCTGTTTAATTTCCCACATACTGCACATTACGCAACCTGTTCGTACCGAGTTGCGCTGCGGTGACTCGGAGCCGCTCGGCCTCTTGGCCTTCTGAGCCAGAGACGTGCCGAACCTCAGCGCCTCGTACACGGGGTCCACCTTATTCCCACAGGCTTCACCAGACAGCATGGCAGGAAGAGCAGACGGGTTTAAAAACACCTAACTAACATGAACAAAGAGTAGTATTACATTGTTTTTTAATGGGTTTTGGGAAAATCTGTAACAGAAAGGATTGTATGTTCATTTTGAAATTACTTTGAATTTGAAATACGTAATTGAATTGGAGTAGGCAGATTTATGTCTGTTTTTTAACCACCTTTTATAAGCCACTCTTACTGAAATATTCCCAATCACATGCATATTTCTGCCACAGTATTGTTCAGGTGCTCTTACCGATGGGCATGACCTCTTTGATACATCCGTACTGCTCCTGGATCAGTAGTGGAGAGCTGTAGTAACGCCGGAACCCTTTTGGCTGAGCCCAGACAACACAAAAAAAAGAATCATCATTAACTGGACATTTCAACACAGAGTATAAGCTTTTAGTCGATTTCCACAGACTCATATGCTCGTGTTTTGGTCACTGATCATAATTTATCAGTGAGTTTACCTCTTAAGTAAAGCACACTCATCAAACTATTTGCATTGTTCATTGTTGTCACACATTGCTGTAATGACCATAAACTGCTGGGAGTGTAGACACTTTTTATGGAGAAATTGTGAAAGTTAGAGCTAAGAGGCGATCAGTAACTCAGTGGTTTAACAGTCCCCTCTGACATTGTGACGTATTGAAATTGGTGGAGTCATTCAGGGTTCAGTTGGTTTCTGCAGTGACGTGGAGCGGCCAGGCCCGTCTTTGTGCCCCGGGACAGGCCAGAGGGAGTAGGCTGCAGATCCCATCAGCTCCCCAGAGTGGAAACTGGGGTTGAAAGTTCACTCATAAAAAAAAAAGAAGTATCCTCAGAGGAGTTCAGTTGGACAGGGAGCATGGGCATGTTTGGTTTGGCTTCAGCAGAGGCATTACAGAGTTTCATCATAATGGATGTTTATGGTTTAGAAAGACCATGAAATCCGCCTTATCAGCTGCTTCACAAGACCTTTTCTTCGTTTCAAAAGCAGCTAGATAAATTTTATGCAAAACTGCTCGACAAATGATTAAGACGATTTCGATTCTCAATCCTCCTGGTGATTAATCAAATCTTCTAACATAAAAAAACTAAATGACTAGACTTTCATTTAGCTGCGAGTCCTCAATAGTCATACAGCTTCAGCATCAGCACACCTGGGATAAAGCCGTATGGAGGATGCCCCGGGAATGCCAGTGTCACCAAAACCAGCCATGAGGAAGCTCTCTAGATGGAGAGTAAAACGCTGGCTTCTTGTTCATAGGTAAGTTCAGTTGTTTTGTTTGAACGTTTGGAGGCGAAACATGTCATTTCAACTTTTGAAATGACATAACCAATATTTAATTAGTTTTAGTTTATTGCAACTAGGACAATGTGCCAAAACCATTAATAAAGATGCTTTGCACCGGATTTAGCTTGAGCTACTTTCCATCTACCGTTCCTGTGCAGTTACAATACAAAGTGTACAATATAAAATATAAAAAAATTAACCACTCAAATGCAAATATTAATTCATTCAACCATTCACCCGTTACAATCATCAGTCCATCAGTCCACTACAATAACACATCTCTGAAGGTCATATTTACATTCACAGCCATCTATGCTGACACGACTGGTTTTCCAATAGCACTTTCCTTGTATTGCAAGAGAAATCCTTCAGGTGTGTATAAAGTTTCAGGATCTGCGGGAGTTCGTTCCATTCTTTGATGCCTTTCAATGAGAAGGCTAGAGGAAGGGGGAACTGAACACCAGTCTTTGGGCTGCAAAGGCGTCTTGAGCGAGTGGTCCTCGTGAATTTGTGGCTCTGCTCCATCCATCCATCCATTTTCTTCCGCTTTATCCGGGGCCGGGTCGCGGAGGCAGCAGTCTCAGCAGAGATGCCCAGACTTCCCGATCCACGCAAACCTCCTCCAGCTGTTCTGGGGGACCCCGAGGCGACACCAGGCCAGCTCGGAGACATAGGCCTCCTCCCAATAGGACATGCCTGGAGCACCTCCCGAGGGAGGCGGCCAGGAGGCACCCGGAACAGATGCCCTAGCCGGCTCCTTTCGTCGTGAAGGAGCACGACTCTACTTCGAGCTCCTCCTGGGTAACTGAGCTCCTCACCCGATCTCGAAGGGTGTGCCCAGCCACCCTGCGAAGGAAACTCATTTCGGCCGCTTGTATCCGCTCTGCTCTCACGTCGTGATCTCTCCTCACGCTCCCTTCACACTCTGCATCCTGAAGACGCTTCTATCTTGAACACAGTTAATGTTAAAGTTGAGCTGATTATCAGACGGATGCCCACGACGTGAGAGAAGAGCAACGCGCTCATGACTTAAGTGAACTTTTTTCCGCTGTTGTGCGTAAGTTCCTCATCCAGACTTTCTCTCACTGCTGGAGGACTCGCTCTGTTCTTGTGCTTTAGGTTCAGCCGCGCTCATGTCGCTGTATCAAAAGAGCACAATAATAACCTCCTCTGATTTGTGTTCAGAGCCAGAGGAGCAGTGTCTGACTTTATAACATCAGTCTAACTTCAGCTCAAGCATCCCCTAGGGGACTGGAGGGGCAGTCTTTTTATAGGAATAGGCCACCGTTTTTATATACTGAGATATGTTCTAACCTTAGAACATATCTTCTAACCTATATTGTAAGGCGTAATAACATAGGAGCACTTCGACGTCCGCGCAGTTATCTCACTTTACTGCGTGGACGTCGAAGTGCTCCTAAGGTATTATTACGCCTTACAATATAGTACCTTTTTATCCACTTAAAATATCGACATGTTTTGTGTAACTATACTTGGATCCTGTAACTTTTCACATAACTGTATTTGCAGTGCCTTGCGAAAGTATTCGGCCCCTTGAACCTTATGGCAGAGTGGCAAGATCAAGCGATTTTTGAAAGAAAACCATACGAAGTCCCGTTTTCTGTTTGCTAGAAGCCACATGGAAGCCACGTGGTGGCTTCTAGCAAACAGAAAACGGGACTTCTTATGGTTTTCTTTTAAAAATGCCACTCTGCCATAAGGCCAGATTTGTGCAGTGTACGACTAATAGTTGTTCTGTGCACAGTTTCCCCCACCTGAGCTGTAGCTCTCTGCAGTTCATCCAGGGTCATCATAGGCTTCTTGGTAACAGCTCTGGTCAGTGTGGTTCTTGTTCGGTCAGTAAGTTTAGGAGGATGGCCGAGTCTTGGTAGGTTTGCAGTGATGCCACACTCTTTCTATTCCTGGATGATGTATGATGTTTAAACTGACCTCTGAGACTATCACAGAGCAGGTGCATTTATACAGAGACTGGATTACACACAGGTGGATTCTATTTATCATCATTAGTCATTTAGGTCAACATAGGATCATTCAGAGATCCTCACTGAACTTCTGGAGAGAGTTTGCTGCACTGAAAGTAAAGGGGCTGAATAATTTTGCACCCCCAGTTTTTTATTTGTTAAAAAAGTTTGAAATATCCAATAAATTTCGTTCCACTTCATGATTGTGTCCCACTTGTTGTTGATTCTTCACAAAAATTACAGTTTTATATCTTTATGTTTGATGCCTGAAATGTGGCAAAAGGTCGAAAAGTTCAAGGGGGCCGAATACTTTCGCAAGGCACTGTAAATAGGGAAAATGTGGAAGAGCTTGGTCACTTCTAACTTCACCCCAGTTTGGAGCTATAACTATGCTGGGAGAGGCTAAATGCAAACACCACAGACCAGACAGGTACGAATCAACTCCTTTTAAAGAGTTTAAAAACTTCACATCACTCTCTGAATTACTTAACAGTTTTCTGTACATTATTTTGAGTCAGAAACATAGATATCATGGTCTTTTGATGCAGATATTGAGAGCTCATTGTGTACCACTGTCTGGATCTACCTGGCCTTTGTGATGTGTTGCAGTCAGCTGGAGATGAAATGCATGCTGGGAGCAAACCGTTTGTTGCCAGGTGAAGCAGATGTATACTCTCTTAACCTTTCCATTAATGAGTCCACCTCTGTAATAGTGACGCCTCTCACTCTGGGAGCTCATGGGTTGCTTATTTTAGCGCCGGCGTCATTTAAAGTGTCAAATAAATTCTTAATAAAGCTGATTAGCAACGGCAGGGCAGTAGCTTCAACACTGGCTTCCGTAACGTAAACACACACTGAACAAGCAGCATGCAGGCCCACGAGTAGTTTCCTTTTAGTTGACAGTTCTTTGTTTGGAATAAGGGCACTTAGAGAGCTGATAGTATGCTTTATTCAGGCTTCTAGGAACTTAAAGGAACATTTTGAATTGTTAGTTGTGGTCCAAGCTCATTCCTAACTTTGCTGACGCATTTCACAGGGATGAGTTTTAAATCACGTTTAACAACTTTCAGGGAGCAATACTGTCAGAGTGATGTGAACAACAAGAACTAACCTGCTAGTTTACGATACATAAAAAGGCTTTGTGATTCTGCAATTACAACATACTGAAACACAAAACTAACTTTATTCCACTATTAAAAAACACAAAACAAAACTTAAAACTATGTCCAATTATTTGTAAAAACTGCCAGAAATAAGCAAGACATATTTTGCTGTGATCAGACTTTAAAAACATAGAGGACCAGTGTGTGACCATAGTGTTGTGAGCTCATGGGAAGGAGACAAACTGAACATACACGAACATGTATGGCTGAAACTAAACTACTATCATGGGGACAACATTACATTGTGGTATTGGGCACTTTGGTCTAAACTAATCTAATGACAAACTTTTGACAAATAAGCAATCTCAGTTTCACCAAGGATAAATAATAATGGAGTATATATATATATGGAAAGGGCAACAACAGGACATAGATAAATGATAAATGGACGCTGGCATTAGTAGGACAGGTTGTTTGTCACATAAAGTAGGTCTGCCAAAGGTGCTTAGTCAGGCAGCCAAGAATTTGTATCAACTTTTTATTGTTTTGATTGATTCTTTCATCACGCAGATCTATGATAGAGTTCCAGCACACACACTGTTTCACAGTCTGGTGCTGTAAAGATGGTTTTCTATAAGTCTAACTTTAATACATGTTTATGAAGTAGTAGTCGTAATGCATTTTTAAGGTAGTGGATGTTTTGACACTAGGACAGCTGTTGATGGTCACAGATGAAAGATCGTGTTGGCAGTAAGCTGGAAGTCAGTGTACAACGGAAGTACGCTCATTAGCGTTGATATGAAAAGTTCCTACAAAATGTAGCACGCACGCGCACGCACACGCACACGCACGCGCACGCACACGCACGCGCGCGCGCGCACACACACACACACACACACACACACAAAAAAGCCAAATAGTTAACAGTTGTAACACCTCAAAAAACGTCCACAAAGTAGTGACTAACATGGACACACACGGCACAGGGACAGTCCTGGACAGTGGTGAGGAACGGGTCATTCTGGAGAATGCTGCAGTGCCTCCTGATTATCTAACCACAGACAGACACTGATGATATAAGAGTGAGTGACGAGGATGTGCGATCTCTGAATAAGCACATTGCACAGCCAAATCTCTACTCCCTGTTAGCCATTCAATGGCGTGTACTTTATCAAATGGCACTTCGTCTTAAAATGAGATCAGTGACCCGGCTTTTGTTGACGAGTCGTCCTGGAAGAGTAGCTAGGGTGTCTTTCACACATTTTATTTTAAGTGCTTGAGAAAGTGTCTCAGCTTATTTTCTAAAACAATCACTGGAGTGCTGCGACAAAGGTGTAAAAGTAATTTAAAACAAGTTCTCCATAATGGCCTAGTCTAGGTTTACGCTGAGGAGACGCGCTGGGGCCTTTCTTTTTCATTTGTTTGCATTCTGGCCCAGATAATTTGCTGGACATCCTCCCCAAACGTTGTCTCATTTTACACAAAACTATGTGGCCAAATAAAGCCAAGACACCAAATAGAAACAAAACAATCAAAATATATCCACTTTATGTGACATGTACATCTACTTGTGCTTAAACTATTCTTCCCCACCAGCCCGCGGCCGCACTCACCAGTTTGCCCATGCAGCGCTGTTGGCCCACTCCGTTCTCACATTTGTGGTGCAGACTCATCTTGCAGGCTTTGCAGCGCAGGCCGTGCTTCGCAGTGTTTCCCGCCAAAAACACCACATGCTTGGCCGTGGTGCCTGTTCACAACACGACACAGAGAAGAAGCAGAGATAACAGGCTCAGTTTGATCACGTCAGGAACTGTCGACGCTAATTTAAACCGAACAAAAAGCTTGTTCACTTAGTTTTTTAGATTCCTATGGGGCTAAAGGGAGAGTTTAGAATGACCAGGCTTTAACATAAGTAAATAGCACACTCAATAAACACGACTGATGCCAGGGGTACGTTTAAGTGTTTAATCACAGCTGGCTGCATCCGAAGGAGGGTAGTAGTTTTATCGATTTTTTTTTTCCACACTGCCGTTCAAAGAAAACAATTTGGTTCAGACTCTGGAGAAGTGAATTATTCAATAATCTGTGGTAAAAGTCAATAACAATGTTCCTGAGGAGAAAGGATGCAGGTATTACTCAATTGTACATGTTTTTTTACACTTTCAGGAATGTATTTATCACAAATGAACACCGTGTTCTATCCAAAGCATGCCCCCTCGTCACGAGCACTTATGGGAGGCGTAGACAGCAGATAGACTTTTAAAAAGAAACTCCACAAAGCCATGGATCCAGTGTTGCACAATGTCATGTCCTTTGTGCATCGGAGCGGCCACAGAGAACAGCCCAACGGTGTTATTAGCGGGAGTCTGCCAGCTGTGCCCCCAAGCCCCTCCGATCGATTTGGTCAATAAGCACGTGCGTCTCTCCAGCCCAGTCTCTGCATGCGCACCGTCAGCGTGTGTCCGTGTGAAAGTACGGACATGCACAGCCCGGATCAATCGTCATCTACTACAGTGCGCATCGAGAGCGGGAAAAATAAGATAATTCATTTTTCCTCACAAAGAGACGGCGCTGATTTTCATCCGCCGTTTCTACAAAGGCTCCATCAGTCACATTTGATTAAAGTATTATATTTAGAAACTCTTCCACTTGTAAATGTTGTCAAAGCTTCTCATGACAATCAGAATCAGTACGTGCCCCCTTCAATCTATTGACATGGCGGCTTCAGAGGAAGTGCACAGGAACTCAAAAGTCTACAATTACTGAAAATGAAGAGGTGTTGGCTTCCGAAGGGGAGTATAGTGAGATGGAAACAGGAGCTGGTACACAGATAACCTCCGCGATAACACGGCTTCGTCAGGTGACTGCGCTGGACCAGTTCAGGCACTAATGAGGTCCATTAAACGCAGAGGATTGCACTGCCGTCGTTGTAACTTCCTTCCCTGCACTGTGTTGACCCTGAGAATAATTAGGGACGGGCAAAGACCTGCACGTTCCCCACAGACAAGTATAAGCTGTATGACGAGTCAAATACCTTTCTTTGCTGTGAGGAAAAACATTTGCCATTCCGATATCTTTTTCTAGGAACGCAGAGTAGGTAATGGACAAATCATTACCGGGCAAAACACTGGAGTTGGGATTCAAATGCAACTCTGAGGCCTCCATGCCTTTATTCCAGGGGCTGCTGGTTGCACTGCTTTAAGACCGTGAAACTAGGAGCCGACATTGCCCGCCATTGCTGCAGTACCTCCATACGTGACCGGCAAAACAAGCTAGTTTTCCATTAGAACGCATTGCACTTTAGACACGTTCTGAACAACTGTAAAGCCTGGTGCCTCATTTTTAAAAACTTTCTACAGCTAGATATTGCTCCTGTGGTAACGTTGGGTTACTTACACACATTGCACAGAGGTGATAGTCGTACTCATGTAGCAGCTCAATGCACTCAGAGGCTGAACAGCGAGTCAAACCCACTGCACAGGTCTCAATAGGCATTTTTCTTGCACTCCATTATGCGGATGTAATGAATGGCTTTGTGAGCGCTGTAATGCAATTCTGCCTTATTTATTATGGATTAAAATTACATTTGGAGACTTCGGTTTAACAAACGAGCACCATTAGAAACCTGGTGGGTGTTTAATATTTCCAGTATGTCTGAGAACATTACCATTTTGATATTTACATGCTTTGCTTTGTGTAAGGGCTGCATAAGTGTTATTGTTGCGTAACGGCGCTGGCAGAGAGACAGAGAGTAATGAAATGAACGCAATACAATATTAGTGATCAAGTGCTCGTTCCTGAGAAGCACAGAGAAGTCTCCGGGAGGGCATCTGGCGAAGAAATCTATTCCATATCACACCCGAGTTACAGCGGTAACCTTGAGTGAAAGAAGAATTGAAAATTAATGGAAATAAACTGTACGTCCCAGGTTATTTCCTGTCATTGATATTCACCAGCAGTTTTTTTGTGCCACTTTTGTTGTTGATTTCTTGCAATAAACCTTTTATTGTGATCTTGAAAAATGTCCAAACAACTATTTAAATTTGATCTTATTTTACTATAACCTGTACGAAAGTAATAATAGCATAAGAATGGCTGTAAAAATGTATTGGAAAAATCTAAATAGCAGAAAATGACTAACCACAAAAGGCCACTGCTCTGTCGTTAGCACTGAACTGAACAGTATGGTCCTAATGTATTTGTCTCCTCAGTGCCATGAGCTCCTCTGTGGTGGTCTGATCTCTAACCGGGAAACAGTGACTCAGACTTATCTCATTAGAGAACAGCCCACATCCTCTGCATTCACCACTGCCACCAGCTGCTGTGCAGTCTACCTGTGCCCACCTCCAACAACCACGCAGAGGAGCAGAGAGAGCTACTGAACTCTGCAATGTTTAAAACTCTCCTTATTAACTAAGAAGAGTCACCTTCGCTCGCAAACTGTGCCAGAGAAACAAATACAATGCTTATCGTCGGTCACGATCTGATAGCTTGGAAGGCGATAAGTCTGTGGCTGTAATCAAAACCACCTTCTCGTCACTTGTGGACTGATTTGTTCTGTTTGAGGCGTAAGAGTGGGGGCGTGTCCAGATTTTTTTCAATAGGGTGGCCCAGTTAGGGAACTTTATATAACAAAAAGGCAACATTTTGAGTAGATTCTTGTTTGGTTCTTTTTTTTGTTTTATGATTCATATTTTTGCTACACCATATTTGTTTTGGACATGCTTCTTAGTAAGAGAAAGACAGACTTCAGTCAGGTTTTGTGCGCCTTACAATAATCATTCTTTAAAAAGTTTAGATTTAGATTACAGCCCGTTCCATGTATAGGTACAGGGAACAAGAAAGTAATTACACATGTAAGTACAAGTAATTACACATTCAATTGCAAGGTTTAAATATAGCCGCAAAGCGGCGATTATCGGCCCTCGCCGACCGCCCTGCCCAAAGCAAGGAGGCGCAATGGTATTGCTACTGCCTTTATGTCTGTTTTTAACTTTTTTCCCAAGGGTCTTAGTTTTAGGATTTTTGGAATGCGCTAACATGCACTCCGCGCTCAATTTTGCCATTATACAGAGAAAAATTAGTATGAATTTCTATCACACTATATCTGCAAACTGAAGCATATTTTTACATTTTACTTAGGGTTGCGGCTGCGCCGCAGAACAAAGGTTATCCAAGTACTTTGGAACCATTGGTTCCTCACTTCTCGCTGAACTATGGAGTTTAACATTTTAACATCAGAATAAAATGGGACGTTCTGGTCATCGCTACGGCAACACCGTGAAGAATATGGCATGGGTGTGATTGACTTTTCTGATCGGAACGACCAAATAGAATTTTGTGCCAAATTATTTTAATTTTCGTAAAACTAAAATTTGTACTCTCCATATAATTCCTATAGGGGGCGCTATCGCGCCCAATTTGAATTTTGCCAAATGAAAGTGTTTAGGACTGTGACTTTAACAACTGATAACAAAATGAGCGAAATCGGGCTTCATATGTGCGAATGGGAGCCATTTTTTGTTTGCGAAAAATCGCAAAATACTTTGTACAGTTTGCGGCTTCGCCGCATAAAAACCGTAAAACTTAGACAATTAATTTGGATAACTTTTAAAGTTCTACTTCTCAAGATTATTTTCCACCCAAATTAGCTTGTTCCGATAAACGCTCTAGGAGGAGATAGATTTTGTACGAAGTGAAAAATAAAGGCGGATTCCCGCTTCGCGGGCTGTCATCCAAAATGGCCGACACCCAATATGGCGGCGACGGTGGCGCAGTTGGTAGAGCGGGTCGTCTCGTGATCGGAAGGTCGTGAGTTCGAATCCCAGCTTCCGCAAATGCACACTGTCGTTGTGTCCTTGGGCAAGACACTTCACCCTCCTTGCCTCCAGTGTCTGCGTACATTGGTGTATGAATGAGAGTGTGAATGGGTGACTATTTCCTTACTGTAAAGCGCTTTGGGCCTGATAAAGGTAGAAAAGCGCTATATAAGTTGAGTCCATTTACCATTTATGGCGGACGGCGTTGCCGTAATAATATTTTTGCTCAACTTGTCATGATGCACGTCTGTACCGATTTTTATGATTCTACGACAAACTTCATTTTTGGCCAAGTCCTATCTCGCAATGTTAAAAAAAAACGGAGGTAGTGGCGCGATAGCGCCACTATTTTGAAATTCAAAATTTGGAAATAGTCAAAAGTTGCGTCGGATCTGGTTTGAATTTTGGGCCAAAATCTGTGACTTTTCGTCGATGTCCACTGGGTGAAAATTGCGACGGTGCGAAAGAAAGAAAGAAAGAAAGAAAGAAAGAAAGAAAGAAAGAAAGAAAGAAAGAAAGAAAGAAAGAAAGAATAATATTCCCATACGAAAACAATATTCCCGCTTACGCGGGTACCATAAACTATATATTTTCGGAAAGTGCTCGCACATTCCTACCTCATGGTAGAGGTCCTGGGTCACTGACGGGCACGAAGTCCCCGTCAGTGACCCATGGCTCTCAGTCGCCCATTGACTTTTATGGGCTCTGTACAATTACAATGTTGATTTTTGCATTATATATGTATGTGCACGGGACGTGCACGACAAGAAGAGTGCGTTAGTGAGTGTTTGAGAGGAGGGGAGCGCTTCGCGCTCGTTTGTGCGCTCTATACGATTACAAGAGCCCCTTCGCCAGCCCTGATGGCGCTCGGGCCTAATAAAGTTGTACAAAGTGTAACAACATGTAGTAGCAGCAGTGACGTGTGGTGAGGTTTGTTGCTGGTGAGGCACATGCTATAAAGTAAACAAAACTCCAGGAAAAAATGCAACTTGCTGTCTCTGGTATTCTCTTACTTTGAAATAGCATTCAATAGCAACACATTTAAACATAAAATACATTCTCACGATATTGCAAATAAAAATTAAAAAACATAGGGAATGTGACGAGGAATGAGACTCGTACTCCGCCCGTCCAAATGATAAGTTATTGACAATCCTGATGCTCCACGCGGGCGGTACATGGTAGCATCAACATTTTCAGCATAAAGACTCGTCTATAGTATTTCATCCATAAAATGTCAGTCTAATCAGTTTTCCCTTTTACTAACTCCTTACGTTTAAATTGCCTCTCCTAAACTGTGCAGAATAATAAACAGACTGGTTTTCACTTGTAGTCCACATGTTTTGTAGAAATGTGTAGCGCCCCCCTCGTATCGTCAGGGCAGTGCATTGGAGGCGAGCCTCACTTCGGGACTATCAAAACGCGGTTTAAAGTCAAATGAACAGGTTAAACAAGTCATTCTTATGCCTGATTCTTTATCCAGGTGATAGAAAACCAACGCGCCCAACAAAAACCCATTTACAAATGTATTTTACTTTTAGGGGGCAAAAACAGCCCCGAATAAGAGAGAGCGCTGAGTGAATGAGCCGAGCTCAAGTGTGTGCAGGACGCTGGAGGCTCGCCGCAAATCCACCCTCTTTACACGATATCGACAACTGATAAAACATTTGGCCATTTTTTAACCACGAGATTGATTAAAATCATAGGAAATCCAAATCACCTTAAGAGAAGGGACTTGTTTTTATAAAGTTTTTTGTATTTAAATTTTGTTTTTTTCCATGATGACCGGTCAGGCCTGGCCTCACCTGCCTACCCTGACCGCACGTCACTGAGTAGCAGGAGTTTTAGCCGTCATATTGATGTGCCAGCTTTATAAAGTTTCATAAATTGGGGAACAACACCGCAAAACTAATGCACAATAACACCGTACCTAATGTGTAACTACACATCTACGGGGGTTGTAATCTAAAGTGAGACGCTATTGTCTGTAATTACAAGAAATAAGAGAGAACAGAGAATATTAGAAAGTAAAGAGATGGAACAAGGGAAAATGACAGCATAACTAATGTGCAAATACACCGTATCTAATGTGTAACTATATGTGAGTGCGGGCTGTAATCTAAAGTGAGACGCTGTGTACACTTTGGCTACACCTTGCAAGCCTTTGTAACGCATACACACCTACATGTTGTACACACCTTTGTTACACTTCGTACTTCTTTATAAAATCTTGCACTGTAATGAGTAATTAGCTGTACTTGCATGTGTAATTACTTTCTTGTTACCTGTGCCTACACATGGACCTTGCGGGCTGTAATCTAAAATCTTACAAAGTGACTGACTATGTACGTTTTTACTCCACCCAGAGGTGAATCTACTGATCTTAAAGAGAACGGCTATATTTGCTCCTAGTGGTATTTATTTATTGGTTTATTTGGTCGGGACAGTGCATGTTATTGAGCATACATGTGTCTCATGCATGTAAACAAGCCACACCGGATTGTAGCCTTGGGCTAATTTGCGTAAAGGGGTACTACAACTACAAATGAACTTGGGATTGCCTTTGGCCGCAAATGAGGACACAATTTCATTGAGCTTGAACTTCTGGAAGCTGCACTTGATAGAATCCTTTTATTCAAGTGAAATTATTATATCTTTAGAGACCAACTTTTGATGCCTGTTGGTCCAGGGACAGCATTAAAGGAAGTTACTTAGTTGTTTCGCCTCAAATAAAAGTTTCACATTTAAAAGAAACTGTCTTATGTAGAATAAATTCACATTATTTCTCTGTTTTCTGGTTCTAGACGACAAAGATTTTAGTACAGGTAAAAGTATCATTCAGGTATCAATATTGAAAACCAAGTATGGTTAAAGTACTGGTATAGAAAAAATGTAATAGTACCCAGCCCTACATTTAAAAGATGTTCTTGTGATTTTATCGGATATACAGTTATGTAAGGCGACTTCTCAGGATCTGTGAGAAAACAGGAGAAGCTTCTAGGTTTGGACAATACCCGAGAGCAAGGTATTTTCCTATAGGCTTGATTTGTCTTCACAAACAATGGCATCTTCATGTAAGGAAATAAAAGTTAACTTTGGCACCGCTGCTTACACAACATGTACCCTTGCACATGAGAGCGACTGATGACAGAGGAACACAAATGAAACTTGACTCAGGATACTTATCTGAAAGAGCTGGTGAGCACACATACTGTTACAGTACTTCAGTGTGAGCTGGGAGAGCCGTACCTACGATCATGTGGTTGCAGACGTCGCAGAAGGTGGGTTTCTTGAAAATGTGCTCCATGAAGCAGTGCCCGGCCGAGTCGTGCAGGGGGTTTCGAGCCTGTGGACGAGAGGTGGGCGGGGGCGCGGAGGGGATGGCAGGGGGGGCCGAGGGGATGGCTGGGGGAGCCATGCCAATGTTGCACAGGTGCCCTGTGCTGCTGCTCACGTCCGACAGGAGCTCCGTCTTATTGTCCGTGCTGGTGCGGAAGAAGTTGTCTGCGCTTTTGCTGCGGATGCTTTTGGTTTTGAAGGACAGAGAGCGCTTTAGTTTCTGCAGCTGAAAGGAAACAGCAAGAGAAAAATATTGTAAAAATACAAATATAAAAAAAGTCCGGCTGCTTGTTTAATTCACTTGTTCATACTATGACTCCAACTGTTGCATTTATCCATCGGTGATGCAGCTGTTTTGTGGTTTGAAAAAAGTGCTTTGAGATTTCTAATAGATTTTCTGTACTGAGCTGCACAATATATCAGAGTTAACTGATAACACAAGAATCTAAAAGTATTGCAATGACGCTACATTCATCTTAATAGCATGCAGCCTTAAAGGTTGCACCAGTAAGAGGGAAAAGAAACGGATACAACAGAACCAAAAATGATGCGCCCTGAAAAAATATACCTTTTTTGCAGTGAATAAAATAAGCCATGGTTTGGAGTGATTTATTAGAGTGTATCTTTCCCAAATTTACACATCAAAATGTGTCCCCTATTGTGCCTCCAACTTTTTACAGCAAATCCTTTTGAAAGGTTTGCTGTCAAATCTTTTTATTTCACCTCTACACTTGTGCCAAAGAAATATTCCAAACAATGAAATGTATTTGTTTTGTATCTTACAAAACATTGTTGGTTATCTGTTCCTAATGACTAAATGAATGAACAAAAGAATACACCATAAAAGTACAAAAGAACACAGACAAAGTAATATTTTAAATAAATAAATGAAACCCTATGCTTCAGTGGAATACATTGGGCAACATGCCTGACCAGACCATTCTGAAAGCTTTTGGCTTCAATGTCAGAACATTATGGTCACAATCAATCACTTTCTGTGTCATCCAGATGAAAATCTATTTGCACCCCTCCATTACCATCCCCACACGCACCCACACACGCACAAACCAGACCACACACACATTCAGTTTCTGCACAGACTGCACTGACATGGTCAATTCTGGGTACCTCCGTTTGATGAGCACATTAAATTGCAAATGACTTCACACCATCTGCCATACGGTTTTTTATGTTTATAATAAAAGGTGGCTGAAGCAGTGTGGGTGTGACCATGCATCTGGGAGACGCAGAAGTATTAATGGGCAATGTCTAGTCTACATGAGGCAGGTTAGTGGGGCCATGGGATGATAAAATGATTAGGAGTGCACCGAGTCCACAATTTGATATACGAAAATAAACGTTCCCTGTGTTGAAGCTATCTGTTTCAAAAGAAAAAAAAAAAAAGTCAGGCAAAAGTTGCGGCGAAACAACTTTTGAGGTTCCATGCAGAGGGTCTGAGATGGCGGACTGGAGCTATGGTTTGTGTGAAACCTCACCTTGCGCTTCTGTTGGTCTGGCCTCAAGTTCTTAAAGGGAGCAGAGCACAGGAAGAGCTTTTATTTAAAGACAAACGTGGCTTGGAGAAATTATATTTCTTAGGACTGAACATCCAGCAAAAAAAATTAAAAAAATTAACTGATGCCAAATCTCTCAGGCTCAACTATTTAGGACAAGATGATGTATAAAAATGTCTGCAGACAACTAAGTATCCCGTCTGAAAGCACGCTATTCCCACTAACTAAACTGTATATGTCATTATTTCACTCCAGTTCCCAAGTGTCACTTTAAAGAGAGAACCACCAGAAAATGTGTTTGAAATCTATATTAAGTTGGATATAAGTGTCTCCCATTCACGAGTATGTCATGGTACGGTTTCAACAGGCATCATCACTGTGCCTCAGTCCTCACATCCAAAGTAAGTGTGCCGCTTGAGCTTTTAGAAGGGTTTTATTTGAATAAGTCTTCACTACTTCAGGTTATTAATATATTTACACGTACAGTATCTCTTTCCGTTTAGGCCCATGAAAAGTTCTAAGACATTGTCCCAGAGAAAAGCAAGCCGTCAGTTCGGCAAAGTGTGTCATAGACCAGGGGTTCCCAAACTTTTTTGGCCAGGACCCCAAAATTGACACGTAAACATCTCGGGACCCCCATTGTATAAAGTTATTGCCTCTTACACTACTTTAGGAAAGAACTTTTTTTTTATAATCAAGTTAATATGTATCTAAACAGTTTATTTTGAATGAATTTACAGTATAACATGTACTAAGAACAGTAGCATTTTTCTTTTGTTTCATCTTGAAATCATCTGGGGACCCCACCAAAGGCCTCGCGACCCCCCGAGGGGTCCCGACCCCCACTTTGGGAACCACTGTCATAGACGATAGAGCATTGCATCACCAAGTTTAAGCAACCTCCAGTGATTGCGAACGCTTCAATTTTATGTAGTTGAATATTATCACTCTGCAACATCGACTAAAAAGATTTACAAGGAGCTTGTGATTCAGAAAACTTAGATGTCCATGTTATGGGCTTTGAATGTCGGATCTAGAAGTGAGTTTTGGTGCAGAAATTGTTAGCTATTAATCTCAAAAACTTGCTGCCAATATGAGACGACAGGGGAATTTAAAGCATGCTCACTGCTGTAGGTGAGCCAAATGCTTCACAAGATGAAGTGCTCATCTGTCCTTGTGGGAGATATAGATCAGTCTGAGACCGGACATGCAACAGGAGAGCTCTGCTTCATAAAGACAATGGTGTCAATGGTGTTTGGCTAATTATCCTGTGAAGTACGTGTGTCCCACAAAAGGGCAGTGCTGTGCCCGCGGCAGCTTAGTGCCACACTTTACAACACCACATCACATTGATATACATTTAAAACAATGCACAACTATAACCTGGTAATGACACACAAATGTACAAAGTAAAGGTTTAGGGCAAAAACAATTATAGTAAAAAATATGGACATATTTATTTGTTTCATTTGTCATGCTGTAGGTCAGATGGTAGAGTAGGTTGTCCACTTTTAGCTGTCCATAACTCATTCCCGATGCATTAGTGAGTAGCAAACCTTTAATAGCTATAACAGTTCTACTAGTTGCATAAATAATGAGTCTGGGCCCATACTTTCACCAAAATAAAAAGTCCTATGTGCCATCTCCAAGGGAGTTGTTTATCCACCCATTACCAACAAATGTCATCCATACAGTTCAAAGATGGAGTAAAGTGCTGTTGCCCTTTAGTGGCATTTAGAGACAATTATACTCTCCCCTTTGGAGTACTATACTATCGGCACTCGAACTAAGCCAAGTTGGAAAAAGTACAATGGAAAGTAAATGTGTTGGTAATAGTTGCGGTGGTCCTACCTTGGTCTCCTGCTGACTGGCTGTGGTCGTCGGGGATTTTGGAGTCTCGTCCAGCTCCCTGTCCTCCTCTTTGCCCCCACTGTCCTCCTGCAGCATGTTTGCCGGAGGGATCATGTTCGCTTTCGAAGATTACCAAACGTGTAGCGCTTCAGAGTTCCCACGCTGCTCTCTTTTTAGATCGTTTCCATTCCACTTCGCGACTCAGGCAAAGACCACAAGTCATCCGGACTAAGCTACGGCGTGATGGGAGTCTCATCCGCGCCACCAGCCAAACAGAGTTTAGTTTCTTGGGGGAAACAAGCAACTTTCTATAGTTTACACTGTCCTATTGATGTTCTATGTAATATCTCTCGCTAAAATAATTTGGTGCGCGGAGCAGCAAAGACGTTCAAGCGCACTCCGCGCGGTTCGCTCTGCCAGGGTTGCGGAGGGAGGGCGGAGAGACGCGAGCGACTCGAGGGAGGGAAGACAGGATGGAAGGAGGAGAGACGTGACACAACACGAGACCGTCCTGCCAAGACTTTGATAGGAGACACACTCAAGGCTCCATATGGTTCAATGAATCACAGACGCTTTCTACAAGCAGTGCGGAACATTACACAAATAGTTGTGGGCGGGGTTTTAAACTTCAGGTGTTTACAACTATACATCAGGTGTTTACAACTATACATCACGTGTTAGCACACGACTAATGCTGTTTCAAATGATACATTGTAGCCTATTGAATTGAATTATTATTATTTTTTTCCTTTGCTCTGATCCAATCAGAGCACAGTGTGACTGAGAAAAAAGATAAACAGTGACAGCTGTTATAGCCTAATAGTTTGGCTGGAACCGTAGTTGTTGTGAGTAACAAATTAGGACACACACACACACACACACACACACACACACACACACACACACAATATATATATATATATATATATATATATATATATATATATAACGTATATGGGGTCTTAGAGGCAGGGGGGGCAAAAAGCTTGTCTACAAAACAAATACATTGGGGGAAAAAATATTTTGAAAAGAAAAATACATTTATTTTCTCAAATGTAGGCCTATGACTTTCAACCTGTATTTGGCCTACATCCATCGCTAGATGTTGCTTTTATCTTTTATGAACTTTTAGCGGTAAAATAATAGCAAATTCCTTTGAATATAGTCATTTATTATAATTGGGGGCACCGAGAGATTTTCGGATTGATAAGGGGGGCCTTGATGTCCCGGACTTTGGCAATGGCTGACGTATATGATCCTCTTAGGACATATTTATCAATACAAGAGCTTCAATAACATCAAAGGGTATTTTTTAATTCATCCATCCATCCATCCATCTTCCGCTTTATCTGGGGCCGGGTCGCAGAGGCAGCAGTCTCAGCAGAGATGCCCAGACTTCCCGATCCACGCACACCTCCTCCAGCTGTTCTGGGGGGACCCCGAGGCGACACCAGGCCAGCTCAGAGACATAGTCCCACCAGCGTGTCCTGGGTCTTCCACGAGGCCTCCTCCCAATAGGACATGCCTGGAGCACCTCCCGAGGGAGGCGATCAGGAGGCATCCGGAACAGATGCCCTAGCCACCTCAGCTGGCTCCTTTCGACGTGAAGGAGCAGCGACTCTACTCTGAGCTCCTCCCCGGAACTGAGCTCCTCACCCAATCTCAGATTCAAATATGTATTATCAAAATAGAAAACTGTCATTTTAGCCGGTGAGCCACATCTACTCTTAAGACTCATGAGGTCTTGTATAGATTCAATTAATTTTATGCAGAACAACTTATGCAGGTAATACAACCTGTACAAACAATTCAAAACAGAAATGATTGTCAGGATGCAGCAGCTTGAAGTGACATGGACTTATATGAAATGTCATTATAATCTGTCCCTGTCAGCCAGTTAAAGTCTTTATCACAGGCCATTCCAATAAATGCACTCCCTCTCCCTCCTTCCTGCATCATCTGCATGGTCCACCGCAGCGGCAGAAATCAGCCTCTCAGTCATGTTCCTACTTCTTCACCAGTGTCGAGGCTGAGTGAGGAGATATATGTCCATCCAGTTAACTTATAAAAGTGATAGAATGGCTTAATAGCGTGCAAAAGACCAGCAGCTCCAGCCTGGACCCTCTTCAGTGAGTCAAGGCTGTGCGCTCTGCTGAGTCTGTTGGTGTGAATCAGCCGCACACATGAGCAGGGCCCCAGTGAGAGGGAACCGGGAAAAGAGCAAACAGGAAAGGAACTGTGTAATTTCTCTGTGAGCGGCTGCACCAACACAGTGGACGGAGCGGAGGGCGTGAGGGCCCAGCAGAAGACAGACAGATACAGAGGGGGCTAATTATTCCAAATGAAAGTGTTTATCGTAGCAAATAGAGCCGAGAGTGGATTTCTCTTCACATTAGTGAATACTAAAGGCGAAAAAGAGCAGGAGCTTATAGTAAGTACATCATAGAAAGTTTTACTGAGTAGTTTTTTGGTTACTTCACCCACCTCTGAAGAAGTAGCTTTCTGAAAATGTTCATAGGTTTTGCCATGTTACAGTTAGTATAAACTATGCACTGAGAAAAGGGCCGACAGAAGCAGATACAAAAGTGTTTGTGAGGGAAATTATGTTTCACAAGTTCCAACATTTGACGTTTATTTCACGTTTATTTATGGAAATCACTTTCAAATGTGTTAATTATGAACTGCTTATGCAACTCCCTATTTCCCCACCTATGATTCCAGTGTTGTTAATGTGAAGTCAGAACTTAAAAGATATTTAGGTGGTGGGGTTATTTCTGATCCTTACGACTGCACGATAAATTACAACTGAATACATGTGAATCGCAATTTGAATTGTTGCAATTAGCAAGTGAAAAGGCTGCAACTACTTAGGTAATACAGACTTAGCCCTTTACAGATTGCCTGATACAGATTCTGCCTGTCCCCATGAAGTCTTACCTCTACAATGTGTTATAAATGCATGTTGTTCCTCTGCCGATCAGCCAATTTTGGACATAAAAGTAACACACCCTGATTGAAAAATACTAAGACAATTTACTATTATACCTGTATCATTATATTATCATAATAGTTCAGTATTCTAACTCCCTCTGATCCTGTCATGGTCCACAGCGTTTGTTCAACCCAATGTCATCAACCAAACTTTAAGTGAGCATCTCTTCTTCTCTGCTCATGTTGCAGGAGGCTCCGTGTGAACCACCACCCTCACTGGAGCCAAGCGGCACATAGCCTCTCACACATAGACACAGTCTATGCTTTCACAGGACATGCGTCTCCCCTGGGAGCCTCCACATGGCGCTGCTTATTCTGGGACTTTTCTGCTCACGCACATGGTGTTTGCATCGGCGCGGCTTCCAAGACATCACCAGGCAACTAGCCAGCAATCCTGTGTGAGAGGAGGTCACAGTATTATCTCTCGTCTACACTTCACACAACAATAATCAGTATTTAGAAATGTAACCACAGATGCAGACGAGGTTACAAATATGAGCTACGTGTGGATGGAGCTAAGATCATGTATGACATTATTCATCTCACAGTGGAGAAATTCACCTGTTATAGGCTACTGTTGTTCTCTCATCAGAAACATACCTGGAGCTGTTTTTTTAACCCACTCGCTCCTCTTTGAGTAATCTTTGATCTTTGATTCCCAAAAGTCTATTCATAGCACAGTGACGACAGCTCCCAAAAAGCTCCTCTGTTTTATGGTTCCATAAGCTATAATAGGTAATATATTGATAAAGAAAAAAAGCGTGGTCATAGTGGCTGTCAAACTCTTCACCAAACTAGGGCTGCACAGGGCCTAAAATAGGACTCAACTTTGACTAAAGTTGTTCTGAACAACTCCTGGAGCCGCCACCTTAACGTGGTGGAGGGGTTTGAGTGCCCGAATGATCCTGGGTGCTCTCTCCCTTATGAGAGACCAACAGGCCCGGTTAGAACCATGAGGCCGTCCTTCTGTGGACCTACCACCTGCAGGAGGAGCCATAGGGGCTGGTGCAATGTGATTTGGGCAGCTCCAACAGCTGCCCCCATGACCTGGAAACGGAAAAGTGGAAGAAAACGGATGGATGGATGTTCTGAACAAGGACTCTCACCCTAAAGAGGACCAAACCATGGTAAATGGTCTCAACTTACACAGCGCTTTTCCACCTACATAAGGCACTCAAGAGCTTTACAGCAAGGATCCACTCACACATTCACACTCTCATTCATACACCAATGTACGCAGACACTGCAGTCAAGGTGGGTGAAGTGTCTTGCCCAAGGGCACAACAGTGCGCACCTTCAGGAAGTGGGATTCGAATCCCCGACCCTCCGATCACAAGACAATACCATCTGTGCCACTGTCGCCCCACCATCAAAAAATGTGTCTCTAAATGACAAAAACAAGAACTTAAGAGGTATCAATGTACAGCCCAGGTACCCAACCACAATCATTTAAGAATTGCACACAAAAAAGAAAGAAAAGAAAAGAAATAAAGATGTGAATAAAGCTACGTGATGTCCGATGTCTTAACGTTGTACTACTGAGAAATGGATGTGGATATTCCAATGGGTGGTGAAATGTGTTTAATCAAACATTGAAGAAATCTTGCACAATAAAAAAAGAAAAGAAAAGACGACGTATCTCAAAGGGAAGTTTAAGGAGTTACTGTGACCTGATCTGACATGAAGCTGGAGTCCCAGCGTGTTCCACTAATGGCCATTTCCTCCAGCAGCACCATTACACTTTCGTATGAGATGAGCTCTGCAGGGGATACAGAGTCATTAGCAGAGGCCTAGAAAAAAAAGTATTATTAGATTTAGGTTACGAGAGGAAGACTAATCTATAATTAGACCAGAACTAAAGCAGCGATAATTACATGGCAAAATACAATGCAGAACATAAGAAACTACATAAGCAACAACACTGCAAGTCTTCTTTCAGACGGATAATGTGTAATACAGTACATCATAAAACACCCTGTAACGTCCCCATGGAAAGGCACATCTCAGCGCCGTTCTCAGTGAATGTGCGCTTCTTCTCCTTCTCACTCTGGAGGTGTGAAAGAGCTGCGATGGAGACAGACTCTCATCACTGTATCCACCGCAGTGACGCACTCGGTCAGCGCTCGTGCTTCTGTGGAAGGGCTCCTGCTTGTGGACCAGACTGTCAGTCAGGACCGAGGACAGCACCCCACCAGCTGATCCCCCCCTCGACTCACAACTGAAGAGGTCAGGCCGACCCAGTGGACCGCAGGATCATATATACTAAATATATGACCGCTCACGAGAATATAAAAAGATGTTACTGCCACTGAACCAAGACTAAAATGATGAAGCTTAGAAGCATCATGTGTGCATCAGTGGCCTTTTTTGTCTTCCAGTAACATACAGGATCATGGACTGGAGCAAGGGTTCCCAAACATTTCTCGCCACAACCCCCAAAATAATCACATAAATCATCTCGGATCCCCGCTAAATTCATTCATATAAAAGCTTACTTTATTATTTGATGTTGATTCAAAAATATATTTACTGTTTCTCGTACAAAAAAAATAAAAAATGCAGCACGATATGAGGTAAGAAAAACTTCAATATCCAATCACCTGAAGAGTCTGTTTCATTAAAGATGAACAAAAACCTCAGCCAATTGTTTTTACATCAATATGTGTCAAAACAAGACTTAAGACATACCATATCAAGAGTCCAGTCTTAAATGGAACTAAATTAGGAAAATCTAATCTTGCCAATGCTGAATTGTCAGAGCTTATGTTGTTCGGACTGTAATATCAATCTGGCTATTACAGGAAGGGCTAATATAGAACTGAACATTTTAAATGACTATGCGTTTTTGTTTTAGGTTAAGTAAGCAAAAACGTTGTATTGTTGTGGTGTATTGTAGTTACTTGCAGTATGAATAATGTGTCATCTAATGTTGCAATGACAATAATATTGTATCTCTTTTGTGTGATCAATAAAGTATAATCTTACCTTACCTTACTAAAAGGAGTGTCAATATTTGGGACTCCCATCTCAATGCCTCACGATCCCCTAAGTGTCATGACCCCTACAATAGGAGGAAAAGAAAATCATAAATGCCCTCATTTATAAAAGTGAACATATATATTTTCACAGTAAATGTTTAAGAATTACTCAGTAATGACTCAGTCATGTTCGTAAGGATATGACCCCGAGGCGCCGGCTCAGACACAGGTTTTGCCCACTTCCATGTATAGCTGCTTTTCCAAACTGTGCAATATCATATTTCATTTCCTTAGCATGAGCAATGCAACTCATTTTGTGTCCACTGACATTTTATTCTGTATTATTTTCATTAAAAAAAATCAAATAAAATCACACTGTGCCGCTAGGGCCATATGAAACACTCTGCCATATTTCGCTTCCCAAATTCTGAGGCAGAAATCAGTACAAATCTGTTGACTGTCTACGCCAGCAATCTGTGCTGCCTGTGTCTAAATGTTGTCTCCATCTTTCATCACTGCAATTTAGCGCAGACCACTGGAGGAAGTCAATTATACTTTACAGCCGCGGGTTTTGATGAAAGCGGGTGTCAGGCGTGGTGGCATTGAGGCAGGCGGGCGAGGGTGGGGAAATCAATTCTGCTGATGACTTGCTCCAATTAACCACCGCGTACAGTAATGTAAGGGTGTGTGTTCAATCTGGGTGCTCTACTGGCCTCGCGCTGTCCTCTTTCTCACACAAACGCAAGTAAACTCACAACTACAAACTGATGCCTGGATAAATCTTGACTTGGATGCATTACTAAAGCATAAATGAGATTACACTGCCTAACCCAGCTCCAGTGTTGCTGCATTCATTTTCTTCAAGAGCTTGTATTGATGATGGGAGAGTGTGACCTCTTGCACAAAGCCTTCTCCAGCACATCCCAAAGATGCTCAATGGGGCTAAGATCTGGACTCTGTGGCTCCCTGAACCACTCTTTCACAACGTGAGCCCGATGAATCCTGGCATTGTCATTTTGGAATATGCCCATGTCGTCAGGGAAGAAAAAAAATCCATAGATGGAATAACCTTAAAACTAGTACTTTCCATAGAAGGAAGCTATAGTGGGCCCTGAGCATAAACTACCCACTTATGGGAACAATTAATTTTGCATCACAAATCCATGTACAGACGACCACTAATGATTCAGGCGCGTTACAAAAGCCCCTCAATGGACACAGAAATAGAATGAAGTAGAGTATCGAGTGAGTCACATTGTGTCCTCTGTGAAGGTGCGTGGGTGAGCGGGGGTTTATGGGGGCCGAGAGGAGGGGGCACCCTGTCAGCCACGCACTTCACTCAGTTAACGGTTGCTATGACACCACATGGAAGATGATTCTCCAACCACAGGAGATCTCATACTTTTATAGACAAACTGGTCTAATTCACAAAAAGCATGAGATAATCCTCCCTGGAAATTGTACGTTTTCTGAACTTTTAATTCGTAAGGCCCGTGAAGCCGTGATGCATTCTGGCTTACAAGCGACGCCGAGTCAAATTCGTGAGAAATGTTGGATTCTAAAAGGAAGACATAAGATAATCCTTTATTGATCTCACAATGGAGAAATGTACTTGTTACATTCGGCTCTTAATAAGATCACTCAGGGTGTGCCAAATAGACAGTTAAATAGTAAACAACAATAATAAAGAAAATACATAAAATAAAATGAAATCCTACAAAACAGAAAGACACATAAGAGGCGAACATTTGCATCAAGATATAAGAATACAGGATGACATAAACAAAACACTTTTAATGCGGTGACAGTTGGTATTTGCAGGATGCATTATGGACTTTCATGGCTTTTTGATTGGTCACAGTCTTCATTGTTTTTAGTCCATTTGTGTTTGCCCACTTAGTTTTATGAATATGATATTTTGCCAGGTGGATGATAGTTTCCACCAGAAGGGAAAGGTCTTTAGGGATAGTTAGATTCTTAAAATAAAACATTATGTCACTGGCTGATCTGTAGCCAGTTTTGTTCTAGATAAGTTGTTATACAGTGGGTTGCATAAGTATCAGCTCCCCTTTAACTTTACGACATTTTGCCACGCTATGGACCATAAACATAAATATATTTAATTTATATTTTATGTGTTTGATATATTGATTGTTCCAGATGTAACATTGGTGAGAAGCTGTGCAAGTGCACCATGAGCCTTTGGAGATGTGCAAAAATGATGCTTCACAAGGCCCCCCATGGGCTTCCAAATACAACAGCTGCACTGTAGGTCAAGGTCAGGTTTATTTATAAAGCACATTTACAAAACAGTCATCACTGCCCCAAAGTGCTGTACAGATACACAGTACAATAATACAAAACTACAAAAAAAACACAACAATATAACACGATAAGAAAAGTAAAAAATGTAAACTGTAAAATATGAAAAAATGCTCAGCTCATCTTGTGTTAAAAGCCTGCGCAAAAAGATAAGTCTTTAACAGAGTTTTGAAGCTCTCAACTGAAGTAGCCTGTCTAATGTTCAGAGGGAGGGAGTTCCACAGTTTAGGGCCTGCTACTGCAAAAGCTTTATCTCCTTTAGTTTTTAAATGAGATCTTGGACGATCCAGCAAACTTTGGCCCGAGGATCGCAGAGCTCTGACAGGGGCGTGCAAAGACAACAATTCAGATAAATAAGGCGGTGCCAGTCCATGGATGGATTTAAAAACAAGTAATAGAATTTTGAAGTCGATTCTAGAAGCAACAGGTAACCAGTGAAGAGTAATATATTCATATCGTCTGGTTCCTGTGAGCAAGCGTGCAGCCGCGTTTTGAACCATTTGGAGTCTGTGAATCGATGATTGCTTTAGACCAAAATACAAAGAATTACAATAATCCAAACGAGTCGTGATCAATGCATGGACAACCTGTTCAAACTGGTTTAAAGGTAAGTAGCGCTTTACCTTACTTAGAAGCCTAAGTTGGAAAAAACTAGTTTTGACGACTGCATTGATCTGTTTTTCAAACTGGAATGAACGGTCAATATGAAATCCAAGACTTTTGGCGGATAAACAGCAGTGGGACGCAAGTGTACACCATGTCTTCCAATTCATGTAAAGTGCTAGCTGTGGTAAAGAGCCCAAAGATGTGTGTGACCAGTGCATAACATTGTGGTGTACTAACCAAAAGCGCAACATTAATACTGTAGCAACACGTATGCTTAAGCCTGGTATTCATTATTTTCCCTTATGTACACATATGACAAATGGAGACATCTTTTATAACTTAAAGGGGGAGACACTGCAGGAAAACGCTTTTATGAAGGTTTTGGGCCAGTCTAATCTGTAAAAATGTATACTTTCACCTGTAAAGAAAGCAATTGCCTGATCTTCACTGTTAATTGCTGCACTGCTTCAACATTTATACCTATATATACAGTCAGGTCCATAAATATTGGGACATTGGTACAATTCTTATGTTTTTGGCTCTATAAACCACCACAATGCATTTGAAATGAAACAACATTTGGTTAGACTGCAGACTTTCAGCTTTAATTTGAGACTATTTACATCCAAATCGGATGAACGGTGTAGGAATTATTCCTACACCGCACTTTTTAAGGGACCAAAAATGTTTAATATTTGGTTGCAAATCCTTTGCAGTCAATTACAGCCTGAAGTCTAGAAGGCATAGACGTCACCAGACGCTGGGTTTCATCCCTGGTGATGCTCTGCCAGGCCTCTACTGTAAATGTCTTCAGTTCCTGCTTGTTCTTGGGACATTTTTCATTCCGTTTTGTCTTCAGCAAGTGAAATGCTGCTCAGTTGGATTCATGTCAGGGGACTGACTTGGCCATTGAATAACATTTCACTTTGGTGGCTTTGGCCGTAGCTTTGGGTCATTGTCCATCTGCACAGTGAAGCGGCGTTAACGCATTTGGCTGAAAATGAGCACATATTGTCTGAAACACTTCAGAATTCATCTGTTTTGTCAACAGTCATATCATCAATAAATACAAGAAAACCAGTTCCATTGGCTGCCATACAAGCCCATGCCATGATGCTGCACCACCTTGTTTCACTGATGAGGTGGGCTGTTTCCTTTATTTCTCCATACTTTTCTCTTCCCATCACTCTGGGACAAGTTGATCTTTGTCTCATTTGTCCTAGGATGTTATTTCAGAACTGTAAAGGCTATTTTAGATGTTTTTTGGCAAACTCAGCCTCCTGTTTTTGAGGCTCACCAGTGGTTTACACCTCGTGGTTAATCGTCTGTATTCTCTCTGGTGAAGTCTTCACTTGATTGTTGACTTTGACACACACACCTCCTGGAGAGTATTTTTGATCTGACCTAGTATTGTGAAGGGCTTTTCTTCACCACGGAAAGAATTCTTCGCTCATCCACTACATTTGTCATCTGTGGTCTTCCAGGTCTTTTGGTGTTTTTCATCTCACCGGTGTGTTCTTTCTTTTTCATAATGTTCCAAACTCTAGATTTAGCCACGCCTAAAATGTTTGCTATCTCTCTAATGGGTTTGTTTTGATTTTTCAGCCTAATAATGGCTTGCTTCACTGATAGTGATAGCTCTTCAATTCATATTGAGATTGAAATGCAACAGTATCCAAAATGCAAATATCACACTTGAAATGACCTCTGGACGTGTCACCTGTTCCTTATAAATGGGATAATGAGGGAAGAGCAGACACCGGCCATGGAACAGCTGAGCAGCCACTTGTCCCATTACTTTTGGTCCCTTAAAAAGTGAGAGGCACACATACAAACGCTTATAGTTCCTACACCGTTCATTTGATTTGGATGTAAATAGCCTCGATTTAAAGCTGAAAGTCTGCAATTTAAGCACATCTTTGTTGTTTCATTTGAAATCGATTGTGGTGGTTTATAAAGCCAAAAACATAAGAATTTAGTCAATGTCCCAGTATTTATGGACCTGACTGTATGTGTGAAATTGTAAAATCAAAGGCCATTTTTTTAAGATATGTTTTTTGTTCAGATATTGTTTTAACTGCAATTTAAATGTACCAATTATTGACAAAATGTTTCAGTTTTGTACTAGATCAATTGAAATTCGTTTACCATTATTAACACATACAGTGAGTGGCATAAGTATCGGCCCCCCTTTCACTTTTTGACATTTTGCCACACTATGGATCATAAACATAAATATATTTAATTGAAAATGTATGTGAAAGACACACACTAAGTGACACACAATCATGAAGTTTTATAAATAAAAAACTGAAAAGTGGAATGTGCATAAGTACCAGCCCCCATTTCCTTTTAGTGCAACCATTTGCCTTGAGAAGTACTTTGAGAGCTATTCAAATCTTTGGAAATCTTTTTATAACCTAACCCAGCTTTATACTTCTCAATAACTTTATCCCGGACCTGTCTGGTGTGTTCTTGGACTTCATGATGCTGTCTGCTCCCCAATAGTCTCTTAACAGACCTCTGAGACCATCACAGATCAGCTGTATTTGATGTGATTAGATTACACACAGGTAACATGTGCTCATTCAACATCTGAAAGCAATTGGTTGAACTAAAAGTACATCCCACTTTTCCATTTTTATTTATTAAAAAAAACAAAAACAAAACATGTTTACATTTCATTTCACTTCATGATTGCGTGTCACTTAATGTGTGTCTTTCACATACAATTTCAATTAGATGAGTTATATTTCTGATCATAGCAATGGCAAAATGAAAAGTTAAAGGGGACGAAACTTTTGCAACCCAATGTACAATGCCTTATTTCATACAAATATGGAAAATGTGAGTTCATTCATGGCTTATCATAATGACAGTAAACTTGCATTCTCATTTAACATCGTAATAGTGGTACATATGAGTTGCACGTGGGTATCCTCCCAAATATGAATAGGGATTAGTACAATCGCATATACTGTAGGGTAACCTCTCAAGGTCACACTCTGTGATGCACAAAAACTTTGCGAGATCACCAGTGCTTATGATGCATTGTTACATGGATACATTGTTTTTATTTTGTCACAATCCACTGCATACGCTGTAAAAGAAAGGAGGAGAGGACTGTTAGAAAGCCAAGCCGAGCAGTGCTCCCTCTGGTGTTATGTTTCGATATCTACTGTACATGCCGCACACATTTTTTGTAGTGTTTTTTTCTTGCAAGCATCTTAGACATCCATGGGTTTTCTTTGCACTTTCTGTTTTTACTGTATTTTTCATAGAGCAATGTTTATGAAATACTTTTTGAAATATGTATACAAACTCATCATACAACTTATTAGTGTCATTCTCTCTGTATACAATACTCCGATCTTGCGTTAATAGCTCCTTTTTTAAATGCATCGATGGTTTTCTCTGTTTTACCCTTCTAAACCAATACATGTTTTCATCTTCAGGGGGGGGGGGGGGGGGGGGGGGGGCGGGGGGCCTTGCTGTTTTCAATGTAAAATTGGCTATTTCTATCTTATTTTTTGATCAAAACCACATCGAATGTCAGAATCTCTTTGAGCTGCTTTTTCAATAAGAGAGGGAGAAAGGGGCGGTTTCTCATCATCGCGGGAGCACATGGGGCTCTGTTTACTGGTAAACAATAATGAAAATTCCAGCCGCGCTTTATCAGATATATTTGGGCGGGTTTGGCTGCCCAGACCTGGCAACCCTGTGGCGAAGGAAAGACTTTTTTCCAGGCTACATCTTCATATTCTAGGTTTTAGTTTATTAGGATATAAACATGCTGCAGTAGAAGCAGCTGTTGATCTGATAAAGGGTCTTTGAGTTATAGCGTCACAAAGATGGGTCCTACTCAGAAAAGCTCAAAAATGGCCCTCTAGTCTATGCAGGATTTGACCACGTAGTCAACTACTGAGGCACTTCAAAACATTCTGAAGCCATATCAGTCAATCTGTAGCCAGAAAATGTTTATCTAGCTCAAATGATTTCATGGTTAAACATTTTAATGCTACTTATTTTTGTGTGTGGCAAAAACGAAGGTCAGCAATGGTGCGTTTATGACCGTATATCCATTGGTAAAATTAAAAAAGACAAGGTTTCCCATGACAAAAATGCATATTTATGTATACATAACATAACATTTTAGTTTTGCATGTTTTTGTGTGGCTCAAAAAACGCTGTAGATACGTCTTCCACTTTGAAATCTCGTTAGCTTCATTATACTATCTAAAAGGGAATATTCAATGCAAACATATGAGATTTGAGACATAACATTTCTGTTATTTTCTTAACTCCTCCTTCTGCAGCAGGAAATATTGTATTCGAAACAACAACAAAAAAGCCAAAACACACTCAAGGGAATCTAAGGATTCATAAAGGGCAAATTATTCTAATAGCTTTTGCACTTTACAACTACATACTGGAGACTGAGTGGGTATTTTTTTAGAAAGGGGCTAGATTGAAAACGAAAGGAATTTACATATAAAAAGAGGCAAACAAAATATAAAAATTAGGGACTGTTAGGCAGACAAAAGTGAGTAAAGGCCGGGGTGGATCACAACAAACCAATGGCACAAGGAAATTGCTCTATAGCAAGCATATTTCAGAGTATTTCGCTCAGTGTTCCCAGGGTAAACCACTCAAAATAGGCATATGAAGTGCCGTTGAACAAGCAACACAATGCATACATTTGCAGTCTTAAAAATACTTTTTTCATTCAGTACACATTACATATCTTCAAGTATAACCAAAGAAAAAAAATGTTGCATGTTCTAATTTGGAAATCCGGCAATAACAACAATGTACCCAGGCATAACTGTCCAAAATGTCAAACAGCAGTTCCTAAGATGTTTGCTTCCTCTGTTAGAACTACGGAAGCCCCTAGAGTTAGGACCAAGCGTTGTCTTTTCTCGTTCTGCTAGACCATTGCATTCTTGGCTAGGAAGAGCAGAGTTTATAGTACGGTGATCCATGGCAGAGACCTAAAAATACAGAAAGGTTAATCTAACAGTATTACAACCCAAAGCTTAAAAAGGTAAATGCAGTTGTGTGTCGGGACCTACATGGAGCAGGTTAATCGTGGCAACAGCATTTGGGATCAGGCTATTTCCGTTTCACACCTGCGGTATCCTCTTCTTTCAATACAAATTTTCTTTTCAGAGCCTCAGAAATGAGGGTGGCTGAATCTTCCTCTCTTAGTGATGAACATCCCCTGTTGTACCTACAAAGTAGAATTTAAATCATCAACACAAGCCTTAAGGTGCGTATACACCAAACGCCACCACACCTCCAACTTCCATGTTAACCCTATGTAGACGTGCTTCGACGCACTTCGAAGTGTAAGCAAAGCTGTCCGCGCGTATGAAGCGTAGCAAATGCAAGCGGACGAGGAAAAATGCGCGTCATAGCCAGGGAGAACAGCGCGGTACACGAGCCGGGATGCCGCGCCCACTGCTTCATGCACTCAATCCAATCTACACGTGCGTTCATTTACGCCTTGTTAACCAATCAGGGACTGGGCTCAAATAGTGAGCACAAGCGTCACCTGTTACCTGCAGCATGGAGGACAAGTTGATCATTGCGGTTTGCGCTCGGCCTGAGTTGTATGACACGCCTCCTAATTCTGACGCTTGCAAAACAGACGTTTCTCGCGAGTGTGACGGCGCACTCACACCTAGAGCGGCGGAAGAGAAGAGAGCGGCGAGCTTCCATTCATTCCCTATGCTGCCTGGCGACCGGAAAGAAGCCTCCGGAAATCCACAGGAGAGAAGCACGACACGGGCGGCCGCAGCGGCTCTGTATTTGCATAGCGTTGACATTTTTTCAACGCTATGCAAATACAGAGCCATTTCCTCAGGCGACCACCAACCACAGAACATGATCTGACAGACACCTGTGCGTAATTGGCTCATGCACTTGAGCTGCATCTCCAACCCCACCTCCACGTGCTCCTGCACAAGGGGGCTGGCGAAGGAAGTAGAGAAAGCTGAGCGACGGAAAGTGTTTTTCTTCCGCTTGATCTGAGTCCGGCCTAAAGCGGCAATGTTTGGCACCCAACTAGAGGCGGATGGGGCGTGGACGCACGTTTGGTCTGTATGCACATTTAGAGTTATTAGCAAATTATTATGCCATTATTCATTACCATCAACAAAACGCATGACTGGTACAGTTTTAATAGTTTGACAGAGATGCTAAGGCCTATTTGAGCTATTTTTTCCATATGATCTGTCAACCATCTAAAATCTTTAGACGGTTGCGACTGCTGTGAGGGACCAGAACCCAGACTAAGAACCCCTGTTCTAAAACAACCTACACAAGAATGTTGAAATAAACAGTGGATGGTTGATATTAAGTTGGACCTTTAATTGGTAGTACTGGCATCACAATAAATTGCTATGTACATAATGCACATGCATGCGGTGCGTGTTGGTCTCCGCTAGGGCTGCCCTTTGTCATCGGTTCTGTTCATTACCTTTATGGACAGAATTTCTAGGTGCAGCCAGGGGCCGGAGGGTGTCCGGTTTGGGAACCTCAGGATCTCATCTCTGCTGTTTGCAGATGATGTTGTTCTGTTGGCTTCATCAAATCAGGACCTTCAGCTGCTCTGGGGCGGTTTACAGCCGATTGTGAAGCGACCGGGATGAGGATCAGCACCTCAAAATCTGAGGCCATGGTTCTCCACCGGAAAAAGGTGGCTTCCCCTCTTCAGGTTGGTGAGGAGTTCAAGTATCTCGGGGTCCTGTTCACGAGTGAGGGACGCATGGAGCGTGAGATCAATAGACGGATTGGTGCTGTGTCAACAGTGATGCGGTCGCTGTATCGGACTGTTGTGGTGAAGAGGGAGCTGAGTCGGGAGGCAAAGCTCTCGATTACCGATCGATCTACATTCCCACCCTCACCTATGGTCATGAGATCTGGGTAATGACCGAAAGGACAAGATCGCGGATACAAGCGGCCGAAATTAGCTTTCTTCGCAGGGTGGCTGGGCGCACCTTTCGAGATCGGGTGAGGAGCTCAGAGTAGAGTCGTTGCTCCTTCACGTCGAAAGGAGCCAGCTGAGGTGGCTAGGGCATCTGTTCCGGATGCCTCCTGGTCGCCTCCCTCGGGAGGTGTTCCAGGCATGTCCTATTGGGAGGAGGCCTCGTGGAAGGCCCAGGACACGCTGGTGGGACTATGTCTCCGAGCTGGCCTGGTGTCGTCTCGGGGTCCCCCCAGAACAGCTGGAGGAGGTGCGCGTGGATCGGGAAGTCTGGGCATCTCTGCTGAGACTGCTGCCTCCGCGACCCAGCCCCGGATAAAGCGGAAGAAAATGGATGGACGGATGGATGGATAATGCACATGGCTTTTGTGTGAGCTTCGGTACGAGCTGAGCTGAATACTTTTCTCAAGCTTTTTCTATTTTGTACTAAATGTTGATTGTTTTATTTTATGAATCTGTACAGCACTTTGGAGCAGTGCCTGCCGTTTGTAAATGTGTTTTATAAATAAATAAATTTGACCTTGACCTTGTTTTTACATGCAAAGTAAAGCATTTATAAATGAGAGCCTATTCATAGCCCGGGATAAAAAGGAACTCAAACACACAGCTTTGGCAAAGACAAATAAGTAGAACTGAACAGAACATATGTTTCCTGATCATTTTACCTGTCTTTACTCATCTTCATACGGTTCATGTCCTTTAGGATGTCCATGACGTCTGCAAAGCTGGTGGACTTGGACAGAGAGACAGTGTCCTCCTCTGCCTCTCTGAAGTCCATGCTGGGTCTGTCCAGGTCAAAGGTGGCGGACGCTGTCATGGAAACGGGCGGCAGAGGGTCAGGCACAAGCTCCGATACTATAGAGACGATATCTTTGTCCTCTTCCTCTTCTTCCTCCTCTTCTTCTTCAGTAACATCACTGATGACGAAGGAGGCTGCAGCTGTGGCAGCTGGCTGGTAGGAGGAGGTCTCAAACGGAGCCAAGGAGAAACTCATGCTGGTGTCATCAGGAGACAGCAGGTCGGGCGTCAGGGGGTTAGACCCTGAAAGGGATTGAGAAGAAAGTGCAACTGTGACCCATAGACACTATGAGGGATCATACATTTAACATATATTTCTACATCCAAATGACACATAGTTAAGAGGACAGGAGGAGGAATATCTTAAGCTGTAATAATATTTTGTTGAAAATTAGTGTTTTTTCTTATGTATAATTATGTCTTCAAATTACCCAATTAACTTTTTCCCAGGGACAGAAATTTCATCAGAAACAATATTGTAAGGTTTACCCCAATGAAATGACATTGGATGTGAGATCACCTACGTGATCTCACATCCAATGTCATTTCAAACTAGGGCTGAGGAAGTCCCCTATACTTATGTCAATTACCATTAAAGCTTTAGGACAGGTGAGAATAGCTAATGCATCCATTTATCAAGCAGTTATATTATGATGTAGTCTGACAAATTCATGATACTGTCACTTTGTTTGCTTCTGCCTACTTTGTATTTACCTGTGTCACTGGCCACAATCTTCGCAATCTGTGCCCGCAGTTTGCTAAGCTCATCCTGCAACGCTGTGGTCCTGTTCAGAGCAGTAACACCAGGCTTTTTAAGGCCTTCCATTCTTTTTAAGCCCTCACGCCTGAAGTTGGGTACAGAGGAGTTTCTATGAAGAACTAGAAGAGGAGTTGGCCGCCATTCATGTTTCAATGGACGAGCGTCACTCCTGGGGAAAAAAAGTTATTCAAGCTATAGCTGCATGACATTTCTAATCAAACTGATAATGACAGGGTAAAAACCATTAAGGCAATCTGAAACACAAATGACAGTAAGAACATTTACTGAGAATCACCTGACTCTGGCATACGTTTCCTCTTCATCTGCAACAATCCAAGCTATGTCTGCTAAAGTAGGAACTATTGGCCCATCCAAGGGACGAAGAGGGGGTAGGCCTGGAAGTTCCTGTTGAACAACATTGAACATATTATGTGAATGTAATGTGCATTGAACACATAACCCTGCTATAATCTATCAATACCTGAAAACATGCCCTCTGTGGAGGTTTGAGTGGAAGAGTAGAGCCTATTCTTCTCACTACACTACGTGTGGACCCATGGGGCTTATTTTGCCAGATAGGTATTACATCCTGTAGAGTAGAAAGAAAAAAAAACAACCATTATTTTGAATAACGTTAATATAATAATAATAATAATAATAAGTGCAGACTATTTCATGTCATAGAAGTAACGAGCTTTTATACTCACTGCGTCCGTCTCCATGTTGCTAGGTCAGTAGGCTATCACTCACAGGGACAATGCACAGGCTGGTTAAATGTAACTGAAGGCAGATTACCTCAGCAAGCAGATGTCATCTCTGGTTGTTTGTCAAGTCCTGGAATGAACTGCACTCATTAAAGTGATAGTCTATAAGGTTTCAAAGTGAGGAAAGATAGACTGAAATGTGAACGTAAACAATCAAATTCCTCCCCTCTTAAACCAGAAAGCCCTTCTTAGTTTTCAAAATGAGGAGAGAAAGGAGGATACTAGACTGATTAGTTGCTAAGATCCGGGAAGGAGGGACTTTACAACAAATAATATATAAATATATATTATTACTTACTTTACATCAAAATGCAAGACCAGGTGGTCGATTTAGCATATTTTATAAAATGTCTAAAACATTAGACTTCCAGACTATCACTTTAAGTTGATGAGGCCAGGAAATCAAAGGCATGAAAAAAAAGCGAGTGATGAAGTGGTAATGATAATGAGCAGCCTCATAATTATCCATGAAATATTGAAAAAAATGTGACCAGTTACTACAAAAACCGTTAAAATTACTAACAGCAAGTCTCTTGTATTTCTGTTTACTTAAGCACATCTAGCCTAATTTGTGCATTTTAAAATAAGAATGGTGATAAATAAGAACTACTCCTATTCTTCTTTAGATAGAAATAAAATGATATCACATCACATCACTTGGTGAAACAACTCAAAGCACAATTTCAGGCAAGCATCCAAGCATGTACATAGTACAGCATAACTACAAAGCATAAGAACATATACACAGTATCAAATATAATCCAGTTAAAATTGCAAAAAGCGACACTGTGTTAGCGTTAGCATCACGGCCTGACCTCACCTTCGATCTGCAAACCAAACACACTTGTATTTTGGTAACTGTATGGATACAAAAACAATCTAGACACGAACCTCAATACTGGCTCTGGTCACATGAAATAAAGCCAAGGCAAAGCTCTTTTGTGATAGATTCTCCTCTTCGTCTTTCAGAGTTGTGTTTTCGTTCTTTAGGCCGCCGGAAGCCCGTGTGTCCTATTCTGCGATTTGATTGGCTGAGAATGTGCATAATCCTCTTTTCACCGGTTAGGCCGTGAACGCAACATTGTAACAAAACATTTAATATAAAGGTGGTGCATCAGTAACTTTTGGTCAATATCTGTAATTAATTACTATGGTCATTCCACAAAAATGCGACTGTTTTAGGGGGTATTTTCCTGTCTTATTAAGGCCTAGAAATCAGATGACTCTTTTACACCTACTTCCGACAACGTCTCTTGTCCGTTTGTAAGTAAGTATCTTGACAGAAATACTCTTTGAGCGCTGGGCTGGGTCTGATGAACTTGCGCCGACGCACAGTGGTCTGTCTGGTACCATTCTGCAGTAATATCAAAACACTGCAATAGTCCCCTCAGCTCAGGTGACTGCCATCTCTGAGATGTTGCCAGATTATTTAGTTTATGGAGGTATGTAGCCTACCAAGTGTCCCTTTCTGCATGCAGATAATGTATAATGATCTTCTGTTGCGTGTGTTTCCGTTATTCTTATAGGATGCTCAGCCTACTTCTGTTGAAGTCTGCCTACAGTAGGCTTCTTGAAGGATGCAAATAGCAGCTTTAAGCTAATATTAATTAAGCACTCATTCTAATATTGTTTGCTACATTGATTTATGGGCATACTAAACGTTCAGAGAAAAGGATCTGAGGCAGTAGCTTTTCCAAGTTCAATATGTTTTGGTGTAGCACGCACATGATCTAAAGAGGCCCAGTATGAGAAATGTAGACCATGTGTAATAACAACATACCATGGATGGCTCTGTGCATAGCTTGCCATTAGTTGGGTTAAAACTGTAGCCAAAAGACTATGTAGCTATTGACTGAAGAAATCTGATCCCTTTCAGTAAGGGCCCCTGGGTTCTGCTCACTTCCTTGTGTAATCATGTGGATGACGGGAGAGCTGTTATCCCCCTTTTCAGCTCATACTCAAATCTGAGATCAGGATTTTTACTCCAGTTTGTGTAGGTGCTGTAACTGGGGCAAACGACAGGCATGGGAAATAAAAGGAAGAAGAAGGATGCCAGTTCCTGATCTTCTCCACCACTCTGCTGCAGAAAAGAAATGTCAAATGATTCCATCTGAAATGAGGCAAATACTTTAGGGCCATGGATCACAAGCTTCAACAAAAAAGACCAGGACTAGCTACTTTGGCAACGTCAAAAACAGGTCACACATTCTCTACAGATTTCAAACTGTCTTTTGCAGATTTGCAGTCAGTGATCTGAAACTTTGGTGTGTGTCTATTTTCTCATCTTTAGACTGGGCCCTAAGCTGCCGGCAGGTGTTTCTCAACCTCCACAGTTCACTATGAGGACATGGGAGGTCCAGCCTCAGGCCCCATTTTTGCAGCAGTCTACATTGAGCAGGGAGAGGAAGCAACAGCCCATATCAACCAGACCACTGGCCCACACCCCCTACATCAGAAACCCTAAGCTTCGCCAGTATTACCTGCAAGGTACTCAGCTGTTTTAGCACTAGTGTGGTCTTTTGTGTGCACTTTAAAGCTTTGTAAAGATTTATGTGTTGTTGTTATTGCACAATTTTGACATTGAGGTACTTAACATTTTACATCTACAAATGATTATAAATTAACCAAATTAAATGCTATTGCCACTCGCTACTCATTTCTGTATGTATTGATTATCATTTTATGACTTGTGATATCAAATGGTTTGTCTTGATGCATTGATTCTACTCTGCCTCTTATACACCTTGCAATTGTTTGGGTTTTTGTCTTATTTTTTTAATAGGAACGCCATGGGAAGGAGGCTGTACAGATGCAACAAATTACCAGGTTAGATCCATCATCTCGTTTTCTAATGGGTCCTCAGGATCACATCCACAGAAAACAAAACAAAACAGAGTAGTTACACAAATCAAATAATAGGTGTTATATATGTGTTAGTGGGCAAGACACTTCCGCCACTGTTAGTTAGCCTGGTAAACTACACCCACTTCTTTTATGTGTGATAGAAGGTGGGTCTGGACATACACGGTAAACAAGTGGCTGATTGGCGGCTAAGGCTTAGCCGAACCAATCACGACCATCACAGACAATTGACAAGGTTACGTCACTTGCTGCACTGCTATGTTGTAGTTCAAGCAACAGTGACACATGCAGAAGTTATCAGCCAAAATTAATCATGGATGAAGTAGTCAAAGATTTTGCCTCCGCATTCTCGTCAGTTTATATTCAGTTCATATTTTGTGAGTTGGACTACAGCTATGGTATGGCAGAGCCAGGCAAACTGTTAGTGGCAGTGCAGTATCCCTGAAAGCAGACTGCAGTGAGGTTTCCTAACAGTAGGTGGCATTGTAACATAACAGTAGGACCACAGCTGCATGTACTTGGGGTTTATATGCTCATAAAAAGTTCAATGTTCAGTATATTTGTGTGAGTTGTCAGTCAGATGGTGGCAATATGGGGAAGCAGAGTCTATTACGCAGCCTGTACCTCAAATTAAACCGCAAAAATATAACTGAACTAAAGGTATGTGCAATTGGGTATTGTTCATCTGCTTCACAGGTGGTAAACTTTGTTTATCAAAATGAACAGCAATCATTGCGGATTAGCAGCAAATTATTAGCCTGGTCAGTCAGACTTTTCCAATTCTTTACAAATATGTGCGAAAGCAGGAGAGGCAGCTGGCCAGGCTAGTAAATTGTATTATTTCTGACAGCATTCAGTCTGTATTCTGTCACACAGGCTCAATCTGGAGAGACAGTTTATAGTGTTTCATCGCAGTTCTGCTGCTCATCTCAGTCCTCTTCATCGGAAACGCTCATCCCTCGGGAGGTGTGACTTTACTTTCTAAATCCCATAATAGAACTGTCACGAATGTAAATGTTGTGAAAGAAGGATTTGCATGCATGGGTGGCTACTTAATTTAGCTAATTCTATAATATTAAGTATGTGTTTATATAAAATATGTATACTTTTCAATGAAAGTAAAAATGTCCACAAAAATTGAATCTAACATATAAAGATTTAATTTTCTTTTACAGTTTTTTGTCTACACAAATATGCACACTTTATTTTTATTATCTCTACCATTTCATTGCCTCAACCTAATTTGCAAACTCCAGCTTTGCTATTGGCAAAAACTTTGCTTGTCCTGTTAGAGCCAATCAGGTGATCATCACATCATAAATCTTATTGCCATGACACAAAAGGGCACTATCTTTTGTTTTGCTGCGTCACTAAAATGTCACATATACTGGCATATTGTTAGCCCTAAACGAGAGATCTGTTGATAAACGTCCTCATGCAAAAATTGCTGAGGGCAGCTGAAGGTTTAAGTCCAAACACATATTTGGAGTAGATGAAGGCAGTGGAAAAGGGAAGTGGTGACTCCTTTAACTCAGCCTTGTCATATTTACCGTCACAGCCTGTACTAATCATGGCGTCCTTTCTCAAGCAGCTGCTGGTCGTCCCCAAGGAAAAGGTCATATCTGGAACTCAAGAAGAAACAGGACAAAAAGCTCCAACAAGCTCCAACCTGGATATTAAAGCAGGCAAGCAAGAGCTAAGGGCTAACTCAGAAGCAGCAGATCTTACTGCTCAGCCTCAGTCACCATCACCAGAGGCGGAATACGACAAACTACTGGTAAGAACAAATCTCATGTCACTCTTCTATGTTTGGACTATGCTGATACACAAGCAAAGTGCCTGAATAGTGGTTTATTTATAGGCAAGTATACACAGTAGCATAAGTTAGCATGGCGAAATAACTAGTCAGCCTAATAGCAGATACTTAAATATAATGTAAGCCCAGGCCATTTTTATTTGTCAATCAAATGTACATGAAAGTCTCTCCTCATAATAACGCAGGCTTAGTTCGGCTAAATATTATTATGTGAAATAGTTTTTGTTTATTTAACAAGGGGAAGAAGCACAAAATGTTGTTTAAGATTGTTATTTACTTTATATATATGTATGTGTATATATATATATATATATATATATATATATATATATATTATGTGTATATTTTATATATATATATATGTATGTGTATATTTTATATATATATATATATATAATATATATATATAATATATACATACATACATACATACATACATACATACATACATACATACATACATACATACATATACATCCGGAAAGTATTCACAGCGCTTCACTTTTTTCACATTTTGTCATGTTTACAACCCTAAACGTAAAGATTTTATTTTGAGTTTTTTACTGAAAGTTCACACACAAGTAACAGACAACTGTGAAGTGAAAGCAAAATGATACAAGATTCTGTTATTTTTCAAAAAATAGAAAAGTGAAAAGTGGGGCGTGCATAAGTATTCATAACGCATTTCTGGAGTGCATTAAATTGCCTTTATAACATGCCTAATGACTGCAGAATGTTCACACCTTGCCCTAACCATTAAATAGAGGCCACCTGTGCATAATCTACTCCCAGTATAATTAAGCTGTTCTGTGAGGGCCTCAGAGCTATGGTCAGAGTTTATTGGTCACTAAACAACATCATGAAGTCCAATAACACACCAGACGGGTCCGAGATAAAGTTATTGAGAAGTATAAAGCTGGGTTAGGTTATAAAAACATTTCCAAAGCTTTGAACATCTCTCAAAGTACAGTTAAATACATCATCCAGGAATAGAAAGAGTGTGGCATCACTGCAAACCAACCAAGACCCGGCTGTTCTCCTAAATTTACTGACCGAACAAGGACCGCACTGACCAGAGCTGTTACCAAGAAGCCTATGATGACCCTGGATGAACTGCAGAGAGCTACAGCTCAGGTGGGGGAAACTGTACACAGGACAACTATTAGTCGTACACTGCACAAATCTGGCCTTATGGCAGAGTGGCATTTTTGAAAGAAAACCATAAGAAATACCGTTTTCTGTTTGCTAGAAGCCACATGGAGGTTTCTAGCAAACAGAAAACGGGACTTCTTATGGTTTTCTTTCAAAAATCGCTTGTTCTTGCCACTCTGCCATAAGGCCAGATTTGTGCAGTATACGACTAATAGTCTGGTGTGTTATTGGACTTCATGATGTTGTTTAGTGACCAATACACTCTGACCATAGCTCTGAGGCCCTCACAGAACAGCTGGAATTATACTGAGAGTAGATTACACACAGGTGGCCTCTATTTAATGGTTAGGGCAAGGTGTGAACATTCTGCAGTCATTAGGAATGTTATAAAGGCAATTTAATGCACTCCGGAAATGCGTTATGAATACTTATGCACGCCCCACTTTTCACTTTTCTATTTTTTGAAAAGTAACAGAATCATGTATCATTTTGCTTTCACTTCACAGTTGTCTGTTACTTGTGTGTGAACTTTCAGTAAAAAATTCAAAATACAATCTTTACGTTTAGGGTTGTAAATATAACAAAATGTGAAAAAAGTGAAGCTCTGTGAATACTTTCCGGATGCACTGTATATATACAGTGAGGAAAATAAGTATTTGAACACCCTGCTATTTGCAAGTTTTCCCACTTAGAAATCATGGAGGGGTCTGAAATTGTCATCGTAGGTGCATGTCCACTGTGAGAGACATAATCTAAAAAAATAAATCCAGAAATCACAATGTATGATTTTTTAACTATTTATTTGTATGATACAGCTGCAAATAAGTATTTGAACACCTGTCTATCAGCTAGAATTCTGACCCTCAAAGACCTGTTAGTCTGCCTTTAAAATGTCCACCTCCACTCCATTTATTATCCTAAATTTAGATGCACCTGTTTGAGGTCTTTAGCTGCATAAAGACACCTGTCCACCCCATACAATCAGTAAGAATCCAACTACTAACATGGCCAAGACCAAAGAGCTGTCCAAAGACACTAGAGACAAAATTGTACACCTCCACAAGGTTGGAAAGGGCTACGGGAAATTGCCAAGCAGCTTGGTGAAAAAAGGTCCACTGTTGGAGCAATCATTAGAAAATGGAAGAAGCTAAACATGACTGTCAATCTCCCTCGGACTGGGGCTCCATGCAAGATCTCACCTCGTGGGGTCTCAATGATCCTAAGAAAGGTGAGAAATCAGCCCAGAACTACACGGGGGAGCTGGTCAATGACCTGAAAAGAGCTGGACCACCGTTTCCAAGGTTACTGTTGGTAATACACTAAGACGTCATGGTTTGAAATCATGCATGGCACGGAAGGTTCCCCTGCTTAAACCAGCACATGTCAAGGCCCGTCTTAAGTTTGCCAATGACCATTTGGATGATCCAGAGGAGTCATGGGAGAAAGTCATGTGGTCAGATGAGACCAAAATGGAACGTTTTGGTCATAATTCCACTAAACGTGTTTGGAGGAAGAAGAATGATGAGTACCATCCCAAGAACACCATCCCTACTGTGAAGCATGGGGGTGGTAGCATCATGCTTTGGGGTGTTTTTCTGCACATGGGACAGGGTGAGTGCACTGTATTAAGGAGAGGATGACCGGGGCCATGTATTGCGAGATTTTGGGAACAACCTCCTTCCCTCAGTTAGAGCATTGAAGATGGGTCGAGGCTGGGTCTTCCAACATGACAATGACCCGAAGTACACATCCAGGATAACCAAGGAGTGGCTCTGTAAGAAGCATATCAAGGTTCTGGCGTGGCCTAGCCAGTCTCCAGACCTAAACCCAATAGAGAATCTTTGGAGGGAGCTCAAACTCTGTGTTTCTCAGCGACAGCCCAGAAACCTGACTGATCTAGAGAAGATCTGTGTGGAGGAGTGGCCAAAATCCCTCCTGCAGTGTGTGCAAACCTGGTGAAAAACTACAGGAAACGTTTGACCTCTGTAATTGCAAACAAAGGCTACTGTACCAAATATTAACATTGATTTTCTCAGGTGTTCAAATACTTATTTGCAGCTGTATCATACAAATAAATAGTTAAAAATCATACATTGTGATTTCTGGATTTTTTTTTTAGATTATGTCTCTCACAGTGGACATGCACCTACGATGACAATTTCAGACCCCTCCATGATTTCTAAGTGGGAGAACTTGCAAAGTAGCAGGGTGTTCAAATACTTATTTTCCTCACTGTATATATATATATATATATATATATATATATATATATATATATATACTGTATATATAGGCCTGTCATTTTCTTCATAGGTATACCTCAACTATGAGAGACAAAATGAGAAAAAGAAATCCAGAAAATCACATTCTGTACATTCTTCACAAGTCTTCACAAGGTTTTCACACACTGTTGCTGGTATTTTGGCCCATTCCTCCATGCAGATCTCCTCTAGAGCAGTGATGTTTTGGGGCAGGCGCTGGGCAACACGGACTTTCAACTCCCTCCAAAGATTTTCTATGGGGTTGAGATCTGGAGACTGGCTAGGCCACTCCAGGACCTTGAAATGTTTCTTACGAAGCCACTCCTTCGTTGCCCGGGCGGTGTGTTTGGGATCTTTGTCATGCTGAAAGACCCAGCCACGTTTAAGCCACGTTTAAGTTCAATGCCCTTGCTGATGGAAGGAGGTTTTCACTCAAAATCTCACAATACATGGCCCCATTCATTCTTTCCTTTACACGGATCAGTCGTCCTGGTCCCTTTGCATAAAAACAGCCCCAAAGCACGATGTTTCCACCCCCATGCTTCACAGTAGGTATGGTGTTCTTTGGATGTAACTCTGCATTCTTTCTCCTCCAAACACGACCAGTTGAGTTTTTACCAAAAAGTTCCATTTTGGTTTGATCTGACCATATGACATTCTCCCAGTCCTCTTCTGGATCATCCAGATGCTCTCTAGCAAACTTCAGACGGGCCCGGACATGTACTGGCTTAAGCAGGGGGACACGTCTGGCACTGCAGGAGTTGAGTCCCTGGCGGCGTAGTGTGTTACTGACGGTAGCCTTGTTACTTTGGTCCCAGCTCTCTGCAGGTCATTCACTAGGTCCCCCCATGTGGTTCTGGGATTTTGCTCACCGTTCTTGTCATCATTTTGACCCCACGGGGTGAGCTCTTGCATGGAGCCCCAGATCGAGGGAGATTATCTTGTATGGCTTCCATTTTCTAATAATTGCTTCCACAGTTGATTTCTTCACACCAAGCTGCTTACCAATTGCAGATTCAGTCCTCCCAGCCTGGTGCAGGTCTACAATTTTGTTTCTGGTGTCTTTCGACAGCTCTTTGGTCTTGGCCATAGTGGAGTTTGGAGTGTGACTGTTTGAGGTTGTGGACAGGTGTCTTTTATACTGATAACAAGTTCAAACAGGGGCCATTAATACAGGTAATGAGTGGAGGACAGAAAACAACTTGCATTTCCTTTCATTTTTAGATCATACCCCCTGGCTGCTCCAATATCAATGTTGTGTCGTGCAAATGATTTCACAATTTTACAAATACATCATCTGTTTGACAGGATGTGGAGGCGGTGCCGTTGCCCGATGGACAGCTCTGCTTACTGGCTCTGCCGCCCGAATGCTGTGAGTGCGAGGGAGCGGACCCCGCATCATATCTCAAACTATTTTGCCGCTATATCACTGACTGCAAGGTTGGAGCTCAAAACACTTCGTAGAGTCTGCTGTTGTGTCTGTGGATGTTCACAGTGCCTGTCTCTTTTAGGGGGTGGTCTCAGGGATTCTTCTGGTGACTTCCAATAAGCTCTTCTTTGATCCGTTTAAGACCCACCCTTTGGTGAAGGAAAATGGCTGTGAAGAGTACGTTCTGTCCTGCTCAGTGGACAGCCTGGCTTCTCTGTCCTTCTATTCCGATATCTCCCACGTTCATTTCAGCACTTCGCAGAAGAGGTTAGTTCTCATTTACACAGAAAAGCACACACTTAAATCAACCGTTACAGACAGAAACTGATAGTGACGAGCAAATAAGCTTATTGGAAGGAATAGTCAGTTGAATGGACAAACTGGTAGATGTCAGCCAAATGAGTTCTATTACGTAAAATATCTCCATACTGCTTCTGCGGTAGAGATTGAATAGCGGAGGTGGAGGTCACATGACAGTAGGAAGGAAATTAAGTCTTCCTGGTTGAATTCATGCCTCAACTTCAACGACTTTTGAAATATTTGTGTATTTTAGGAGAAAAGGACGGACCCTTCTCCAAAGGTTTAAACCCACTAAGAGCCAAACAAACCGCTTCCCGAGCCACCGAGAGAATGCAGCATTAGTGAGTGCTGCTCTGACTGAAGGCTCTGACGGGACGGGCCGTGTAGATGTGTGCGGTGGTGATGATGATGAGGATGAGGAGGAGGAGGAGCCCCACAGCAGGGATGTGGCCGGGGTGGAGAAGGAGCTGGACGGTGGGCAGCTCGATGGCCTGTATGAACCCACTGTAACGACGGCCTTAAACAGCTCAGCTAGCTTCTGCTGTGGAGAACCAGAGGACACAAGTCAGCTGAGGAGGGAGGAGGCGGCGCCAGCTGTGAAAGAGCAGAGTACAGGTAAATCACACATAAAATGACCAAAAGCCTCTTAACCCCCGCCTGAACCAAGCACATTTTCGCCAGTTCGACTTTACCCAAATCTTAAAGCTTCTTGAAAGAGACATCATAATAGAGACAAATCGGGAAACTAAAGATGAAAAACGTGACATAAAAGTGATGAAAAATAGGCAAAAAACGGATGAAAATGCAACAGAAATTCCACAAATGAGTAACAAAAAGCGAAGGAAAAAAACATTTAAAAAAGTGATGACAACACGGCAACAAAGAAAGGAAAAAGAGCCGCATTTTTTCTCCAGTCTGACTTTACCCAAATCTAAAAGCTTCTCTTAATAGGCCAATGTAACGCCTCATTGGAAAGCTAACGCCTACAAAACCTCCCGTTGTTGCTGAGTTGTCATCATTTTTTTTCCACTTACTCTTTCATCTCTATTTTGATGATTTTTTTGTTACTTTTTGCTGCTTTTTGGTCAGTTTATAATGCGTTTGTTTTCCTTGTTTTCTTCTCGTTTTGTCGGCTTTTTGGGTAAATTTGGGTAAAGCCAAACTGGAGAAAATGTGATCGGTTCAGGTGGGGGTTAAGAGGTTAAATAGCGGTTGTGTAAATTCCCAAATATTCCTGCTAATCCAGTAGAATATTTCCGACTGAACTTCCAAATACTTCTTTTTTTTCTTTTTTTTTTTTGGAAGCTTGTTTATTACCCAGAAATTGAGTTTAGGGGGTGATTAACCTCTTAACTCCCACCTGAACCGAGCACATTATCTCCAGTTTGGCTTTACCCAAATCTAAAAGTTTCTTGAACAAAGCATGAAAAACAGCGACGAAAAACAAGGGTACCAAAAAATACAACTGAAACGACAAAAGCAACAACAGAGCGACAAAAACCCGATTAAAAACAGGTGAAAAGCCCCAAAAAAAGAGCCACAAAGGAGCAACAAAAGGGCAACAAAAACACAATAAAAAAAGCGACAAAAACAAGACTTAAAAAGTGACAAAAACACCACAAACAGCTTCAAAGAGCAAGGAAAAAAAGCGATGAAGAAAGCAAAAAAAAAGACAAAACACGGCAAAAAAAAATCTACAAACGTGTTGCAAATGCCATAAAACACAGGCCAAAATAGATTATTGTGACGATCTGGAACCATTTCACTGCTACTAATCCCACCGCCGGGACACTTTTGCCTGAAATTAATAAAATGTCTCCTTAACTACTCTTTGGTGTGGCTTCGGTTTCCTCTCACCTTGGCATCAGCCTTCACTCTCCACGACAATATTATTCCCCTGTATTTTCTCTGTTCATGCCTTGACATACAGTAAGTTGTGAAACAACTTCCGCAGACTGACCTTTTTGCCCTCCACTGTAAACACAATATTTGCCTACGGATTTAGCCTGTGGCCCGAGTGACTCCATAACTTCAACTCTTTCATCCCAGCGTGTGGAAGGCGGTCGGCAGGCGGTCCCGGGCGCCTCATGTTCGTGCGGCTGCGGGCTCGTTTGCCTGCAGCGAGGAGGAAAGGTGTCGGGCCAGCTAAAACACTACCGAGGAGAGACACTTGGCTCGCGCTGTCGCAGGAGAGGTAAATCCGTTTCCACAGTGCAGTCTTTTGTTACAAGACCATAAGACTCCTTTTTTCCCCCAATTTCTTTCTTGCCCACATGACAAAGAACAAATGCAGAAAGGCAATCTTAAGCAGCTGATTATCATGTAATTGTTTATTTCGTCATAGTGCAAAGTTTTCATATGCTTTTGAGCTGTCTGCACAAGAGGGACACGTTTTAGTTACAGTACAGATTTTTTGGCCTATTGCAGTTTTGCATTGACAAGTCGCATTTCCATAGGACCGGAGCGTCTTGCGGGTGTTTCCACGGCCAAAAGCGAAGGGGGGTCCAAATTGGCTCGACCGGTTTAGGGGAAAAGTCACCATGCTGATTGGTCAGATATTCGAGAGTCAGTAGTGTTAAGGAGGTTTCTCACCACTATAAAGCAAAACTTAAAAAGTATTTGTCTTATAAAAAGTGTAAGTTTAATTTAACACACGTGTGGAGAGCCGAAACACAGAAATACACGTAAATCCATGACGGCGAACTCTGGGGAGCCGAAGTCTCTCCCCTGGTTATATAGGTACACATGAGAGGCCGTCCCAGCACCAAGATGGGAGGGGCCACCAGTTTCAGATGTAAAGGCAGTGGGGGCGCCTCGGATGAGAGCAAGCGTCACCTTTTGTGATGATGGAGGGAGCAAGACACAGGAAGGTGTGATGGGCAATCAGCAGGATTCTTTGTGCCCATTGTGATGTAGAAAGCCGGCGCTCCCCAGCCGCCCGACCAAAAGGCCCAGCATAGCCGCCAGACGGTCCATCCCTGTCTGTGTATTTGCTTGCGACTAGTTTCAGTTAGATAGCTCTAAAAACTGTCACAACAGTAGTCGGCTTGCAAATTCATACTTATGTTTCTCTTCACAAATTTAAACTTATCATGATTATCGAGGGTAATGTGTTTATTTCCCCAAAAGCTAAGGAGCAGAAAACGCGCTGACAAAAAAGTTTCATTTGCAGGACAGTTTTCCCGTTCATTCTTTCTTATAGCCTAAATAACATCATGGCTTGCTTGAAACCCCAAGTGCTCAATTAAAGAAATAAAATAAAGACTTGCCGGTGCTGGTAGGCTTAGAAGAAACAGCTACATCCATAGAATAAGTCTGCATGGGCTAATAGTCCATAGCTCGAAGATGATAAGGACTCTGAAAGGTGCAGACAAATAATAGAAAAATAGATCCAATTCTTGCTGTAATCACTCATCTTTGTGTTTCCATTTTGAGATACGGTTAAAACACACTTAATAATCCAGGGAGAGTCCCAAATGCATATATCCAAGATGCTGCTGCTTCTTAACTTTGGTCTGACCGTTTAAAAGTGAAAGCTAAACATTCACCACATGGTAAACAGCTGATTTTACTTTGCTTCTGTACGGACTGAGCTTAGAGGCCAAACAGAGAAGGGCAGGCTATATTACAGTCAGGGCAATAGCACATGATATTGTGCTATAGGTTGTGGTTGTTGCCTGTCGCATGTCCTTGACCACTCCCATAACCACCCAGGCACTTTAAACCAAAACTTGCGGGACCTGCCCCTCCATATATGAACCGGTCTCAAGTTGTCTGTCCCGTTCCGCTCCTGTGGAGAGGGGGCTTCACATACTGCAAGTTTACACACTGACCCTTATCCAAACACTACCTCACTCAGACTGACCATGAAGTACAAAGGTAACTGCAAAACACTTAATCTTTGACATTCTGTTGATTTCAATGGAAAAGTGACTCATTGATGGAGTGCCATTTTAAACCAAGGAAAACAAAGCCACTTTGCAAGGCAAACCACTGCTTTCTTAACCAAATGATTGAAGACGGCTTATGCGTCCTACTCCGGTAACGCCTCCTTTCGTCCCCACAGCTCGGATGAGTTATACGCCTACCTGACACACTATTGCCCAGATCTGTGTCTACTACAAGGGGATCAGGAGGGTGAAGACGCGTTTGTTCTTATTGAGGATCAAGAGCAGGGGAGCGAGGAAGAGGAGGACAACTTTCTCCAGAGGCCGCGCAGCTCAGGAGAAGACTGGGAGGTCAGAGCCTTAAAACAGCAAGGAGTTTACGCTCTGTAGCAAGAATTTGAAATGAAAAGAGCACCAATGTGTTTTTTTTTAGATGGTGGTAATGGACGACGACAGGGAAAAGCCGGTCCTAGTTATTGACAGGGAACCAGAGGGACTTCAGAGTATTGTGGAGCGCAGCCAGATTTTAGAGGCTTCACATGTCGAAGAGGTGAGTTGAATAGTAATAGTTTGTTAAAGCAAGCTACACATATACATTTTTCAATAGTTAACTTTAGTAAAAGTTAATTTGACCTCTACGATCAATTTGAATTAAACTTTAAGTATTATTCCAGGTTGTGAAAATGATCTGAAACACATCGGCCCTCATTTATCAAACTTGCGTACGGTGAAATCAGAGCGTATGTGACGTGTACGAAGAATCACCGCCTGTTTTGGCATTAATCAGTCTGGACGTGGGCTCAAATCCTACGCCAGGTCAGGAGGTGGTATTTTCGATTGAACACAAATTGCGCTGGAAACCCTTATTGGTACTTTAAACATAAAATTGGACTACAGCGTTAATATTCATGGACAGACTTTTCTTCAATTTACTGCATCCTGCGCCATATGCTCATGATATCCTATGGGGCTATCAGCCCGGACCAGAAACACTAGAACCTGGGCAGCGGTGGCACAGAGATGCTCATGGTGTTTCAGTTGTTGTAGATTTTGTGTGCATGGCTTCCCCGCCTCACGTGTGTGTGGAGCGTCAGTGAGTGAAACAAGCGCAGGCACCGCTGCAGTGGGTCTGAGCGAGGCCATGGTCCGTGTCCAGGCAGGTTGGTCCAGACTCTGGTCTGACTGCAGGGTTTTATCCACGCTTTTTTATATTTACAACCTATTTATTAATAAAGATCACTTCTTATTATTCAAAATATTATTATGTAATCTTGGATAGGCTATGCGGTTAAAGTGGGTTGCTGAAAGATAATCTTAATGCGCAAAAAATAATGTTAGTTGTTGTATTCAAAACAATAAGGCCTATTTATCATTTCCTGGATAGAGAACGTGTGCGGCAGGATTGGAGCAGTAGGCACAGGTAGTACAGGTTCATAAATACCACGCGCCCTCTAGTGTATAATCAAAATACACCAAAATATAGCCTACACCATTTCTGTGTGCAATGTTGATAAATGAGGGCCCGAGCACTAACATTATTCATTACTATGTTTATGATCTACTTTTTACGCTTACAGTGTTCACATGTGCTGCATAAAGTATCCCATTTACTTTAAAAAGAAAAGTCACCTATGTGAATGTTTTACTACTGTTTTCGCTATACACCATTTAAACTTTTGGCTGTTCTTTTAAATCATAGTTTTGTATCCTATGAATCAACATTCAGACACATTTAAGAAAGGGCTTACCCAGAGCAGAGCCGAACCGAAGTTTCCACTTCTTCCGTTTGGACTTTTATGGCCTTTCTCTGCTTTGATCTTTACCAGCTCTGTAAGGAACTGCCTCCCAGGACTGTGGGCCACAACTGGAAACTCACATACAGCACTTCAACCCACGGATCCAGTCTGAAGTCACTGTACCGTAAAGTCAGTGCTTCAGATTCCCCTGCGCTCATCGTCATAAAGGATGCTCTTGACGAGGTGCGTGGTGTGCTGCTGTGGAGTCTTGACAAAGTTGAATTATTTTAATGTTGTTCATATTAATACGATTTAGGTCTTTGGTGCCTTTCTGTCCCACCCACTGAGACCCAGTGAAACCTTCTATGGCACAGGAGAAACTTTCCTCTTTATGTTGCATCCTCGATTTAAGGTGAGAGGGAGGTTTCCTGTGCATGGATCACTTTCATGCTCCTAAACAGTACCTGCGATTTAACATATGCAGTTACAACAACAATAATTCTGGTGAAAACTAGTAAAGCACAATAATGAAATGTGAGATAACACAGATCATTCTCTAAATTGTGATTGCTGCGTCCAGTGTTTCAGATGGACTGGAGAAAACTCATTTTTCATAAAAGGCGACTTGGATTCTTTTGCCATTGGGGGAGGAAGGTACGACACTGTCTATTTAGAAAAACATGTTTAAATTAGTGATTTCAAATTGAGGATTCAGGTGCACCTCAACAAAATACTCAAAGGAAAGTGTTGCTTTTTGAAATGACAAATACTGAAAGTGTTCACCTTTTCAAATGCTCAATTGGTTAAAACAGTCACAGCACAGAGACACATTTTCTTGACTGTTCTTTTCTGCGTTTCTGTTCTCAGTGGTCACTTTGGCCTGTGGGTGGATGAGAATCTGTACTTGGGCCGCAGCAGCCCCTGCTTCACCTTCAATAACTGCTGCCTCTCAGAAACAGATGACTTTCGAATCGTGGAGCTGGAGGTGTGGACTTTTGGCTGAGACACGGATCTGATCAACAGCTTTTAGCAGCACAAAAGTCATCACAATGTAAACATGCTACACATGCCCAAGACTTAAGGGAAATGAATGCTGTGAATAATCTTTAATAAGTTTAGACCGACCCTGAACAGCAAACCGATCCTAGAGACAAGACTCATTCCTGTGGGTTTGGCATGGAAGATGGACTATTTGTGAACTGGAGCTTTCCAAAAGCATGGAGCCATTGGTTTTCAAAGTACTGCTCATACATGTGTTTATTAAAGTGGATTCTAATCAGAATGAACATACTGGCCCCCATCAGTGTGTCAACTGTATATGTGGACATAATTGCAGAACAAGGAAACTGATTTGTCTTCATTGCTAGTGCACATGCAAAGATTGCATTAATCACTAAAGATCTCTCCATTATCAGCGCTGTTCCCACATGTGGGAGGCTCTTGCCAACTCTTTCAGCATCAGGCACCGCTGCTTTCTGCCATCAATGCAGCTAAATGTACAACAGAATTTCAATGTGCATATATTGTACAGCATTGTAGAAATGGAAGTGACATCATGCAATAATTTAATCTACCACTGAGAATTAAAAATCGTCTCTAGAAAGAAGAAATAAAAACTCAATTTAAAAGAAAAGCATTTTTTCCCCTAAAGCTTTATACATTTGTTTTTCTCTTTGAAGACTGAAAAAGGGATATTTAGTTTTTGTACAGTTTGTTTTAATATAGAGTACAAAAAGTTGATGATTTCACATAGAACAGTGCAATACTGCATGTTGTGGTGTAGTTTATGTCCCTAGAGACAAAGATGGGCGTTTCCTGCAGCTGGATCAGCAATAACATCAGGACTTGCCCAGCTGAGAGGGAGCTTTGAGGCAAAACCTTCACAAACACTGAAAAACAACTTCAGGCCCCAGCCCTGTCTCTGAGGGACCTTAACCCCAAACACTGCAGTTTTTCTTTTTAGGTCACTTCTGCATTTTCAGAAGCATCAAACATTTACATTATTTCAAAATAAATACTATTAAAGATGATGATAAAAGAACAATCATAGGAGTTTTCAACACAAACTGAGTGTGAACATATTATTCTATCAGATACTGCTTGGCCTTTTCCAAGCTCTCTCTCAGGAAGTGAAGATAAGTGGACGTGGAGGGGTCCTCAAAGCTCCCAGTGAAGCTGAAAGTGGCTCCTTCCTCTTCTGGCTTCATGGCAGTCTGGTCCAGAAAGTAGTTTGCATTAATATGGTGAACCTAGATAAAAACACAGTTGTCAGTCAATATAGATTAAAAGCTACATGAAGATAGTTTGTTTTAAAAAGAGCAATATTTACTATGGTTCCATTAGGCAGTGCCACCATCATCTCCACAGGAAAGTTGTAGCTCTCCAAGTGAAGGCGAGCCTTTTCCCTCAGCACAGGGTACTTTTATCAGCCTAATGTATTCAGTTTATATTAACATCACATGAAAAAGCCATATGTCAAATATGCAATAGAAAGATGCAAACCTGCAGGTTCTCCAGCTCTTTGACTAGAGACCAGCTGCTGATGAAGCTCTGGTTGAGGAGGGCCATAATGGGCGAACTTTCCAGGACTGTCTCCCGGAGAGTTCGCCCCGAACCTTCATTCAATGACAATTCAACAATAGTTACTGGTATGGGGATTATTTCTATATAATTGTTACAATCACTCATAAAAGTTTTTAACTAGTGTGTAATACTAGATTACAGCAGCTTAGTTAGCTCAACTTGACATGCAAATTCAGTTATGAATACCTATACAAATGCTAAAAACTAAAGAATTGAATTAATGTGTGATTACTTGTGTTGCATAAATGTACCTCAGCATGACTGGTCATCTAAAGCCCCCAAAGTAAAATGGAATGCACTAGCTTGTTTTCCGCTTCAGCGCGTTCAAAAGCATCAGAGAAAGGGAGGTAATCCACCTGAAAGAAATTTAAAGACAGACTTCCTTTCACACTGCAGATGTGTTTGTACTTACTATCTGATGCACAATGTTTAAAAATGCTGACCTTCTTAAAGGGGTAATAAGTGACCTCTATCTGGTGGAGAGCTTCTTCTTGACTGATCTCGGAGGACCAGATGATGTCCTCGAAGACAAACTGGATTGGTTCGTGGCTGCTCTCTTTACGGTCTATGACATTACCTTCCTCATCTACAATAATGGAGGGAGTGGACGGACCAGTGGACATCAGCTCCATCTGCACACATGGACAATGAGAAATACTGATAAATACTACTGGAACTAAAATCACTGAGGAGCTAGTCAGCAGTACAAAACATTGCTGAACCTGTGGGAGGAATCCAATGTCCACTTCCATGTTGCTGCTTTCACTGGCACCATACAACCACTCCATGTCCACATTTAAAGACCTGGGAACAGAACATAAAAGTAAGACAAATGACATGTAGCAAAGATGAGGTTGGCCAACATCCCTTTTAACACACATCATTAAGACTATTCTTGTTATCATGAGCATCAATCAGTCTGCGATCATTGTACCTTTCATGAATAAATGTGGAGTATTTTATGTATCATTCAAACACTTGATACAGAGTAATGCTATATGGGTTGTAATGGTGATGATGAATAACGGTAATGCCAACATGGTAATGAATTCGGTATGGGAGACAGAAATAATACACCGGTGGTAGCGTGTGAGATATTGTGAATGTTGACCTGGTATAATGCAGTGTTGCATTTGTTAATATGTAACCAACTCGGTTGATAGTTGTTTTGTAAGATGGTAAGAAATATGCAGTGTTGTTATTTATTGTTATTTATTTAAGTTTATGAACAGGGGTGGGAGTCAATAAGCTTGTCTTCTTCCCACTCCTTTTCAAGCTTGAATGTAATTATTTATTTTTCTTTTATTATGCGTATATATTTTTCTGTTTTTCTTTTCTTGGCTTTTGTGCCTTGTTGTAGCTCGAAATAAAAACTCAAAAAAAATAAAAAATAAATTAAAAAAAATTCTATATTGGACCTGTTATTAGGGACGTAAAGATGGAAGTGTCGAACATGTGAACCATCTTTTGAGAGGACAATGTTGCCAGTGAACTGTCCCGGTGTGAACCAGAAGGGGAAGTTTGGCACTTCGTTCAGCTGGAACTCTGCATGAATCCTGAAATCAGACAAAACCATGAGGTGCTAGTCATGACTGCAAATTGTATATTGCAATACAATGCAATATAATTTGGGCTGATGGTAAATTACTGAAAGATAGTTTCTGCTGAACTGTGCCTACCTAAAATAGATGTCAAAATAAAAGTCATTGCTTGCGCGAATGCAAGCCACAGTGCCTTGCGGAGCAAAACGGGATTTGATAAAGGGCCGAAGGTGAAACATACTCAGCAGGGAGTGAATGAGAACCTGAAAGACAGTTACAGAGTTACAGCACAGACAGGATCTTTCCCCTGTTTTTTTTTTTTTTAATTTGGGTATAAGCATACCTCTTTGCCCTTCGGAGTGGGAGGGTGGTAGCGATTGTTGGGTAGATAACCAGTAAAAATATTGAGTTCACTTGGAATAACCCACCATGTGGCACCCACATCCACTTTGTTCTTTGGGGGCAAGAAGGCTCTGAACTGGCTGGCTGAGAAGAGGGAAGAGGGCTGTGCTGGCGATGTCCAAGAGCGCAGACCACTCAAAGAGCTGTGGGAAACCTGTAAAAGCAATTCATTTATTCCAATACAATATTGTGTCTATGGCTTTGTATAAATCTTAAAAGACATCCTCATAGTATACAGCAATAACTGATCATTAGAATGCATCCAAAAGTTATCTCACAATTTATTTGCAACATTTTGATAGTAACCCTATATATTTTTCTGTCATGAGGAAGATTGTAATACCCCAAGAAAACCGTCCTTGCTCTTTGTCATGGAGTCCAACTGAAGAGGCTGCATTTTGCCACCAATGTTAAAGTCTCTCCATTGGGGTCATGGATGATCTCTTCCACATCCACAGGGGTGTAATTCCTTAATAAAAATAAAAAAAACATATAGTTGGTCAGGGGATTGTGCTCCCCTCAGGCTGATGAAAATGTAGGTAGGTAGCAGCGTTTGGTACCAGTGAGCTTTTCCACAATGGGCTTAAACTCCTCAGGACTGAGATAAAAGTCATGGTCTGTGTCCAACGAGGAGAAAAGGAAAAGTCCTTCTGTGCCCAAAATCCGCACACTTTCCTCCTGCAGACACACACACATTAGGTTTGTTAGACTGACCCTATTGTCCTTTTGCTCGCTTCAGGGAATCAGTGTCATGTGCTGAATCAAATCTAGGACAAGAAGCCAGAACTCCAAGAAATCAACATTAAAAAAAAATGTCACCACATAATTCTCATCTCCATTACATATTTTAGGGCTGGTATAACCTTGGCAGTTGGCACTTCTGTCTGATGCAGACCGCAGACAGATGCGTGCATACTAGTGCTCTTACAATGGTGGAAAGGGAAGTGAGGTTAAACAACTGTAGAGACCCACTGAGAACAAACTGTGACATTAGGGGGTGATGATGTCTGCCAGCTGGGACACGTAGACTAATAGTAGTGATAAAACGCTGAACATGAAAGGGCTGAAAAGTTGTACTTGTACAATGTGTATTTGAAGAGATTTTGTTTATTTTTCATTTATTTTTTCTATGAAGCCGAAATTACAATTAGAAGATCTAGGATTTGAGGAAAGTAGTTTTTACACAATAAACTGTGGCGATCTTTAAAAACCAGGCAAAAGTTGCATAGACGCGCATCTTACATGGTGTTTCACAATCTGGGCATCTTGGTAGGACTTGATCCCATAAGCGACAAGAGGCGCAGCACCAACAATAAACAGGACCCAAATTCCTCTCCACACCCACGATCCTAAGCGGGTCCCCGGGCGAGGTATTCCAATCTGCCCTGGATCTCGGCTCCCATCCTCGCCCTGTGTAGATTTATCCACGTCTGCAGCCATTCCCCACTGAGGCTAATTAGAAAGCATGCGCTTTAACTGTAGCGTTATTTTATGGAGTCTATTTTAACATTTTAAAATGATAAAAATTAAATGGGGGCAGCAGCTGCGCTCTCATCTTCTGAGGCAACAGCTAGGACGTGTTTGAGAGCTAGCTTCAAAACCAGGCTTTATTTCACACAGCGACCAACACTGTTCAGCCCATATGCAGACGCTTATGTAAAGCTACAAAAAGGGGAAAAGTAGTACATGTACACACCGGAAGCAATTTCAAAATAAAAGCCCTGTTCTCTTTGTACCATAGGGAAACACTGATGATGACGCTTTAACCCTAAGGATAAACCGGATGCTGTTGTCATTAGAGAAGTAAATAAACCAACAGTACAGGAACGCATCCTCAATTACAGGGTTTCTTGCCAAAACAACTGAGACGCACATTCCTCAGCTTTTAGAAGAAGACAAAAAATAAATTATATTATATATTAATATGTTATTAATTACACTACAGGATATTTGCATTGAAAAAAAACTGGCATGACACATGTACTGTTATAGAGGGTTTAATGAAGAATTACGATTTATGTTATTTATTTAACATAAGTTTATTTAAATGTCCTGTTGTTAAGTTGCACATGGCTGGTTGGTTGTGTAGAGATATTCAATGGCAAAAAACTCAAAACTTGATTCAACTCATTCACGACAGGGGTTACCTTGTGCTCCAGACACTCGCTTAACTCAGTATACATACTGTATATATAACTATAATTAGGTCATTTTAGTCCATGTTTGCTAAAGCTCAGATCATGTCTTCTTCCACCGGCTGCGTCTTCACTTCAACTTTTTTGGAGGGATGTAAGAACCCATTCCTGCAGCTCTTTCTGCTTCTGCCTGGGTGTATGGCTCTTCACTCAGCTGTTTCAATCTGGACAGATACAGATAATTACTTACCAACTTGATTGGTCTTATGAACACATTTGAAAATGACTGTTTCACATCCAAGCAGAACAATATAGCCTACATTAAAAAAAAAGCTATGAAATTGTGTTTAGCAACAGCATTAACAAATGTTAACACCCAGGTTTCAATCCACATAATGTTTTCTGTATCAATGCAATCTTTGCAGTATATCAACACATTGTATGTAGGCCTACTAACCTCCTTTTGTGTATTTTAGTTTTGAAGTGCTCTTTCATGGACCTTAGGTCTACAAAATACCTCCTGTAAAACAATGGATAGAAGATTTGGAATATGCACTACAAACCACGAATATCTGCTCACACTGGTGGAGTACTTACGCGCAGTGCAGGCAGTAGTGCTGTGCACATCCCGTTACGTCATAGTCCACCTCTTGCTTAAGCAGTTGGGCTGCCACCTCGGGCTTCATGTCTGCATGGATCTGATCCAGGTCCTTAGTCTTCCTTTTGGTCTTCCATGTCTTTGCAATGTGCTTCTTCTTGTCACTTTTGTGGTTTCCATATTGTTTGGTCTTTACCATTCTTGAACAACATAATTTGAAAACAGGGGGTTATTCGAATTGTCCTGTTCAATGTTCCTAACCCTTTCACTAGAGCCCATGATAACCTACACCAACTCTTTAGCTATTATGATCATGTTGTATAGCTGTTCTGTCATGTAAACATCCCCAGAGTCAACTCTCGTTTCAGCACGCTAATCTAATTCTCAGGAGCTCAATCAATTCAATGGCTCAATCACTCTCATTCTGCTGATATGGTGATGCCTCTCTGTTCTCACAAAATCCTTTATTGCTAATATCACTGTTTCACTCTTGGTCAGCAGCAGAGCACGTCCAGACGTCTTGTGAGCTTTGACTTCTATGTTTAACTTAAAACATGAAAAATCAATGTTTGATACCCAGAAGTATTTAAACGACATAAACACTAGTTTGTAAATGCGTCATCAAGTTGTGTCTATTACGACGCGGTGCCCAGCTAGCTGTGTTGCAAACCCAAACACCATTTTAAACATTCGAAATAACTTGATCTTACGTATCAAGAACAAAAGGCATGCGAGAGTACATTCTTGACAAAACCGTAACCCTTAATCAGTGTAATTACTTTTGTAAAATAAGAGTTTGCAGCTAAATTTGAGTGCTTGCTTACCTTACTCTACACCATAGACTGTTAAAAACACGTGCACCCAGCGAAAAACGTTTCCGGGTCAAAACAAAGGCTAATACACGGAGCTACCAAAAGGGGCCCCAAAAACAAAATGGATAGCGCCATTTTCCGAAAGTAAGTTTTGTAAAATTAATAATAAATATAAATGGAATAAAACATTAATACAATAAAATAAATAAGGGTAGGTTGTCGCACTTACAGTGGTTCTCCTCAACTGATGGGTTGCTGTGCGGATTTTTTATTATTATTTATTTATTAAATGATCTGTGGTCTCGAGCCATTCTGCCAATATTTATACTGAAAACATCCCCCAAGTCTGTTAAAACTGGTTTTACTCGCTTTGTTTTGCTTTATATGTTTCAATGTTTAAATCAAGAACTGTGGGAAAAGACTGAATTTTGCATTATATAGGCTCATAACAGATTCCAACAAACTAACTAACTAAGCTTATAAGTTATAGATGTCTTTGCTCACTTAAGTTTATTTTATACCCGGTTTGTTCCTGATTCCATCTTGATCTAGTCTCGCTGTTATTTGGAAGGTCAAATATTTTTTTAGATGTTTTTTGGTGTGAAAAGTTTGAGAACCACAAAATGTAATGAATTGCTCTTGGGGTCGCAGTTGTCATCCTATGCTCGTGTTGGGTCCCAATGGCCAAACCAGCTGTTCTGTAGCATACCCAAATATCCACTTTGTCTTTTATACACATTTCATTAGAAAATGGCGATGTATTGTGAACTTTGCATTACAAACACAACAAAAGGTCGAGGTTGCTGTATCCCGCTGACCTATGTTTATTTAATACGAGCGCACGTGAAGGCGGCGCCAGACTGCTCTCCCCCTCTCTCGTGCATACGCGCCGTGCCTGAGAGTGAAGATGGCGGAGAATAATGTCGACCCAGAGCCCGAGTGGAACGAGCGGGCCCTGGACACAGCGGAGGACACTCTTGTGGCCATGGAAAACCTGCTGGCCACGCTGAGAGCCTTCGAGGACGTGCTCAGGCAGCAGGACATTTCCATAGCATCATCGACTGAGTATTGTGACAACTTCTGTCAGGTAATGTGTGCAGTAGCAGACCCGATGCACGTTAGCTTGCCGTTAGCTGTTTGGGAACCCTGTGCATTACAACCACCGTGGCTGCTATTGATTTGCTGCCTTTAAAAAAAACCTGCTAATCGCAGAACCATTCCGTCTGTGTTGTTTGATGTTTCTTTCTTGCACAAGATTATTTGCTGTGCAGAGATTGTGTAGTGTTATGATGCTATTGTGCTAAAGCAAGTCAGCTGCCCTCTTTGACAGCTGATTGACATACAACTTCTCCCTGTGTTTTCCTCTCGGCATCGCAGCCTTGCATCAGATTTTTTTGCAGGAAAAAAGAAGTCTTTTAAATTCGTGTACATTTTTAGCCGTAGCTTGAACGTTTGCGTCTGAGTGGGGCGGGGCGTGCGCTGTGCTATTTGTTTACCAAAATATTCTCTATTCATTCATTTATTCTTGTCCTAGACTTGCTGATAATATAATGACACATTTACTGGGTATATTTATTTGATACAATTGTGTAAAGGCTGTTTTACATTGTGAAAGAGAAAGTGGAAGTACAACATGGGTGTACTGTACCTTCACAATGGAGGACAGTAAAGGACAGTGGTTGTTCAGGCTGGTTGGAAATGTATTTAGTTGACTCATCCATGTTGCAGATTAAAATTTAATAAATATCGGAAATCTATTTGATATACATTTCCTGGAGAATATTATATATAATCACACATCACTCTACTTCTTCTTGAAAGCTTAAGTGGCGCAGAGGCAATTAGCACGCTGATGTAGGTCTCCAGAGGTAAAACCTTGTTCTTGTCACCTAAAATGAGTCCCTGGTATATTTAGACTGGGGGATTAATTTAGCGCCTCCTTCATCTGTGCATGCGAGTGTTACCTGTCTGTAAAATGTGGCCCCAGAGGATGTTGATAGTAGTAGTAGTACAATCCCAAATATCAGCATATCAACATATCAGTTTATGGCTGGTGACATTTTAATGATTAAGTCGAGCTATGGTAACTTACCATAGTATTAACAGCATTCACAGTTTTTATGACGTTGATTCAACTGACAGTTTAGGGCTATCAGAGGCTTGGGCAAGTCCCTCATGAATTGATCAATGCTTGTGGTAAGCATTGGATGTGTGCCCTTTGGGGGCAATCAACTTCAGACAATCCTAATCCCTATAGGTAGTATCCCCCTTACTCCAGTTAGTATCTGCATGTTTTCTAGCTTTGACAAACCCTTATATTCTGTGTTGGTTATTTTTATGGTGGTTGTCTTTGTGTAGGCACTGATGCACTATGCGGGCAGCAGAAACTCCATGGACCATGGACTACCTCTTCTGGAGGTTTACTGCCTTTCCATTAACTGCTTTGCTTCAGCCCGTTCCCACCTCACAGCAGAGTCTGACAAAGTCGCCCTGGTTTTGAAAAGATTAGCTTTGTAAGTATTACATTAATACAAAACTGCTGCATTAAACAGAATTTCCCGTAACTTACAGATTTTAAAGCATTTGTAAATGTACATTAATCCTACATTTATCCTTCATTCATTTACAGGAGTTGCTTCGAACTATTTCTGTCAGTGTCTGAGCTTGAGATCCCATATGAAGCTTGGCTTCAGTTTCATCAGTCTGTCCAGGTAAATATTTTTATCACAGTATCGGCATGAGCCCATCTTCTGTGGAAGACACTCTTCTCCAATCATAAATACTTTATGATTGGAGTGTATTTGGAATAATCAAAGCTTTAGTTATTTATGTGCCAGGGTGCTGATTTTTACAGAGCATTTGCTGTGAGAATCAGCAAAACTACAATCGCTGCGCAACTGTGTATCACCCCTGACGAAAAGGGAGCAGCTGAATGAAAAATTACCCTGAATGCTAGCCTTTAGCTATTTTACTTGGAGGGCGTTACATAAACAAGCAGCACAAACTAGTTTTACTGAGTAGAATACAAATACCCGCAAAATGTTAGTACACCTAAACCTCACTTATCAGTTAATCAATGGGACAAACCGAGGCCGTCAGTCCTAGCACAATGCCAGTTTGTAATAAAAATAAATACAAATTAAGAAACATTATTTAGACCTTTTCCACAGAGATCAGGCTTATAGAAAAGCTATGTTGGTGGTGTTTTCAACACATAATGTTTTGCTGAAGTAGTTATTGAAGCAGTTAGTTACCCACGCATACTGCCACGATTCTAATCTGTATTATTCTGTTCTGTGCCTTACAGCTTGCCCATGACATGCTGTTGGAATATGGCAGCACAGATCTACAAGCTCTGCTCCAGATGACAGGTGAAGGAGGTGCCTGGTCTAACCCTGTTCTTACTTCACTGCTCACTGGGCAGCTCACCGACCCCGAAGAAGGTTTCTTTTTCAATTAAAATAAAATATATATTACAATTACTGGATTATTAATATGTCAATCATATTCATTTGTTGTCATCTGCACCTTTCATTTATAGTGGATGCCTACATAAGCTTGGAGGGGGACGGTTTCATGGAAATGCGAGTGAAACACCTGGAGAAGATTGGTGAAGTGGCCAAAGCAGTAGTCCTTGCCAAGGCCTGTGCCGAATGCAGCTTCATTTCAAACAAATCTAACTTTCGTCAAACTTATGTCTCACTACTTTGCCAGCTTCTGCCCAATGAGGAAGCTATATCTGAGGTATCGTCAATCTTCTTTTGAAGAATGTCATACCAAACTAATGTATTATGTTGCATGTCCTTGTATATACTGCTATACTGCATTCATGTAAATGCTGTTTTCTGACCTTCACTGGCTGCTTCTGTGTGTTGTTTTCTATTGTAACAACCAATCATTCTTCTCACAGATCTCCAGACTTGACTGCAAGGACGTACTGGAGATTACGTGTAATTTGGAGAACGAAGGAGAAGAGAACACAGCTTTTATCTTGTGTACAACCTATCTCACACAGCAGCTGCAGCAGCAAAATCAATACTGCTCCTGGTCAGTGCAATTTGATGGATATGAATTAGTATTAACATGAGATGAATATGTAAAATGATCATTGTGGTTTTTTTTAATAAGGGACTTGATTCTCCTGTGGAGCAAGCTTCAAAGAAAGCTTGATCCCACATTGCAGTCATTCCTGGATCGATGCCTTCAGCTTGGTGCAATTGCCAAAACAGTCCATCATTTACTCTACCTTGTTCGAGTTATCCAGACAGAGGTGAGTTTTCAACCATATTTAGCCTTTTTTCGTATTAAGAAATATGATCCGTTAAACTCGACCCTCAAGATTCCTCAGCTAGCAAGCAATGAATTGTGTATTTGGATTTACAGGTGGAGGATCTGGGTGTAGCGCAGTCGGTGGAACTGTGTGTGAAAGCTCTACAATTGCCAAAGCAGGACGATTTGGACACACGGATCTCTGTCTGCAAAACTATATCCTGCCTTCTTGCAGATGACATTGAACTCTGCCGGGCCTGTCTGCTTACAGAATTTTTGCTCGGCCCCAGTCAAGAAGTTTTCCAATCTCTGGAGGAACTGTACCTGCGCCCAGATCAGAAAAATGACCTGGAGAATGCGGTCATCCCCAACTCCCTCCGTTGCGAGCTCCTGTTGGCTCTTAAATCTTATTGGCCCTTTGACCCTGAATTTTGGGATTGGAAAACTCTCAAGCATCAATGCATCTCCCTTCTTGGTCTACAGCCAGAGTCTGAAGAAGAAGAACAGCAAGAACAGGAAGATAAGGTAGTCGCACAAGAAAAGTGCAAATTAGCAGAGCGGCAAGAAACATCCGAAGCGTTAGGGATGCAAAACGGGTTCAACGGAGTTCCTAAATCAAATGCACTGAACAAACACCATTCTAATTTATCAGAAATACAAAATCCTTCAATGTCCAAAAAGAGCAGGTTTCAATGTCAAGTTTGTAAGAAGTTTTTCACTGACGCTCAACTTGTCTTCCATTCCAAGAGACATTCACAATCGAGTATACATCCATGTCCTGTTTGCTTGAAAAGGTTTAACAGCAGAAAAGAGCTGGTCCCTCATTTGAAGCAGCACACCACAAGTGCAGTTTCTTTGAATAAGGACAAAGTGAAGGAAGAGCCGGATCAGAAGCACAGTGATGAGGATGAGGACATGGAACCAGGAGAGATTAATGTTGACCCTTCTTTAATGATGTATTATAAATCCACACATGACCCTGATGTATTGCATCACATAGTCCAACAAGCCAACAGTTCCAAAAAACACGTGGACAATGATGAACACATTACATTCGATTACATTTCAAGACATTATAATCTGCAAAACAGAGAGGAGTGCACATGCCCAGGAACAGACTGTCCTAAGGTTTTTAAACACTCGAAGTACCTCTATGTCCATTTAAAATCGGAGCACAAAGGAGACGAGAACGTCAAGTATTTTCACAAAATGAAGGACAAACGGGAGAAGTGTGTATTTTGCAGGAAACATTTCATTTCATCCTACCATTATCGGAAACACCGCAAAAGTCACTACGGGGATCAGCCATACACATGCCTGGTTGTAGGATGTGGAGCACAGTTCAGATCTTCAAATGAGCTCGGTCTGCACAAACAGACACATGGCTTTCAGCTGAACTATCAGTGTGCGCTCAAAGGCTGCTACGTGACTTACTCTGACCTCGGGCAGGTCTACCATCATGAAGCAGAGCATTTCCGAGATGCCGCATTCACTTGTACAGCCCCAAAATGTTCAAAGTATTATTTATCCAAAACCGCTTTTACTGAACATTTAGCCACACATAACATTCACTTCACGGAACACGACTTTGAACTCCAGAGAAAAGCCAAAAGAAAATATTTCAAGTCTTCTGCAAATGATGCATCGGCCTGTCAAATTCGGTCCAATAACTCCCCGGCTCTGAACGGCGATGCATCCCATGGTAGCTCACCGCTGGAGCAAACGGATAACAAGCAAGCTAAAACGACTTTAGTTGCAGTGTGTTTTGATGGAAGCAAGTTCACGTGTGGGTTTGAGAAATGCGGTATGACTTTTTCCAGAGCTCGCGATGTTCAGAGACATTTGAAATGTGCACACCCAGAACACCTTAAAACGGAAAACAAAGAGCATAAGCATGACAGGGAGCGGGGCTTCAAATCCAAAGTGGTAAAAACTGAGAGTAACCAAGGCGCTAATAAACAAGGACATAAGAAATCCAAAGTGCCACTTTTGCACATAAAGGCAAAAAAGGAACAAAAAGCATCCCCTCAAGTGACAAATCCTGACACAAGTGTTTTACATGACGCGCTGACAGAAATAGTTATTGGACTTTGTAAACTGGACTTGAACTGTCCGTCCTCTCCGAATGAGCCCCCACAGCTTTTCCCAGAAACCACTCCCTCAGAAATATTAATTCACCAGGTGATTATGGAAAAGCCAGGTGTCTCTGTGCTTCAAAAGGAAGCTGTTCTTGCTGTAGAAAGGGATAGTACTTGCAAGTCAACATCGGACAGAGAAGACGATCAAGAATCACTCGCCAACGCCAAGCCTTTTGTGTGTGATGTGAAGAGCTGCGGGTTTAGAACAGCAAAGGGTTACAGCTTACAACGCCACTACACTAGAATACATCGTCGTTCATTAGAAAAGGCTAAAAAACTGACCTCTCACAAGCCTTATATTTGTGATATCTGTTCAAAACCTTACAGGGATAAGGATTTGTTAAGAAATCACTATATTCAAGAGCATAACATAAGTGACTCACAAGTGAACCAAATGAAATGTGGGTGCTTTCGCTACGAAGGAACCAAGACCCCAGAGAGGCGGTCTCCACATGCCCACAGTTCAAAGAGCAAAGAGGCCAAACTGCTAAAGCAGCCAGGAACAGATGATGAACAAAGTGATAGTGAGGCGCCTGAAAAAGAACTGGATCCCGTCAAAGTAGAGCAAAACGGTGAGCAGAAAGAAGACAGTGAAGCAGGGGCGACACATCAGGGCAGAGCTAAACGCTTGGCAGCTAAAAGTAACAGTAACCTGTGCTATATTCTCGATAGGTTCAGCAAACCTTTTCATTGTGTGGCAAAGAACTGTGATGCTGCTTTCTCCACCCAAGCGGGCCTTGTGCGGCATCTACAAATGGCACATCATTATAACAGATCGCAGCTGTTATTGGAAAATGAAGGAAATGAGCAAAGTGCTGAAATAAAGAAAGAATCCCCCAAAAAAAGACCTTTACCAAATTCAGACGAGCCTCAGCCGCAATATAAATGCCAATTTGCAAACTGCCATGCCTCCTACCATCTTAAAAGCAGCTTGGCCCGTCACACGAGAGAGGTCCACTCTCATCCAGAAGTGATTCGATCTAAATATGAAGGTTGTACAAGTGCTTTCAACCATGACGGTGAGCAGAAAAAACATGCCCTTTATAACAACTCTGAATATTATGATTCACTAGTTGTGCGTCTGCAAAGCACTCAGAAAAATTCTCTTAATGGATGTCAGAAGAAACTTATCGTCTCAAGTCAAAGCCCTCAAAAGGAAGACCCTGATTCAGCAAACTCTCAAAACGCTCCGACACATCTGAATTCAGGGGAAAATGAACCATCTCTGGAGTTGAACCAAAAGCGAACAGAAAGAACAACAAAGACTGATATTAAAACAGAGAACTTTAATCCCCTTGTCTTCAAGTCACATGAAGAGGCATTACAAATGTGCCAAGACCGCTGTCTTCCTGAAGCCTACCCCTGCATGATCCAGGACTGCGACACTGTTGTCCAATACTTGAGCAGCTTACACAGACATTACATAAATGTCCACCGCATGCGAAGAATGGACTTTGACAAAGAAGGAAATGAGCTTGTTTTAAATGCAGAGCAGCTGGAGGAGATGATTCAAAGGAAATCAGTGAGATCTACAGGAGTGACTTGTCCCAATGGAGTTCTCAAAATGGAGTATCAGACAGAGACAGAAAACTCAGGAGACCTGTCTGCACCTATGAGTTTACACAGCATCAAAACTGAGACTCAAGTTGAGACCACTCCCGATTCACTGGGATTCCCTGTGGAAGAGAAGGATGAGGAGCAGCCATCTGTCGAGAGGAATGGTGTCCTAGTGGGGGCAGATGAGGTGCTCTATGGTGAACCCAGCACTGATGGGCACAGCGAAGAACCAGCTGTTGTAACACAGAACTGCCAGAAACGAGAGGAGAGACTGAGCCTGGAACAAATCAAGCCCTTTTTGCGTCCAGTTACTGTCGACCTGTCTCCTCCAAGTTCGCTGCGCTTTATTACAGAGAAGGGCTTTGTAGATCTGTCAAACAAGGATAGAGCTATGATAAAGGAAAAACTGAAAAACAGAAGAGTTTCTGTGTCCATTCCTCGTATCCGAGAGCCTTTGAAAAGAAAGAATGACTTATCTGAACAACCTTCAAATGTAATGGATTCTGCTCACAACACGTCCACAAAGTCTTTCGACATAGCTCTGTACAAGCCAGTAGGCTTTGAGTCGTCCTTCCTGAATTTCATTAATGACCGTGTCACAAAAGATAAAACCGTGACGTCCTCAAAACGGCAGAATTTCTCCAGACGCAGTTGTTCAGTCAAAGAGAACAACCAGATGGGCATTGCTCAGTCTCGCAGACGTACTCATTCCCCACTGCTTAAGTCTCGTGTTGTATGTGGGATTACTTCAATTCAAAACTTGAAGTTGGACAAAGTTCTGGCAGGTTGTGGGGACCTTGCCATCAGACAGCTGCAGTATCTTAAACCTGTGGTGGTTCTGCAGAGACCTGTATGCTCCACTACTCTGCCTGATCATTACCCTGCAGACACTAACAAGAGTAAACTGCTTCTTGGAAGCTAAAATATTTAAGCACCTTAGACGAGCTTTGAAAATGCCTTTGCATCTTCAGAAGTAATGAATCAGTATTGTTCTTTCTTTGGACATTGTGTTACCTCTTTACTAGAAAAACAGAAATGACATAAAACTGAATTTACAGTTTCTTATCTCCATAATCTGTAACTGTTAAATTATTTGTAACAACAAAACTGCTGTATTTCAGTTTTGAAGCAGAAATTTGAACATGTATCTGATAATTTTCTGGTGAGTGAATGTGTATATAGTTCTCAAAGTGTACAGAATAGATCTTAATATTCTTGGTGTGACAGACCTTAGCAAGGGGACTGAAACACCTCTGACTTTATCCCCTTTTCTTCCACTTGAGTTTGGATTCTGTCAGTGTTGGGTGTGCAGTGGACACATTTTGCCAGATGTGTATGTATGCAACAATTTCTAATAAAGTTTGAAAAATAATTATTTTACTGGTGACAATATATTTTGTAGCTCTATAAAAAACACATACAAGTACATATCCTGGTATAGATTTGGATCAGACCAGGTTTAGTTGTTTTAATCTCGTCTTTTTTTCCAATTAGTCCTTGCTCTCATATTCTTTACTTTGCTTGGAAGCCTTCAAAGCAGAGAGTAGATATTGTTTACTTCTTTGCCTGGCAATTTCAGGCATTCTTTAAAATGACCAATTGTATTAACTTTGTATTTTACTGCAAACGGAACTGAAATGATTATTTGATAATTTTCACAATTAGGGTTTGCTTTTTTTCTTTTTCTTTTTACCAGTCTCTGTATATTTGTATTGCAGGGTTTCCTTAGGGCTTCTGTATTTTTCAATGCTGCCACATTCTAGAAATATTTTAGCTGGAATATGAAACCAAAAATGATTAGGATTGTTAATAAAATGTTGCAACCATTTTAATTCTAACGTTCCATTCATAGCTTCAAAATGAATGATTTTTGGACCACATCAGCAATGGGTTTAACTGCATAATTTTTTCTAATGTACTAACTTATTTTACATGTAATATTAAAAATGTTTTGTTTTTATTAGATGATCGGGGACAGCTAGAGAAAATGCAGGGTAAATAAATCTTGATAAAGTGTTGCTTTAGGAAATTAATATTAAAAAATTGATAAATCTCTTTGTAACCAAGAATTTAAAATATGTGTTTTGGTTATACAAGTGAAACTCAGAAAATTAGAATATCGTGAAAAAGTTCATTTATTTCTGTAATTCAGTTTAAAATGTGAAACTAATATATGATATAGATTCATGGCATGCAAAGTGACATATCAAGCCTTTGTTTTAATATTGAAAATGTTGGCTTACAGCTTGTAAAAACTCCAAAATGGACATTTCAGAAAATTAGAATATTCATGAAATCAATGAAATGATTTTAAACAAAGAAATGTGGGCCCTCTGAAAACTATAATCATGCATAATGTACTTGGTACTTGGTTTGGGCCTTTTACTTGAATGACTCATATGACTGCCTTAATATATAGAGTATTTGTCCACCATCTTCTATTTCACAATTATGCAATCATGTCACTACAATTTGAACAAGCCTATTGGATTCCTAGATACACAAAACATGGGGTTAGACACCAAAATTACTTGTCTAAGATTAATAATAAAGGAGTAATGGGCATTTTAAGGATTTGGCGACCCTCTTGGACGCCATCTGATCTGATCCACTGATCAGATTGTGGTATACTTAGGGGTTTGAGCACCCGAATGATCCTGGGGCTCTGTTGACCCTACCAGGGTCTCCCATGGCAAACAGGTCCTAGATGACGGGTCAGACAAAGAACGGTTCAGAAGCCCCTTATGAGAGACCAACAGGCCCGGTTAGAACCATGAGGCCGTCCTTCTGTGGACCCACCACCTGCAGGAGGAGCCATAGGGACTGGTGCAATGTGATTTGGGCAGCTCCCCACGCCCCGGCAACGGAAAAGTGGAAGAAGATGGATGGATGGATAAAGACACCTTGATACTACAGAAAACCGTTGAAAAACCTTTTGTAGCAATTTTGGGGTTTAGGTATTTTTTTCCCCCATATGCAGCCGCCTATGTTATAACATAGTACGTTGGTCTGCATCCATTGGTATATATATATATATATATTATTTTTTTTTTTTTTTTTGGGGGGGGGGGGCTCGAGGTTTTTGTTTCCCAGGAATTGAAAAAAAAAAGTACATTATTCCCATTTTATTCGTAGTTTCCACTTTAAAAAGTGCCAAAATCATCAAACTTGATTCCAAACCATTGTGTCCCATATTAAAATATTCAAATTTCTCCTAATTCCTTCGATTCTTTGTTTAGAAAAGAATCATGCTTATGTCGTATGCGTTTGTGGCAGTAAAAAAAAAGAGTTTGGGGTATATACATTGCATTAAAAAATATCACATTTGACTTGCTGGCTTGTTAAATTTATGCGGAACTTAAGTTATCATTCTGGCTGTTGGGGAAGGATTTTATTAACGCACTTCCACAGCTCGACTTTTGAAAATAACGATATCATTTTTCATTGTTGCAATGAATTAGTAGTCTTTGCTTTCTGTTACCGAAGGGAATTACCATCTAAAATTAAGTGTTATTTTCATTTACTTGACCATGTCTCCTCTGCGCCTTATTTGATATTCAAGCTGTTTTCTCAGGCTGTTCAAAGCGGAAGCTAATTAGCTGCTAGCCTGAAAGTAGTCGGTCTGGCTGTTAGCGTTAGCCGGCCACTCTAGTAAAGACTATTTAATACAGAATATATAAAGCATCCTTTACTGACATAATCATGGAAGGTATATCTGATCTTCCAGTGGAAAAGCAAATATTTTATGCCGTGCTTGGATTTTCATGGACTGTGTATCTATGGGAGGCATATCTTGCTTACAGACAGGTGAGTTCTAATTTGCTTATTGTGTGGATAATAATAATAATAATAATAAACACCATTAGAGGAAAAACTGCACGTTTTGTATGTTCTTTTGTGTTTTTATTTGATCAATTCCCTATGTATTTTACAGAGGAAAATGTATAGACTGACAACACATGTGCCACAAGAACTTGGAAAAATAATGGATTCAGAAACATTTGAGAAATCTCGTCTTTACCAGCTGGACAAAAGCAATTTCAGCTTTTGGTCTGGCCTGTACTCAGAGACTGAAGGAACGGTAAAGTAGCCCTTTTTTGTCCTGTGAGAGGTTGCAGGAAAATACTAACCACGCTTGATGTCATATTTTCCAGCTTATTCTGCTCCTGGGAGGAATCCCCTTTCTATGGGCTGGCGCTGGTTCTGTCACAAGCCGCTTTGGTTTCGGTCCGGAATTTGAGATAACTCAGTCACTGGTGTTTCTTACGCTTGCCACCCTGTTCAGTGCTATTACTGGCCTTCCCTGGAGCTTGTACAACACGTTTGTTATTGAGGAGAAACATGGCTTCAACCAGCAGGTACAACATTTTAAACAAAAGCAACAATATTTGCTAATTTCATATTTTGCAAATGTAAGTTTGTTTTTACTTGTTTCCAGACATTAGGCTTCTTTTTCAAGGATGCGCTCAAGAAATTTGTTGTAACTCAGTGTATCCTGCTTCCTGTGACCTCACTACTTCTGTACATTATCAAGATGGGTGGAGACTATTTTTTTATTTATGCGTGGCTATTTACCCTAGGTGTTTCTCTGGTTAGTTTTGCACTGATTTTTATTTTTCACGTTCTCTGCTAAAATATGTATTTGTTTTTAATTTAGCTGAACTAATTTTGTTTTATCCATTTATTTCCCCCTCACTAGGTCCTTGTAACTATTTACGCTGATTACATTGCTCCACTATTTGACAAATTTACTCCACTACCTGAAGGAGAGTTGAAGAATGATATTGAATCGATGGCTAAAAGCATAAGCTTCCCTCTCACCAAGGTCTATGTAGTTGAGGGTGAGTTGGACTGTCTAAAATACTTTTAATACAGTAAAATTCTTAACAATACCATTCTCTTAACAAAACTGTTCTTCTCTTTAGGTTCCAAACGGTCATCCCACAGCAATGCGTACTTCTACGGCTTTTTTAAGAATAAACGTATAGTGCTGTTTGACACATTGCTTGAAGACTATTCACCGCTCAATAAAGATGGCGAATCTGAGACTGAACAACCGGAAAGCAATGACGACGACACAAAAAGCAAGCCCAAGGTGACCACATTTTCCACAATAATATATACATTATTGTGGTTGAAACAAACCATCACTAGATTATTTTTCTTGTCAATGTGATATAGAACTGTAACTTTATTTTTGGACCAAGTTACTGTGTTTTTAATCATCTTTTGTTTTTGTTTGTTTTTTCCCTATTACACCATTTCTTCTGTTTGTCAGAACAAAAAGCAGGGCTGTAACAATGCAGAGATTCTGGCTGTTCTGGGTCATGAGCTTGGGCACTGGAAGCTGGGTCACACTGTCAAAAATATTGTTATCAGTCAGGTCAGTATTTATAGTACTGCTACACATTTCTTATTGTAATGACAAAATAAGGTTATTCGCAGCTACATTGTTAGACCTACATTTTTTTTTTTTTTAATTTTCTGCAGATGAATTCCTTCATGTGCTTCTCCTTATTTGCCATTTTGATTGGACGAAAGGAACTGTTTGTTGCATTTGGCTTCACCGACAGTCAGCCCACACTAATTGGCTTGATGATCATTTTTCAGTTTATCTTTTCTCCTTACAATGAGGTACGATTAGTGTCGGGTTCATTTATGTTGTCTGTATATTCAGTAATCATCTAATCATCAACTGACTTTATGTTGCAGCTCCTATCCTTCTGCTTGACAGTGCTAAGTCGCAGATTTGAGTTTCAGGCGGATGCCTTTGCACGTAACATGGGTAAAGCCACTGAGCTATATTCAGCTCTTATCAAGTTGAACAAGGACAACCTGGGCTTCCCTGTGGCTGACTGGTTGTTCTCCATGTGGCACTACTCTCACCCTCCTCTCCTGGAACGACTAAGGGCTTTGGGCAGGGCCAAACAGGACTGACGTGATCGAAAGGGAGAGCGGCGCCTGCTGCCTCCTCCAAAAGGCCTCCGCAGACCCCTCCTCACCCTCTAATGCTCCTTCAATGTTTCTGGTTTCATTTTAGCCCCCCTTTTTTTTTAACCTAACTATATGCCACCTTTATGTGGATTTTACCCTTTACCCCCTTTTTTTTGGGGGGTGCAATGACTCTCTAAGGAACTTGTGAGGGTTTTGAACAAGTGGTTTGCATCAAGTCTGTTAAACTACTGGCTGCAACAGTTCCATCAATTGCAGATATTGTTTTAAGAATTGTTCCACTTTCTTTATGTATTAAACAAGATGTGGTGCCTTGAAGTATCACTGCTCTAATTTTCTTAACCCATATGTTTTCTGTGGCATCAGAGTGCTTCTCAGATCTGTGTAACTGAAGCTTTTATGGACACAGCAGTGTTTTATATACTTTAAAGGTTTTTTTTTTTCCCCCAAGTTAGAAGAGGTTGTGAGGTTTTTCCCCTCATTATTTTTCTATGTACATGTAGGAGTCCAGTTATACCTGTACATATGTTACTGTGCAGTAATGTAAAGGAATAAGAACTGATACATATAATGCCTTGAAATCTGTTATGTTGTATGTGAAAGGTGAGAGCATGTCTGAATTTGGGGGGCATAGTTTTGCAACAATTAAACGTTGACTGAAATAATAAACTGTGTTTTTTTTTTTCTTTTTTAACTACCCGTCATAGTCCCAATCTGTAAACGACATGTAGGGCCTACACACTGAAATAATTGTACCAAAATTTCCTGTATCCGCGTTAATGGCGCATGTTATTGCATTTGGGTGGGACCATTCTGGTACTGTGGGCCATGATCACAAGTACTTTATTTTTATGTCTAGTATTAACACTTGCAGGGCATATCTGAAATGTAATAGCTTTCATAACATGGAGCAACACATCAAAAATATCTATATGTTTAACCAATATTCGACAAACTTAGGCGTGTCACCCCGTCTGGTCTGCAAAATGGTTGCGCCCTGTGTATTTTGGTGGACAAGACTGAGCAGGACCAGGACAAGGACACGCTCCACACACTATCACTGACGACTTTGTTTTAACTTGGAAGCTGAACTCGAGTCATGGCGAGGTTTTTGAGGCCTAATGTCAGATATTTTGTCACTACACAACTGAGAATGTCCGACCAGGTAAAGCTGTCTATTTGTGAAAAAACCTTACAAGCTGCAGATGTAGGTAGCTAAATTAAAAGTCAGGTTAGCCTGGACGGATCTGTTGGCAATTTGGCACCATTTTAGTCAGATGATAATAATAAACATTGATTTAATAGATAAGATTAAGATGCACATTTCTAAGCTTAATAAATTATTTCAGTGTGAAGCTTTGATGTTCCCCGTAGCCTAAGGAATTTATGTTCTGCTGAAGTAACAAATGGTAGTAATCAAGTAAATAAAAATGACCTTCAGATTGTGTGTTCTGTTGAGTGTTTTTTTTCTTCCTTTTTCTATCATGGGTGCAAAAACAATTGGAGCAATAAAGACACCCAGCTCTTTTCTTTGTCTGTCAATTCAAACCAAAAGTGTTTGTAAAATTTAACCTTTTACCATTCCCTCCATGTTTTCAGCTTGGTGAACTGGGGAAAGGTGCTGGGAAAGGAGGAGGAGGCGGCGGTTCCATCAGAGAAGCCGGTGGAGCCATGGGGAAGAGGCAGGCAGCTGAGGAGGAGATGTACTTCAAGTATGTTTTGGAAATTCACACATTCAAGTGCTACTGTAATATCTTTAAGACTGTCCTGTCCATTTTAGACGTAAAGAGCAGGAACAACTGGCTGCCTTGAAGGTGCACCACCAGGAGGAAATCGACCACCACAAGAAGGAGATTGAACGCCTACAGCGGGAGATTGACCGTCACAAGGGAAAGATCAGAAAGCTTAAACATGATGATTAAGTTTTTTATTTTCTTACCGTGCCAAACATGCATGCACAGTGTGGGGATGATAGTTCTTGGAATACCTGATTAAAGCTGTCCATGACTGAAAACTTTTTGCAAAGCCGATGCAATGGATGTGTATTCTTAATATGTTTAATATGTAAATAAATGTATGGAGAACCTCTGAAAAGATCATCTGTGCACAGTAATTTAGAATAGAATAAACTACTGTATGTGTCCAAAGAAAATCAGGTTCATAGCATTCTTCACTTTCCTCAAATCAGCACTACATTTAGACAAAACAGACATGACGGGGAAAACAGTGGAATGTTCAGAACAGGCATGCAGATAGTGGGACAAAAAAAGACTGGTGTATTTTAACTAAACAGTGGAGAACAGAAGCGGTGGCCAGAGGTCATGGGCAAACTCATTGAAAAAGAGTAGCTTTATTCTAAGCATTTTTGAAGGCCAAAAGACCCACCTTGGTCTGAGTGTTTTTCAGAGCTGTGTTTGCATTAAACCATCCAATAATACTATTTTATTATTATGATTATTATACAATTATTATACAATTATAGTTGTCGTAGAAGAAGTCTAGTATACAGGCTTAGTAGTATGCACGTTTTCCTCTTTATAGAAAGCTGTCAATACATTATAGAAGTCCAAAGACATCTCTCGGTAATGCCTCTGTAGACCGGTAGGAGGCGAGAGTCATGTCATAAGCCTAAAGAAGAAAGAACAGTCGTGTCGTCATTTCCGCCAGCCCCTGCCATTTACCACGAGCGTCCCCGTGCCTCTTTCTTTTCGCTCGTCATGGCGGACCGGTTCAATAAGGTGCGTGCATGCTGCCACGAAACAACCACATTTTCTGCCTTATTTAGGGAGAAAATAGACCCTCATCCTCATACATCCTAATACCTTACTCTCATGTGCCCCATTTGTGGTAGAATTGTAGTTCTGCGTTTTTCTGTACGTAAGTTATAATGGTGCAAGACCGAACGGGTACATCATCATGCCGTCAATAATATGGCAGCGCCCTGTAGTAATCAACGCTGCTAGTTCCTATTGATGTACTAGTAAGTAACTGATCGTCATTACTGCAGTCCAAATTTAAATTAAATTGCATTGCTCGGAGCGTTTTCATACACGTTAATGTATGGTGAGTTGTGGACGTTTAATGTCGCCGCTTTTTTAATCATTGGCCTGCCTGCTATGTTGGAGGCCATGTGGCTATTAGCATACAGAATTCTCTCTGACGTCGTGAGACTTAAACCTTGTTAAGTGATAAACCAATGAAACTTGATCTGTGATTGACCAGCTTTCATATTTCTAGGTTCTGCTGCTTGATGGCAGAGGCCATCTCCTCGGCCGGTTGGCTGCCATCGTAGCTAAACAGGTCCTGCTGGGTATGTAAAATAGGCCATGTGTATAATTTGTTACAAGTTGTCAGTGATGATACTTCTCATTTAGTTTTGAGTTTAACGACCATGGGAAAACTTTACATGCACTACCATCTGAGACTATGTAGAAGAGTCTTATTTCTAGTTGAGCTGTTTGTCTTAGTCTTATTGATTGTGTTTTGCTTACATTTTAGGGCAGAAGGTTGTGGTTGTGAGATGTGAAGGCATTAACATCTCTGGCAACTTTTACCGCAACAAACGTAAGTAGTTGCTGCTTTATTGTCCCCTCAATGTATTGTCTATGATGATTCTTACAGTAGTTTTTGAGTTTAACTGACTTTGAGAATACTTTACATGCACTACCATCTGAGACTTTAATGTTATCAAGTTACCCTGAATCATACAGGGTACTTTTAAAATTAAAATACCTTTTGTATGCGGTTCTCTTCAGTGAAGTACCTTGCCTTCTTGCGCAAAAGGATGAACACCAACCCCTCCCGTGGACCCTACCACTTCAGAGCTCCCAGCCGCATTTTCTGGAGGACTGTCCGAGGTGAGGCAGAACGACATATCCACAAATGCATCGAATGAGTCATCTGTAATGCTGTGCTAAAGGTTGACAGTGCATAAAATTATCTTTTAAAGTCTTCTGTATATGTAAACTTTAAAAGTAGAATACCTATGGTCGGGTTTTAACCCACAAGTTCTAACTCAGTGATGAGCTCTTTATCCCGAAGCTGAGCCTCTTGATGAGACAAACCTTACGGATCTGACTACTGAGTTGAGTTGGAGCGCGCGCCAAGGCTTGATCTTCAACGTCATTGTTCATGAATGATGAGATTGCTTTTTCCCTCTGTTAAGGTATGCTTCCCCACAAAACCAAGAGGGGCCAGGCTGCTCTGGATAGGCTGAAGGTTTTCGACGGCATCCCCCCTCCTTACGACAAGGTGATTATTTGAACTAAATGAACATTGTCCCAGGTGCATATCTGCCATGTTGTCTGTGATGAACCTATACATTTATCTACCTTGTTTGAACAACAGTGAAAAGAAACAAAGCTGAGACAAACGTTCATTCTTAAATGGAAACTCTTGTTGTTGTTCCCTGTTCATTGTGTGTTGGTGTTCTGTTCACAGAGGAAGCGCATGGTGGTTCCTGCGGCTCTGAAAATTGTGCGGCTAAAGCCTGCACGCAAGGTGAGTTTAAGACATGGTTCATCTACAAAAGCTTATTGTATATGGCTTTTATTAGCCACCACTGCAGTTCCCCCTCAACAGTGATGAGCTCTTTATCCCGAAACTGATAATTTCTGATGATAAAAACCTTACGGATCTGACTACTGAGTTGAGTTGGAGAGACATTCGTCTGTGTTGCAGTTGCGTGTGAACCTTGATTGTAAAATCGAAGTTAAGTTAATGTTTTCATCTTTTTCTAGTTTGCGCTTTTGGGGCGTCTGGCACATGAGGTCGGCTGGAAATACCAGGCAATCACTGCCACTCTGGAGGAGAAGAGAAAAGAGAAGGCCAAGCTCCGCTACACCAAGAAAAAGACAGTGACCAAGCTGACCAGGCAGGCAGAGAAAAATGTAGAGAGCAAGATTGCTAAATACACAGATGTTCTCAAACAATATGGTGTCATCGTCTGAGCTGGCGGCTTCTGCCTAATAAATGTGTTTATATAAAGGCCTATTGTCTGCTCTTGTCTTCTACAAATCAGCAGTTGACATACCTAATACTCTAAGGTTGAGTTGTGTAACAAAAACTTGAGTAGGTCTGATCAATTTTGAGCATTTTTAATTTGCTCTTCAAAAGGCTTGACTGTGTGGACTGCTAAATATTGCTCCAAAGGCTTAGTTTTCAGAGAGCAGAGTGTAAGGCTCCTGACCTTGTACACAGAATGAACCATTAATGCTGCAAATCACCGAGCCCACGTTTGAATGTTGAGTTGGGACCCCCGGGAGGTTGCAGGATATTGAAGTGACATTTTTACATCTCTTAAAATTAGATGTAAAACTGCATATTATAATGCTATTGTGCAAAATATCAAATTACAGTATCCAAACAAAATTAAACCAGATTTTATGTTTTGCACCTTAAAATATTGTAAATGCTAATTACATTTTACAGAAGGGGTCCCAAATTGGGTGATTTTGGGGTTCAGGGTCTGAAAACAACTGGTCAAAGGTGTAGGCGTGCGCGCTGTTGACCCAAACCTTACATCGAAGTTAAAAAACTGATTTTAATAGTTACACTTGAAGTGTGTGTGACCTATTTTTGCACAATAGTGCCAAATTCCACCACCAGAGGGCAGTGTATGTCTTTTAAACTGCAAAGGTGTAGTTCTGCAACCTTTGGATCCAAGCATGTCCAAAGACATCAACAGGCCATCTTTGTCTTTTATCCCAAGAGCAGAGCCTGATTGAATGCATTGGGCTTTAAACAGACCAGAGGCAAATCGGTGAAAACCTTAGGCCAACTTTCAGTGCTTAAGTTCAGTGCTTAATTTGTGAATTAGTGGTTTGGGGAACACTTTTGGATTGATGGATTCGGGAACAGGCCAAAACAGTTGCTGGAACACTTTCATTAACCACTAATATATCATCTCAAATCTTTGCTGGATCTTCCAAAATAGTTCCCGGATCCTTTACCCTGAAAAACATTTCCCAAAACGGGAGATCAACTGTATAATTGGTGCGTAGATTTTACCTATTTGCCATTGTGATCCTTTCCTAAGATATATACAGTATATATATATATGTCTCGCTCGCTAACCTACTTTAACAGAAAACCTATGGCGATTAACCATGAACTCCATTCCACTACATTTCACTTTGCACACCTTTCATTTCAGCTTTTCTCTTCCAGGGCTGCACATCTCATTTATCATATGTGGCCAGAACAGTGGCAGAGGGTTAATGCTGCTTGAAAACGTTGAAAACACAGTTGGTTGACTGTTGAAACTGTTATATCTGATGAGGTCTAAATTTCCCTGGGTTAAACCCTCATTGATGCTTGTTTGATGAATGCATCGTCTGGTGCCACAAACCTCTGAAAAACTCACCCACAACCAACTTGTAAGAAATAGATTTGATCAATTACACTAAATCATATCCTGCAGCCTCTCCAACATATTTCTGGGCTGGGACAAAATATCACATCGTATCGCAATATATATAATTAATGTATCGCAATACGCATCGGATCGGCCCCTGAGTATCGTGATACGTATCGGATCATGACCACAAAAGTGTATCTTCTCAGTCCTATTTCTTATACTCAGCGATCAGCGATATAAGTAGTAGTAACACATGCATTTCTGATTCCCTCAGCAGAACACGTTAGCCCAAGTTCAGCAGGAGATAATCAGCCCGTTTATCTACATATCTGCTGAGGCCCACAAAGCCTTCAAAAGTGCTGCCAATTAACTCTGGACTTCTCCTTAAGCTCATCAGCTGCCTCCTCTCCCCGCTCCTTGTTTGCTTCTAATCCCTTTCTTTCACCATAATGGGCGCGTGTGTGCTGCTCTTACTGTAAGCGCCACATACCTCCACATATATAACTCCCATGCTGGACTGGGGATCTGAAGAGCTGTCTATACTCTGCTGCCTCAACAACTCCTCCAGGCATCTCCCAGCGCCGCAGAGATTGGTTACGCCGCAGAGGCACTGTGCAGGTGTCACATGGTGCTCTTATATTCAGAGGAATGAACTCTGAAGCGGAACATTGGTTATTTTACTGATTAAAGCGCTCAGGCGGTGGAGAATGTCTGTGGATGAAAGCACACTTCCTTCTCGGATTTAGTTTGACTTGGTCCACCCATGACATATACTGCAATCTCCATTCAGCACACTTACTCTACTTCTTTTATCAAATGTTCGCCTTCTCCTTTTACCTAATGCCTATCTCTTCCTTTTGGAACCGGCTACCTTACGGTTATTGGGTGAATAGCCAAGCAACGGTGCCACTTTACTGACTATCTGGCATACTATAGATGCCATAGCTGTCTTATTTGACAAGCCCTCATCTCTGTAAATATAGCTTAGGTTCAATCATGTCTAAATTGTCACATTTTTACATAGAACCATTCACGCCAGCGATGGGATTAACGGCTTAACGGCTGCCCCTTTGGAACAGGAGCATGCCCAGATTTGAACACTTGCATGATGTACTGAGTTTTTTTTTTCTTCCCCGAGGACAATCAGACCTGCCCAACCAAAATATCCACTCATAAAAATAAACCAGGTGACACTGCTCGGGGACCCTAATTTATCACACTTCCTACCGAAGCCAATCTAAAATGTTTCAACCGTTGACTGTTACAGACGCTGACTCGCTGTGATAAACATCTGACAAATGTGATTACAGTTAAAGCGATACATTTCAGAGGTAGGGTCATAGACAGCAGGAACCTCCCTCTCTGGCAGCAACCTCCTTCTCTCTCGGTACAGCAGCATTTTTGTCTTTTTCTGCTAACTGTATTTGTGGTTTCTGTGTTCCACACTGTTTTACTGGATACTATTGTCCGTCTTTGCCAGGTTTTTCTGAGGTTCTGTGGATTTTTTTTTTTTTTTTTTTTTACCCCAAAGAGTCCATAAAGGTCCTGAAGAAAGCAGCTTTCTAAAAGTAAACAGCCAGCTTATGAGCTAAACCCATTTGAGACCTACACATTTCTTCTGAGACACTGAAGAGGCACCAAGAGCCCCCACACAGCTGCAGCACAGTGGAGGCGTCACAAGAGGAGCTACAAGCAAGGGACAAACGAGGAGATGGTGAAAGAATGTCGTGGAGCGGAGGGAGCTGCGCAGGAGGATGAGGAAGGAGGAGGTGGAGCTGACCAGTGCAGGACACCACGCTCTGAAACTGGGACAAACCCAGGAGGCGCTGCACCTTTTCAGGGAATCAGAGGAGCACTGAAGGCAGCCAGCCAGGTTTCCTCCAGGTGCTACGGCCCACAATGGTGGTGCGGCTCAGGACTTACACCTGAACACTATTTTGCTGTACGCTTGTACAATGACAAATAAAGCACTTAGACTGTAAATTAAGTGCAGGATAACTGGGTAACTGAAGCTCGTTCATGCTAGCTGTTTGGCTGGGCTCCATTATTTAGAATATTGCAAAAGAAAGTAAAACTTTTTTTTTTTTTTTACAAAATCTTGGCGGTAATAATGACAAGCCTGTGGTCAACAATGACTTAAAGAGGGGCAAGAAAGTTTAAATGGAAAGCCCATTGCAGCAAGGAACTTCCGGACCCTGCCCCCATTTCCTGCAGGCTCCAGGAAGAAGGAGGCTGCGATTTGTCCATTCTTAATTTACAGTTTTTGGGTACCGTATGTCATCTTTTTTTCTATGAAAATATTTCATAAACATGGCCCATTTGTGTCAGTTAAACATGTTCACATTACATAGTGGTTTTACGGATAACATTTATTTTATTTGTGTAAAACAGGAACAGAATTTTCAAAAGTAAATGATTAAGCTCCTCCCCCACCCTCCTGATTGGACCTGACAGGCCAGTTCACAGGAAAAGCTCGTCTCATTCGTCAAAGTTGTATCCCGAGGATTCTGATTAGTTGCTGAAATCAGCAAAGGGAAAAGGGAGGGACTTTAGAGAATATATTATTATTATTTAGTATTACTTTCTGTATGTTATGTAAAAAAAACACACACACAATGTATTACATTTGTAAAATATTTAAACTTATAATGGTCTTAAAATCCGAAAGCAGAATGTGCCCATTCTGTCCCTGTTTTGGTCATGGCTACATCTGTCTAACCCTGCCTTAGTTAGTTTCAGATTTAGGCTCATCAGGGTAAATGCTACTTTGCTATTATCCTAATTTTTGTTGGTAAAAAAAGAAAGGTATCTGAACGGATACTTGGTTTCAAAACATTGCTGTTCTCGACTTGGATAATAGGGGAGTAGGGGAGACCAGGTATGGTTGTAACACTTTTTGCTTCAGCACCTGTAACTCACTGAATTTTTGAGCTAGAGTTCTCAACTTGTATACAAAGTCCCCACATTTGTTAACTACAAATGGCACCTATTCAAACCTCTGCAAGAATATCACAGACCTCATGAGTTGATATCAAATACATGGTGGTCCTTTGTTACAACCTACCGCAGTACCGGGGTAGGTTGTAACACATGCTGGGGTAAGTTGTAACAGTTAAACAAAAGAAGCAAAAACAGAGGCCACGTCATGTGATATGATTCAAATAGAGGTTTATTTAAATAAAAGAACAATCCAGAACAATGTCTCTCTCTCTCTCTAACCTGGCATATGCTTAACCTCAGGTGGAGTCAGAACATAATACAGGTCTGCTGTCTGAGTCAAATAGTCAGCCAACACTTCCTCCTGCACCTCAGAGAAAACGTTGTTGATGCTTCATTAACCTACACTGGGATGATCACAGAACCCTGGTCTCTCAGCTTCTGCTGTGTTTTGCAATATCTGCTCAGTTTTACATGGCAGCTCCATGTACCTTTGCAACTGATCTGACCTGCCCTTCGTTCTGACCACATCAGATGCTTTATTTTGAAACATTAGCTGGCACAAATCTGTCAGTCTTTCTTTTCCACTGTCTAGGCATTCTGTAAAAGTATTAAAATCAAGTAAGTGTTACTAACTGTATATAGGGGATGATTGTGTTACAACCATCCCCGCCCCTGTCAGCCATTGTTTAGCGAGCTGTATCAGCATAATGGTTTGAAATTAGCAGGGAAAATGTGCATCACATTTTGCCTGAGAAACTACAATTTAATCTAATGTAAGTCATATGGTTTTATGTGCAATAGTATAAGCACTAAACAAAATATAGTCTTGGTCAAAAAGTTTACTTTCTTACCTCAAAATCAATTTTTTCTCTATAGAATCTGCATGCACATGTTTACAACCTTGAGAATCTCCATGTGGGATCAGGTAGGAAGTGGGTAAACACTGATATGTTCATTTGACTCCTATCTTATCCCTGAATGTTGGAATTGGTGGTGTTACAACTTTCCCCATGTTACAACCATACCCGGTCTCCCCTACTGGTTGTAGGAACTATTATTCTCTGCCCCATTTCTCCATTCAGCTTTCATTAATGAATCCTGGAAGTGTGGATTTGTGGAGCAGATGGCGGAACACGGTGACGTCTGTTTATAGAGACGGCTGCCTCTATGGTCCGTTCCCTCTGAGATCCAATTGCATCTTTTTTAGGGTTCAAATATGGCCGTCTTTCTTTTTTCTCTTCTGTGACAACCGATTCCACCAAGGTGTGACGAACGATTAACTTGATGATGGGCATTAGCCGACCATCGAGTGTGACTTCCTGTCGTGTCTCCTAATTGCACACAGTTTAAAATGTTTGGATTTCCAACGCGCTCGAATAATAAATTCTCAACAAATGCGCCCTTTCAATTTGCGCAATCGGTAAACTATTATACACATCGTTATTCGGTCTCATTCAAGTATATCAACACCCTGCAGCGGAGTCCCACTTGTTTACAAAAAGCAACTTTCCCGCAGATGGAGCCGGTACATAGGAGTTTAATATTTCATGATTTACAAAGCCATGAATAAATCATCGTTTCACTAGCCCTTAAGTCCGCTGGTGGTAGATTCAGTGGATATTAAAAATGAACCTGACCGTACACTTATGGGGATTATCGTTGTGCTAGAGTCTATCGAGCCGTGCAGAAAGGAGCTCACAACAGCAACATGTGGACAAATGATGGGGGCCATTATTTAAGAGGAATGTGTCTCATATTGTCACTAAACCGCTGCTGACCTTCCTTTTCACATGGAGCTTCATAAATGTACATACTGTCCTGTTCAATAAAGAAATACAGGCCAGTTTTAGTACGCTCTTATTTGGAGTTTCACATTTTTAAAATACTTTCAACTCGACATTTGTTCTGGGTTGTCCTTAATGCTTCTTTAACTCATTCTATTATGTCCCTCGAGTATGGCGCCACCTTGTTGCCGTGATGCAAGAGCGCTAACCTCTCATTCACGAGTGTTTCTTTTTCTTTCGTTGCATTTGACCCATCCGTTTATGCCAGTGGGGAAACATGTCAGGGTATTTGTATGATCAGAATCAGAATCCGAGTTTTATTGCCATTGTCGGTGAACAGGTTCACAAACTAGGAATTTTCTTTGGCGCAATTGTGCAACATGAAACGAGGGTTAATACAAATTCTTCAAGGTGAATTCCTCAGAGCCATTTCATTGAATTAGCGCTTCTTGCTGTGAGTCCGCTGTATATTTTCCAGTTCTTAGAGCCTCCTGCTTTAGCCTTGAGATCCCACTGTTCACTGTTTAAGCCCTTAGGTGAGATGCACTGCTGAAGTGTCTGTTGGCTCAATACCACTGAACCACTCAAGGTGCATTTTGTAGCATGAATTGTTTCTCTCACTTAGTATGCGTAACTTGAAAATGTAAGTACATGGAGAAAATGGGTTGATTCAAGTCACTGCTCAAGTACAAGTAAAAAAAAAAAAACAGTTTTAGAATGGATGTGATTTGACATGCTTTTTCTAATTACTATATCATAATATATAACAAGGCATGATAAAATACAGGGAGTACAAAACTTTTTATGTAATTTATGTCACCATGAAGCTTTTTTCAGTATCTACTTTTGTACAAGTAGAAGAAGAAATTACTGTGTCATCATATAACTCTTAGAAGTAAAATGTCTTCAAAAAGTAACATCACCCCTCTGTGTGCACCTGAGGGACACACCCATAGGTGACACAATTGCTTTTATATGTAGTAGAAATATTGACTATGTCCCAGATCAATACTACACACTGTCCGACACACTTTACTCATTCTCATTACGGGCTTAGAGACCAAATGGCACATAGGCAGTGACGGACTGGCCATTGGGCAATGTGGGCAAATGCCACTGCGGCCGCCTGGTCTCATCACTTGTTGTGGCCGCATCACAAACAAATAAATAGGCTAAATAAAGCGAGGAAGCGGCCGCCAATTGGCGCAATGGCTGCAAGCGGCAGCACCACCAGCGGCTCGCTCGCCGCTCATCACAACTTGTGGCGCACAACCATATAAAAAGGCTAAATAAATAAATAAAGCGGAGATGCGGCCGCCTTTGTTGGTTGCAGATGACTTGAGAAGACAAATGTGGCCTCTCTGCTAAAATTGCCAGGGCCTCTTTTTGGTGCCAGTCCGCCACTGCACATAGGTAAGAAATATAGACTTGCCTATGAAGTTGGTCATCTGCATTTGACCCATTATTCAACTATACATACGCCAGAGCAGCGGGGCATTCAAGGGCATGGATTTTCGTTTGTAAAGTCCACACGGAAAGGCCTGCACTGCACAATTCTGCAATCGAACTTGGGACCTTCTTGGTGTAAGGACTCCGCCAGCCCTGACGATTCAATCAGCAATCTCTCTCTTTTTTTGTTTTTGTTTAGAAGGCAAGGGCACTAACCACTCTGCCACCCTCTGTTTAGGATTTGAACAAGTTCGAAAATTGGCAACAAACAAGCACCGATAATTTCAAAGAGCGTACGAAGTGAGAGGCCTCCACTCGGAGCTTTGTTTTTCTGTGCGTCATGGTGTGTGATCTATCCGTGCATGTTTAATGCCGTTTGTATAGCTGAAGGGGGAATTTCAAATATTATGTTAATGACAATATGCTCAAGAGCCACATGCAAATAAGGCACGCTAATGTTTTTTGCTAAAGGGGAGAGTGTCACATTTCCGTTATGTGAAAAAGCATAGAGTTTCTCAAACAGTGGAATTGTCATGGAATCACAGTCATTTGCATTATCCTACTGGGTGAAAGTCAAAATATGTCAATAATTTGTTCCTTTTATTGTTTATAGGGAGACACCATTACTTAAGGTGGAATTAACTCAGTCTTAAAGCTTTTATCTGGACATACATTATTTTGAATTTACTTACAGAATATACTAAGGCCTAAGTATCCAAAAATGGTAGTTTGCCAGAATAAAGCATAATATAAGAGCTTTAAAATCAAAATATGCTCCCGAATTGTTTCTCATAAGCCTTCATTGTTCCTCCTTTGTGCTCCAATGAGAAAGCCACCCAGCCCACAGCTCCCTCCGAGGATGACAGACAGGAGCTATTTTCAATATCACACACCGGGGAATAACAAACAATTGCAGCTTATTGATTGTTTAGCGCACATTTCACTTCACGAGGGCACTTTTGTAAGCCCTGAGCGTCGGCACAGACTGAGGGTACATGTCAGAGAAGCTAATTTAGACATGCTCCTGTGCGCGGTTGTTAGGACAAATGCAGCTCACATGTTCAGATAATGGACACGCATGCTTTCTCCCCAGAACAACACAGTGAAATGGGAGACTAATGAGGGTGGAAATATTTCTGCAGATTTCTTTTGCAGCTTCCCAACTGGCTTCGTGACTTGAAATAATGTTCAAATGGATTGACTGACTGATCATCTTTACAGTCATTTAATTTTCACTTTCCATTTAAAGGCTACATTTGGCGTCTGATGCCCTCTGCTGGCATCTATGGGGAGTGAGGATATTGTGAGGACAAAAACTTAGCAGCATGGCTAATGTCAGCATAACACCGACAAAAGCATCATTTTGTGGAAACAGTTCAAGGGATTTCAGCAAAAGACATGAAATGAAAATGTGGCAGCTGCTCGGTTGGTAAGAACAGTCACTGATCCAAAGGTCGGCGGTTTGATCCCAGTGTGCGTGTGTGTGTGTGTGTACACACTGGTGTTTGAGTCCGAGTGTGAGTGGTCCAGTGGTCCCTTGATGGAGAGGCGCTTGTTGGAAAAGCACTATATAACTGGCCTGGTGAGACCAGAATGATTCCCCTCTGTATTTTTGTATACATCGGGGGATCAGTCTGGACCCCCCGCCCCCGGTGGCGATATCCGCAAAATCAGATCGTTCCCGTGCAATCAGATTAGTTTATTAGCGTCACGTGTTGTTCACGAGCAGTGTCACTCACGGGACGCGGAAGTCCCCACAATAACAATCTACGAATGGCACACGAGAGAGAGAAAGCATGTCTCCAATCGACATCAGCCAAAAACACATCGACAGTAGGTGAGTTTCGTGATTCATAATCCTGCACGAATATTAACGCAAAACCGTTAATGCTGCATCAAAGGCAGACGCCCAGCCTTCGCTGATTGGTTTTCTCCGCTTCCTGTTTGCTTGCATACAGGGGCGTAGCACCAAATTCTGGGCCCTGGGTACAAACTATCTTGGTGGACCCCCCTCCCCGCCCATTAATACACATTTTATATTTTATGTTTTTTAACCACATAACAATGGTTTAGTATGACAGTGCAGTTCATTTATTTTCTATTATGTAAGGGATAATGCACCACGAGGTGTCCATTATCAGAAATAACTGGACGACGTGGAGGCGTTTATTAAATATTCACTCCACAAATCACTACTACATACACATTTCAGTAAGTACTTACATGATGCAAAGACACAGGCTGTGTCGCACGCATGCGTGCGACACATGTCAAATGCCCGGTAAAATATAAGCCCAGTCCACGGCTGGATTCATCCATCATTATTGTTTGTGCAAAATTCTGAAAGTACAATTCTGAAAGTTTGTGCAAAATTAGAAAGTACAATACAAAACGCTTTTTGCAGCACTTTTGAACATGATTAAATGAACCTCTTAACCCCCTTAACCGAGCGCATTTGTCTAAAAGCTTCTTGACTGGAGACTTTACTTTTTATTGTGTGATTGATGTTTTCCCGGCTAATTTCTGTTGTGTTTTTGACACTTGTTTGTCATGTTTTCATTGCCGTTTTCATTTACAGCCTATTGGCCGATGCAATGCCTCATTTGAAAGCTAAGACCAACAAAACTGATCTCAACTTTTTTGTCGCATTGTCGCTACGTTTGTCATGTTTTTGACGCAATTTTGACATTTCTTTGTCTTCTTTAGTTGCTGTTTGTGGCTTTTTTGTTGCTTTTTTATTTTGTTATTGTTGCTTTGCCAGTACGTGTTTGTCGCTTTTTTGTTCACAGCCTACAGGCCGTGGCACCTTATTTGAAAGCTATGACTTTGTGGTTTCTGAAAATATGTGTAAGATCTGTGCGAACACAACTTACAGGTGGTGGATGACAGGGAAGCGGTTCATATAATTCCTTGTGTGTTCATGTCATCAGCACTTCCACTGAGTTGTATTTAGGTTCAGTCATAGACATAATAATACTTCAGCATAGTAGATAATATACATGAGATTACCCACAGTTCTCTCTGCCTCGGGCTCCTGTCACCTGGGAAAGGCTTGAGGCTGATCATTGTTTGAAATTCATAAATGAATGAATGAGGGGGGGAAACGTCCTACGATTCTTTTGTCACACTGCAGGCCTGGAGGTGTCCATCTGTCCTTGCATTAAGATCCTCCGACACAGCCCTCAAATCCCTTCCAAACATAACAATACTTTATTTTTAATAGCATTAAAAATAATACCATTATTTTTCATGCTTGGTATTCATAAGTAAAGCACATTTTACTTATGAATACCAAATATCTCCTGGCACCCTCAGCCTGCGATAGTCCCATCAGCCCCACCCACACCACACATACACTTCCAACTTGGCACAGTTTGAAGAGTACTGCTCGAATCTGTTCCCCGGAGTCCTCCTCGTGCACCATCCAGTTTATTTATATCACCGCAGACTAGAGGTCACCTTAACAACAACATCCATTCTCCCTTGTACATATCAGCATGTGCTACTCCGATTGGCTGTGGATGCACGTACACCGCACGTCCCTGGAATCCTAAGAAGATTGTTCAAAAGCCAAAGTAGCTCAATAGTCCAAAAGTTTTCAGCCTCAGATGTGCGCAATTTACATACCGTCCCCGGTGAAGCGGCACGGAGATCTGGATATTGGAAATCAATGCTTCGCAGTATTTAATTTGTGCAGCTGTTTTGATGAAGATAGGACTTATAGAAATTACATTTGAAATGAGACGGCTCCATATCGGGGCGAGTGGCAGCGGAGAGGACAGTTCTATAATGGACATATTCAAACCCGGAGTGATTTGGATCAGCATAGAGCGGCTCAATCTGAACATTTCATTAGAAATACAGCCAGCTCGTTCCCAAGGCCCCGGTAACGAGCCGCGCCAGTGTTGCTGCAGTTTATGCGCTTTGTTCAGAGGCCCACGCATCAGAGCGCCTTTTGCAGCTCAAAAACAAGCTGTGCGAGTGCGGTTTATGAGATTCTTTAAGGCAAGGGAACACTGTACGACCGGATCTCTTCTGACTTTTTGTCACACAGCACCGTCATTCTAGCCTGGCTAACGCCAGACTAAAATCACAAGTGATATTTAGTCTGGGGACCACCAATTCATTTTCTCGTAGGAGAGGTGTGGTTTACGATTGTCCATAGCCGTTTATTGGGCGCTACGAATGTCTCTCATGCGTCTGCACGTAGCCATAGCCAATCGTATCATGGTATCAGATGACGTATGACGTACTGTACCTGCTGTAAACTTTTGAGCTAAACTATTTAGAACACAGTCTAAAGCTTGATCGAAAGATGGCATCGCGTCTGCTGCTGTCATGTTGGATCCGTAAATATTTTTTATTTATTTTTTATCCCTAAACAAACTACAAGCTTTATGTCAAATAGCGCGTCATCGTTTTACCGTCCCTCCTCGTTCTGTGATTGGTGCCCAAATCCATGGAAAAATGTCGGCCATGGTCCCCAGGCTGTTGTGAAGTTCGAAAAGATTTGAGCGCACACAGCAGTCTGGCGTTAGCCAGGCTACCGTCATTCAGCAGTGCAGCGAGAACTTTCACACCAATCAGAAGAGTTGCCAGTTGCCATATTTGATGTGAATGTGTATTTGTGCCATTTATGCCATTTATGAAGAACAGAGTAGGTTACACTAACTCTTGTCTAAAGTTGATTTGATTTGACTCTTTACTCTATTCTTAAGCCAGGTTTTCCTACCGTCTCAAAGAAAACGTTGTAAGAAGTTGATTTGAATGTAGGCTACTTGAATGGTAATAACAATAGAAGCTGCAAGTTGCATTGTAATGTATTACAAAAGTAAGCAAGTAAGTAAGTAAGTGCTTTATTTGTCATTGTACAACCGTACAACAAAATTGTGTTCAGGTGTTAGTCCTGAGCCGCTGTGACTGAGCCACGCTGCCTCTGTGGGCCAACCTGACCAGCATGTGTTGGAGGTCGAGGCAAACTGTAGCACCCGGACGAAACCTGGCTGACTGCTTTCAGTTCTCTGATCCTCTGAAACGGTGCAGCGCCTCCTGGGTTTGTCCCTGGTTCAGAGCGTGGTGTCCTGCACTGATCAGCTCCACCTCCTCCGTCCTCTTCCTCCGTCCACACAACTTTAAGATCTGATATTGTGTGTCGCTAACGTCGTCAAAACAAAACACGAGAGAATGGGGAAAGCAAAGGAAAAGGAAATGCTCAGTGGCATTATTACAATTTTCAGTTTATATTTTGCCAAAAGTAACTCAGAAGTAACTCAAAGTAGTGTAAGTCAGCTACATTTTTGAAACAATATCTAATACAAACATTTTACATTTTTAAAGCTGTAACTTCTAATATAATAGCCTATATATTACAATTTTAAAGTAACATGCCCAACACTGTTTTTTACCTTTACATGTTTCAGTTGCTACTTGTATCGCCAGTTGTTCTTTCTTCCAATAGTCTAACGGTCCTGAATCAAAAAAAGAAAAGTCATAACAGAAAAATTGTATCACTACAAAATAAATAACCATATCATGTGTAGGAGTGAGGCTTGGCCATCGATAACTGAAGCCAACAATTTCAATCCTGCATAAAATAAGCCAATGAAATCAGAAAACGGAGTACCAACACCATCAATTGTGACGACACCTGGGACACCTTTCTCCACAAAAAATCAAGCCCCCCTGCTTCGGGGGCTTGGAGGAAAGAACAGCTGATAAGTGACATGTCACCTTAGGAAAGCTCGCAGATAGCGGTTAAAACATATAAAGACAAGGAAGTTAACATTTCAAATCAGTCAGTTCAGCAGTGCGTGGTCAGTCACAGCGGGAGCAGTGTTGCCGACCTGGAAGTGACGGCTGTCAGGCATTTTTATGATACTGCCGCTTGTGGCAGAGGGCTGTGGTGACTTCACGGCAGTTTAGGAGACTAATGGCTGTCACTAATGGCTGACTACAATAACCTTGCAACTTGTACTAGTACTAAGTAGACACGATGAACTTTACCAAGCTTGTAATAACAATAGTTTCAGAAAAAACATAACCAAAACCTGTGCCCTCGCTGACATCAAGACGGTGGCACAGACTGTTCACTTGGCCTCCTCATAATCTCACATGGACATGTTGAAGATCAGAATGACTTTTCACTCCACAATGAACAGAAAGTAATTTTAGCCGCCTGAGTGAGAAGGATTAGGGGAATTAAAAGTGTTGACACTCTGCATCAAGGGACGGGCTTATTAATTAACTTGCCTCATTAGAACGTTGTTTGTGGAACTAATGTGAGCAGGGACTGGTTTATGGTTTAGCTCTTCAAGGCCTGCTTTGAACCTTTCAAAACAGGCTGCTAAACAATGCGCATTGTTCTATTTTAGTTGTGTCTATGTTTCAAAAGAGTCTTCAAATAGATGACAGTGTGGAGGTGGACTCACGGGCCCTCCCGCCTTATCGGAAAAGACTTTGTCCAACTTTAGAAAGCCAGTGTCTTTGTAGTTGCAGTTGCAGCGTGGCCCTCGCTGACCTGTGAGGGACTTGTATCTCTGTCCTGTGTGTGGGATCAGGCGTAGCACACTGCAGGCCATCTGTTAATGAAGCGCACACTGGCTGGTGAATCAGACACATGGGGGTGTGGGCACAAACACGAGAACTGACTGATGTTTGGTGCTGTGGTTTGTTAAAGACTATATAGGATCTTCTGAATTTTGGACAGATGAGCCCAAGATAAACACTGCTTTGGGACTGGTGCAAAAATCCTTCTCAAAACTTCCCCAACAGGCCTTTGATATATTATTTACTTTTTTACAGGCATTTAGGAATAGATCATCGTGTGCTGTTTTGTAAGCACACGGATGCATAGTACTCAAGCTGGAAAAGTGTTTTTGACACAAGGTTTTGAAAAGAAACTAGACCAGAGTCAAAGAGAGAGTTCACTATGAGGACAGGGCCGAGGAGGATACGGAGGAGGATATTGATATTTGGACAGATCCGATTTGAAAGCATTCACATGTCCCGGAGCAGCGCGGGTTTGGCCTGGCTCTGTGCCCAGGAATCTGACGGTCCAAATGGGTCAGACACGCAGCTCTTAGACCTCTCACAGTTTGGCCCCATTGCAGTTGTGCCACTATAGAGAAACTTGTGGTAAAAGGACATACACCACCTTTCTTCACAAGCAACAAAAAAACAGACTAGGTTGAACAGAACTGGAGATGTTTCACCTCACGTCCAAGAAGAGGATTCTCCATTCTGCACATTTTTATGGTTTTGCAAACTTGTTAAAAGCTCGAGCCTAAATTCTACCATGATTACCATCTTGTCCAGACCTCCTGTATCTCTTTCTGACACTGATTTGTATAAACACACTCTTCCCCCTTTGTCCTCCTGCCATTTAGCCAAGCCACATCTCTCCCCTGTGTGCAGCAGAACCCTCAGCCTCCACAGCCTCTCTATCTACTTCTGTTCACCATCATTAGTATGGTACCATTCATTACCTCTCACATGTGTCTCTGTCTGTTAGAGTCTCCTGCATGTTACATAATGCCAGTTACCTTTCCCGTAGTAGTGGCGTTGCTCATTAAACGCCAGCGCAGCTCTGCGGCTCACCCTGGCTCTTGCTATGATGAAAGAGAGAGTGGGAAGGCCTCAGCACCATTTCTGACTAACTGCAAGAGACAAACATTGACAAGTATATTGTTCAAAAAGGACATTACCTCGTCACTTCATCATGCGTGGGATAAATGTTGACTGGATTTCTCTTTCTTGAGCAACAACAAAACTTATCAAAAGTTCTCAATGTTGATGCATTGTGGCAGTCTCCCAAAGCCGACGGTTCCTTGGGCCTGGAGAACCTATAGCTGGAGAATTGTGGGTGTTTTTGGCTTGATGGAGGAACCAGACACAAACATACACTGGGAATGCAACCATGCGTCTTCTTGCACTGGGGTGTTTTTGTGTGTGTGTATGTGTATGTGTATGTGTATGTGTGTGCTTCGCCTGAGTCTGTAAACAGCTTAGTAAAGTCATGAGCTTATGAAGGTGATTTATCTGTCCACATACTTTTCCGTAAACGCAGAATTACCTTGCGCTTTCTCTCCCTGTAATGCTGCAGAGGGAACGCACCTCACGCTCAATTTATTCATGATGTTCCCGAGAAATGACTGAGTATAAATCATGCCTGCTCCTCTGGCCCCATGTCCCCACAGCGCTCCGGAGTTTGGGACGGGAGCCACGGAACCAGCGGCGTATAGGACGAGAAAGGGAGGAGAGACAGAAAGAGAGCGAGAGAAAAGGGGAAATGAAAGGGAGAGGAAGCAATAACTACAACGACTATGTAGGTTTGTCTGATCACTGTTTCAAGGCGTGGACAAGTGCTTTAAATGAATCGATTCATCTGTGCAGAATCTGTATATAAAGCTATTTTCTTCCTACGTCGAGCACTCTTTCTATGTACATCAAGATGCTACATTCATACACTTGACACCAGAGGCAAGGTGAAGAAGTGTCTTACACAAGGACACTTATACCCAGCAACGGAGTCCATGTCTTCATTTTTGTCAATCATGGCGACAGCGAGGTGCAGCTTAAAGGGCTCGACTGAGATTCGATCCTTCGCAGTCCTCCACCTTTCACGCAGAGATTTGTGAAATGTGCGTGTTGCTCGCTATTCCATTTGATTCATAATTAATAAGAAAGAACGGCATGTTGCGAGGATATCTCTCCACCGCGGCCACTTCTGCTTTTTGCGCGGCGAATCTGGTTTGGCACCTCTTAGCCGTGCAAAACCATCCCGCTCTTACCTTCCCCATGTACCGTCTGTTACTTTACAAACACATGGGTTTCGTTACATCTCGACCCCACAATGTCCCCTTTATCCCAGCGCTTCGGGGTTGGATGTCGCCGCGTGGTCGGGCCTCTCTGGGAGGATTTCCTGGGAGATGCCGGTTGGTCAAGCCTACACACTAACAAGCACAAAGGCAAAGCGCTGCGCCCGCCCCAAGGCTCCCTCCAGGCTGCGCATACGACCGGGTCAGAAACAAAGGAAACGCTTTGTTCACTCATGAGCCGCCTCTACCTGGATCATAGAATAAAATATACGGGATGCATCACATCTCCCCAATATATTTGTCAGTTTGTATTGCGTTCACTACAGTAATTTCCACCGGGATGATATAGAGCAGGTGATTTTCTTACTATTTACATTTGTACTGTGGAGTAGTAAAAAATGCTGACTAACAGAAATAAGCAGTATCCTTGGAGAAATGGCCAGTCAGAGGCTGGAGCGCATTTCAGTAATATCACCAGTAATAGCAGCAGTTGCAGGAGCATCATCTGGGGGAAAAGCTTCCGCTGCTGTGGCTTCAAAGTCTGGATAGTGCCCTGCAAATATAGCTATAGCCTTCCCAAGCCTATAGGCTAGACTCTTTTCCTATATTTCCTATCCTAATGGAACTCATCAATGGCCGTGATTGGCAGGAGGATAAATCAATCAGTGAAACCCGAGGTGTGCTCATGTCACTTCAAATAAACGCAGTACATGATTTGACACTAAACCTGTGGGAGAAATATTTTTTAAGTAAGTAAGTAAGTGCTTTATTGTCATTGTACAACTGTACAACGAAATAGTGTTCAGGTGTTAGTCCTGAGCTGCTGCGGCTGAGCCGCGCTGCCACTGTGTCAACCTGAGCCGCATGACCTTGGAGGTCGGGGAAACTGTAGCACTCGGAAGAAACCTGGCTGGCTGCCCTCTGTCTCCTCTGATCCTCTGAAATGGTGCCACGCCTCCTGGGTTTGTCCCTGTTTCAGAGCATGGTGTCCTGCACTGGTCAGCTCCACCTCCTCCTTCCTCCTGCAGATTCACAACAGTCTTTTCACCATCTCTTTCCCTTACTTGTTTCCTGTAGCCCCTCTTGTGACGCCTCCACTGTGCTGCAGCTGTGGGGGCTCTTGGTGCCTCTTCAGTGTCTCAGAAGAAGAAATGTGTAGGTCTCAAATGGGTTTAGCTGATAAGCTAACATTTTGTTTACCTTTAAAAAGCTGATTTCTTCAGGACCATTTTAGACTCTCAAAGTAAACAAATCAACCAAAGCTCCACAAAAACTCGGCAAAGATGTACAAAAGTATCCAGAAAAACAATGTGGAACTCAGAAACCACAAATGCAGGTCGCAGAAAAAGGCAAAAAACTCAGCTGCACAAGGAGAGAGGGAGGTTTGACGAGGTTTCTGGAGAAGATTGTATTTCCCACTTTGTTGTACATCTCACCTGCCTTATCCTTTAAGCGAGTCATTTTTCAATCCATTTATTTATGCAACCACTGCCACCGAAGCAGCAGAACCACCGGCCGCCTCTTCCTCTCTAACTCCTTTCCACCACCACCTGTTGTCTAAGCCCTGGAGTGATAAATCAATCATACTCTCCCCACTTTGCATCTCTCCCTGCTGAAGTCTGTCTTCGGGACGTGAATGGAGCAGAGAGTGGGGGGAGCATTGACAATGGCTCCATTGTTCTTCTACAGAGCTCGTGCAGAATATGACAGCAGCAGTAGTATATACGCTGTTTCCACTCGGTCATAACTCAACTGTAGATAAGAAGTCTATTGTCTGTCCAGAGACAAATGGCATCATTGGCTTGGGCTGGGACATCACTGCAGCTTATAGCAAACAAACTGCTTATGGTTTAGCTCACCTGGGTAGTCGCTTGACATCGAAATGTACGACACGAGTTCACATCTTTGTTACTTTGTGGGGCTAACGCAGTCAGCAGACCTTTGTTATACAGAGTGACTAATGCCTTCTCTTTTCTTGGATGTTTTTTTCAGACCATCCTGCCTTTTCCTTTACATGTTTTTCACTCTTTTGTCGAGGGACTCAACAAACTTGAATTAGTGAGGAGAGATGCGCAAAGTCAAACATCTCTTTCTCTTTATTTGGTAGATTTGCCTATGCAACTTTATTAATGCCATTAAACCAGCCCTGACTATAAGTGAACTACATGGCAGACCTGATTTTGGTGAAAATGTATTTATTTATTTTTTTAAGTCACTGTCATTACATTTCATACGGACGTTTTACCATCTGCGCAAAGAATGTGATGCCTCATACACAGGCATAATATCCTTCGTCCCACGCAGGATCCAGGTTCTCAACAAAAAGGGATGAAAGACCGCACTGACTGTCTTTGAAAAAACTATTATTTACAAAATAGGCACAGCCCTTATATTGACTCAAGAGGCAGCAGGTTGTTATTGGCCAACACTGGCAGACAGGTAGAAGGGATAACAGAAGTCTTGGTTAAAAGTTCATTCAAATTTCAGTAAACAATACAGTAAACATGACAAATTCTGTTCCACGGACGACTCATACAAAACTGAGCATAAGTGCAGTGGTATGAGCAGCAGCAGCTTGTCTTACACTTGTCCGGAGTGTGTTCTCATCCCCATCTGACTTGTCAAATGACGAGGCCAGCATGAATATTTAAACATGGAATTTAGTGCCGTATCTCTGCACGCGCCAGGAAACTTCTCAGGCTGAATACGCCTCTATATCAACATCTCCTGCCGCACCATGGCATTTAAAAGACATCAGAACTGAACTGTGTCGTAAAAGAAACTTATATTGAAAATTGTATAAGTTTTAAAATGGCTTAATCCAAAGTTTTCCTGGATGTACTGTGCAAAGTGATCGAGTCTTTAGGACTCTGGGAACTGCTCTCGAGTTCAATAGTCAATAAAGGAGCTCCATCCTCTTCTATGCAGTATGAAATGAATGCACAGCTCAGTGGCTTGGAAACGCAGTCGGTCTGAAAAAGAATATAATTGAAAACATTGGTCAAAAGAAAAAAGAGCTGTACCACGAAAGAGATGAGGTGCGATGAATAGTTTGTTGAAAGGGCTGTGGTTTGAATCCTGAATCATGGCAGTGTTGTGCCAGGCGGGGCCTTTTTGTGTGGAGTCTCTGGGTGCTCTGGCTAAAACATTTAACTAGTCCAGACCTATATCCTGGCTCGAGAACAGGAGATGGGTCCAGTTGGTGCAAGGTGCAGTCCACCACTGCTCTTGGTCACACTGATGCACTATTATAGAATGGGTCAAATGCAGAGACACATCTCCTTATATTTGGACAACAAAGTTGACACATAATAATAATAATAATAATAATAATAATAATAATGCATTGGTGTATTATTCATTCACTCCATACTCGGCTTCTGCGCAAATTCAACCTGGAAGACCTACCTGCAGCACTTATTCATTGCCTCATTGCTGGCAGCTCCTCACCAATCATCCAATCATAGCCCCATCTCAAGCCGCACCTTCGCGACAGCCAATCACTGCAGCTGTTAATTCCTGCTTCAGCCATTCATCACCCAGGATCCCCTCCCCCCTTCCTCGTCCATCGCTCGGCTGTTCCCAGCTGTGCTGCGACCCTCCTCGACTCTGCTCATCGTTGTCAACTTGCCTGGCCAGCCAGATGCTCCTCCTTTCTGTTCAAAAGAAAAATCGTCTGGGCGGCTGCTCGCAGCCAATCATTTCACGATTTGACCCATCGGTCCAATCACGCACCTAGAGGGACGGAAGCCGTCACCTGTCACCACACACTCTTGCAAAACATTAAAGATGGCAGTGTGGCGACTGATACATTATTTTCTTCTTCTCTTTCGTCTGTTTTAAATATTTGGAAAATATAAAAGTTTCTGAAAAGGCTTCCTGCAGCTTGTACCAGCGACGTATCCAGCGTTGCTCTAATTGGTTGACGCCATCTGTTAATCACGCTCGCTCCCAGACTACATGTCTTTGAAATATTTTTGAAAAAGCATGTAGTTTGGCAGGCCAATGCTCTACCACCACCAATGTCCAGACTCCGGGGGAGACTCCGTCAATCATTCACATTTGACGTGTATTATATATAATTAATTCAGTCTTCCACTGGGGTCTGGTTCATGTCCAAAACTCTCCTTATGCCACTCTGTTTCTGTGTTTTTCTTTTCAGGTTGAAATACAAATATACAAATGTAGGTCATTTTCTCAGTAGTAGCACTAAGAGAATATTCATACTTCAGGTCAAATGTATGCTTCATTTGCTAAATAGTTTTTTTTTTCTCTGATCAATCCAACTTAAATATAAGCATTGAGAGTCCAGTATTATATACTGTAAGTATGATTTATTTCCTGTGTTGTATGCATGATACAACGTACATTGGTGTATGAATGAGAGTGTGAATGGGTTCCTTACTGTAAAACGCTTTAGGCCTGATAAAGGTAGAAAAGAGCTAAGTTGAGTCCATTTACCATGATACATTGAAAATTGCTGAACAAAGTGCACAATGTCTGTTAGCAATAGGTCAACATTCGGTCATGTATGACCAATAGTTTCCCTCCACACGCTGTGACTGAAGCCTGAGGCGTGAAAACCACCATGACACCCATCTTCTCCGAATGCAAATCGTGTTCTCTACAGTCTGAGGTAGGTTTGTGCGCCATGACAGAGAACAGACCCCGCTACTCTTCGTGTTCCGACCATCCCGCTGACACAATGGGCTAATCTTTCAATCAGACCCAATAAAAAATGCCTGAGTGAGTGTACGAGGCCTAATGACAGTAGATACATGCGTGTCGCGTGTGACAGCACATACAAGCGCTCTTCCTCAGCAGTGGGACCACTCTCAATTAAGTCAGAGGCCAATAACATCCTCATTATTAAACATTTAATAATCTCGCTCCAATTTACCATACTGTCATATCATCGGAGTGCTCATAATGCGGTACTTCCCTCATAAACGCAAACAAATAATGAGATGTGGTAGTAGTCATGGCATTCATGGCTCTTGATTTGAAGAAATGGAGGGATCAGTTCAAATGAGAAGAAGAAGTGAGCCTGATATTGTCTTATATCTGAGAAGCCCACATACTGCTGTCTCCAACTGCTATTCCAAAAAAACTTTAACTTGTGTTGCCCATATTCTGCTCTAGTGTGTTTATTCAGAACCCCCTCATACTGCTGGGAAATAAATACTTTTTTGTTCCCCAACTTTGTTCACCGATATTTACAGAAGAAGAATGAATGAGATACTGTATACTTTCATTCCAGCGGTAGTTGGACTGTATACTCAACATTTTTTTCAATCCCATGTTGACCTTCAAGCCACTCTACAGCTCGGATGAAAATGTATGTATTATGTAAAACGTATAGAAGTGTACATGTGCTCTCATGCAGCCATCTGAACCTGGGACTGTTTCTATGGTCTAAATGTAACAGAAAATACCCATGTAATCCATCACTAGCAGCACATGCATGGTTTGAACTTCATTTAGACCAGGAACATTTCCACCCATTGAATAATTACTCAACGTACTTGTGAACACTTACTACACATATACAGTACATAGACTGAGAGTGTTTATGGAACATTTTGCAAGTGGAAAAAGCTCAACCTAAGTGTTCATTTAACACAAATTTTCCCAAAATGTCACTTGCGCTTTAGTGGTATCATTCAGACAACATTGCTTTCATAAGCTTTTTCAGCGTACATTTATAAATATTTTGGTAACGGCTGAGAGTGTAAGATAAATTCTTAAAGGCATCTGTGCATAAGCTGTCTTTTTCGGCTATTTAAGATTTCAATTGCTCAGGTCTCGGGGCTCCAAATCACTTAAAATCTTTAGCCAAAGCAGTTTTTTGTTGTTGTTCCTCATTGACTGACAGATCTAGTAGCTGTATTTAAGGCCTAGTTGTGGAATACATTTTGTTTCATCCTTCAATATTTTTCTAAAGCTAAAGATACTGTATATGTGGAAAAAAGACAGTTATTGTCAGTTAAGAATTGTTCATGATGAATTCTGTAGTGGAATCTCAAATACAAAGACTCAGTGCACTGAATGAAGGACATATAATAGACATTTGACTGTACAGCAGATACACACTTAGCCCTACATCATTAAATATACAAAGCATATTAAGTTAATATTTTTAGTACATCATATTAAGTGTCTTATAATTTCAGAGCCCGCACATGTGGAAAGGCACCACCACACTGCACCGAGGGGCAAATGAACATTGTAAAGGAATACTGAAAAGGATGAGTAGTAGCTTTTAGTGTTTCAATCCTATAAGTTTCTCTTTGTGACAGAGTTCTGAGTCACCACCCCTGCGAGTGTTTTTAATCACATCAATGACCATAACTTTGAGTAGGTTGATGTTGCACTGACTGGAAAACTTAAAATGTTGGGCAATTGTATAATTGGGATTTTGAGTCCTGATGGCATATTTGTGTTCTGAGAAGCGGTCTCTGAGTCTTCTTTTAGTTAAACCAATATAAAAACAGCCACACATGCAGTCCAAATGATACGCAACATGGGTTGTATTACAGTTTGTGAAATGCCGGCAGTGAAAGGTTTTTGTGCCTCGAGAGTCTTTGAAGGTGGCGCTACGGTTAATGTGAGAACAATAGTTACACAAGCCACATCGGAAGGTGCCAACAGGTTGAGGGAAAAAAGTTTTTGACTGGGTAAAAGGTTTTTGACCAGCTGATCCTTTAAAGTAGGAGCTCTTCTCACAGCAAAGAGGGGTGGTTCAGCGAAAACACCAATGATACGTTTTATGTAATTTGTCATGTTACTATATTGCAGTGAGAAGAATACTCGGTTGGCCTGTTTTTCTTTGCCTTCTTTTTGAAAAGGTCTGGCCTTTGAATGGATTGGTTCAGGTTACTTTTTTCATAACCTCTCTGTTCCAATCTTTGAATCATATTGCCTCAAATTCAATTTCAGTGTCACAGAGCCTTTTTAGTCTCTGGAATTGCCCAAGTGGAATGTTGGAGATGAGGCGTTTTGGGGGAAAATTGTCAGCTCGAAGAATAGTGTTCCGATCAGACTTCCTGTAGATAGAGGTGTCCATCTGCATCAAACAAAATGGTGAGGTCAAGCAAGTTGATAGAGTTTTTGCTGTATTCGAGGCTCAGTTTGATGTTGGTGTTGGTGTTGGGGTTGTTTAAGTACAAATGAAAATCCTTAAGAAGTTGGTCAGAGCCTGAGAAAACAAAGAGCAAATCGTCAATATACCTCCCATAGAACTGGATGTGCTTTTGTGATTGGATTGGATTGGCTCAGGACGTACCGCTCCTCCCATTAAGACCACCTGGTTACACTCTTTGAATTTTAATCTGTGCCCTGAAAAGTAAAGAGATGTCCCGGTAATAATAAAGGATTTTTTATTTAAGTCAGAGTGCCTCGGATCGCCTTCTCCTTCTAAATACATGTTTGTTTGTTCATTTATTAGGTATTTGTCATCAATGAAAATGTCTGTAATAAAAATAAATGCTTGTAGTTTATGGGGAGAAAAGTTACACGTTATCGCTTTAAGTTTGGGAGCAGGACCACACCTCACGTAAGCGTAAGCCCTTTCCCGTCCCTCTCCTCACCGATCCAATTTCTGTTTGGCTGCTTCCTTATAAAACTCTGCCTCTCCCACTGTGTTGAACCTGCTGCTGCCCTCCAGCTCAGACTCTAAAATATGAACCATATAATGTTCGATTCTCAGACAAAGTGCGATGTGGGCGCGAGAGCAGTTCAAAGATGGCCGAAGGTGGATTTCTAGTAGTTTGACGGGTTGCATCAGCTTGGTGTGGGCCGAGGTCGGTCCTAATCAACGTCATGTTCGCTGCGGCTAAAATAAGACGCTACTAATGTTAACATGAGGGAGATGAAAGGGGATGCACTTTTGATGTCCGCGCTGTGTGGGCCAATTCAGAAACATGCTTCAAATCAAAGAGGAAGAGAAGTGACCCGCTCAGAACACTCAGAGTCCATATCCATACGACTTATTTTTGATCTATTACTTTGGCAACAGTTGCACAGTGGTTTGTTTTGGAGTGCTTGCCCGCCAACCAGAGGCTAGCCAGGTCGAAACTCACTTTGTTAAATAGATTTCCCTGCATGGACATGGCCAAAGACACTCATTTCAGTCCTGTCTGAGTTTAGTTGGAGACAATTGTTTTGCATCCACAAAATCTGTTCAGCACGGTGTCAGGGTGAAGCCCATGTTCACCTGCCGCCAGTGACATGATCCCTAACCATTCACTGTTATTGAACATAACAATTGATTTTGCTACGGACACCTTTTCCATATGTATGCATGTGCTGTTGTCTTGCCCTGCAGTTTGCCCCGAATACTTGATTTGATCAGAGCACATTTGCAGATAAACATTCCCCTGGTGCACAGCCACTCGCTGAACTTCATAAATCAGCGGAAGACATTGTGGAGCAGTCGTGTCACAATGAATCTGATTAGGCCCCACTCTGGCAGATTAAAATCACATTAAGGCCCATAGACGTTATGCTTATTGCACATTATACAGCGTGAATAATGTGAAGCTCTCCACAGACTACAAATCTTTAAAGCTGTGTGCTTTTTGACATATTTTTCTGTTGTTATTCAATCAAGGGGTGGGGTCACAAGACACGTTGTCGCTTTTCGTTGTGTTATTCTCAATCACTTCTGAAGTTTTCATATACCCAAACTTTTATAGTTAGTCAAATGAAGTATGGATGTAGGTGTTATTTTGAGAGCATTATTGGTCCAACTAGATACCCCTTAATCCAGTTTAAGGTGTGGACATGTGACCCTGGGCACTGTACTGCGGACCCCCATTGCTCCTGGCAGGTTTCCCCAGTGAAGGATGGAGCAGACAAATTAATTAAGTATACATTAGTTCAGATTTCGTATAGTTTAAGTTGATGTATGTGGCCATACCGCCTTTGCTCTGCCCAATCCTCAGACCTTGGAAGCATGGAAGGGCTTGATCGGTACTTGGATGGGAGACCGTTTGGTAACACCAGGAAGCCTAGCGAATGTAGTGTGTGAGTGAGTGGTTGGTGGTGGTTGGAGGGCCGATGGCGCAGACTGGTTGCCTACCTTCCGTCACTCTACCCCAGGGCAGCTGTAGCTACAATAGTAGCTTACTACCACCAAGTATGGAGTGAATAAATAATGTAAAGCGTCTTTGAGTGTCCAAAAAAGTGCTATATAAAAGCGATGCATTATCATAGTTACGCAGATCTGGTCCATTAAATATTATACAACCGTTTTATTTTCTTTCTTTTGTTAAAGATTGTATTACTTTTATTGCACTGCTTCATGAGGCTTCTCTTCATTGATATGTTCTGGAGCTCATGAAAAGGAATGCATAACATTTTAATAATGAGCTTGAATCTTGACCATCTGTTCATTTTAAACAAAATGTTAACAAAATTGGATTGAAAATTTAATACTAGTTTCACTTCTTATCATTTGTTTTTTAGGTGTCACTATTAGTAAAACTACATTGACAAATTATATATTAGACATGCTGTAAGTTGATCAAACACAGTGAGATTTCATTGATCGGTACTTCCCCTGTTTTGATAAAGCAGCTCAGTGGTGTCACCTGAACACTCCTCTCCACAAACACAAACATAGCTGGTCATAGGCTTGGCAAGATACACAGTCGATTTACCTTTTAAATTCACTGGGAGCTGATAGACTATGTACACTCTGCATGAATGTTTTACTGCATACTTTGCATTCTGCGAGTGCCTTTCCACAGCTGATTTCACTACGGCTACAGAACTGCAGTTCTATTAGCAGCACTCAGAGCCCGGACACTCTGCTCTTTTATTGACTCCTGTGTGTTTCACACAACATTACCTCAGGCAGTTTTCAATACAGAGCTGCATATCTGTGTGAACTGCACTTCACACAGATATGGTAATGAATAAATGAGTCTTTAAAATACCTTACAACAAAAACAAAGCCAGCTGTGGGTTTTCATCCATATTTTTTCTCAAACTAAAATTCTACTGTTAAAATGTGTTTAGTTTGAGAGTAATAAACATCTTAAGCATGTTTCTCAAACTAGGTATTCATTATTTCCTTAGCCTCTTTACCCCACCTGAACCAAGCACATTTCTTCCAGTTTGGCTTTACCCAAATCTAAAAGTAAAAAAAGCATAAAAATAGCGATGAAAACGAGGATGAAAACACAACAAAAAGTGACAAAAAGCAAAAAAAGCACCAAAAAAAGCAAAGAAAAAAGTGACAAAAATGACAAAAAAGTGACAAAAGATTACAAAAAAAGGGACAAGAAATGACATAAAAATGAAAAAAAAGCAACAAAAGAGCGACAAAAAATGTGCTGGAAAAGCCACAAAAAGCGACAAAAACTCGACAAAAAAAGCAACAAAAATGTGGCGAAACAGAGACGAAAACACGTCAAAAACGTTACGATCACTTTTGTAGGTCTTAGATGTCAAAGGAGGCATTACACTGTTGCTCTCCAGTCGAGAAGCTTTCAGATTTGGGTAAAGCCGAAATTGAGGAAACGCGCTTGGTTCAGGCAGGTAAGAGGTTAAAGGTACGTTTTGTTGTAAATATTAAATAAACGTGACCTATGTTCCCAGATATAACACTGATATGGGTAAACATGTTCATGTTTGTGGTTTTTGGTGACGACAACAATGGTAATATTGATTTATTTGGGTCATATGCAGACACGCTGGAGCCTGATGTACTGGAAAACGTCACGCCACACCTGGCAACAGCTGTGTGGATTATTGCCACAGAACCAATTATCCTTCTCATACGAAAGTCATAAAACACAGAATAGGAAACCATTATTCGGTGTAATTATGTCACATTAACAACGATGACCTTTGATCTGTTGATGATTCGACTTGTTGTGACGTTATGTGAATTTAACTGATTACAGAAATATTTTACACAATATAAAAGTTCCTTGTTTACATTTTCTGATTTGGTTCTAAAGACAATAATCCAAACAGAAAGCAGACCAAACCACTCACTTGCAAGGGACGATTTCCCCACAATAAAGTAAATAAAGTAATCAGAATACCTTAAAGGGATATTTCAGGATTTTTGACATAGGGCCTCATTTCCTAGTTATCCAGAGTGTTATTGATTTCTGGAGATATTTTTTTTTAAATTCATGCAGTTCTTATATTTGAAGAGTCTAGTGGCGCTAGGCTAATGCTAGGCATTTCTATGGTATCAGTTAGCCTGCATTAAAAACAGTCTCAGGGCTGCCAACTCTCACGCTTTCACCGTGTGACACACGCATTTGAGTGCCTTCAGTTCACACGCTCTCACGCCACACTCCTCATATCACACGCTCAACCAAAAAATATCCCTGACTTTTTGCAGCGAGCGGCTGCAGACGCTTCATTTTGTCTGTGTGCCTGTCCGCTCCTCTGGCGCGTGTGTGTGTGTGTGTGCCTGTCCGCGGCTCCTCTGGCGTGTATGTGTGTCTGTACGTGAGCTGTGCGTGTGGAGCGGACTGCAGAAGCCTTCAAACAGGGATGTGGACATTTTTACTGCAGGTCGATGTAAGTAGTGCTGAGCAGGCTACGCTATGTGCCTCTGATAGTTATTACATTGAATAATCATATTCAAAGTTTAATCATCAAACATGCTCTAACATACTGCAGAAGACAGGCAATCAAAGTTTCAGATTTTCTAAAGCTCATGCTTTTTGTTGGTAATAATTGGAATGACTGACACAGAAAAACTTGACTAAAAACTCTCAAATAGAAGCCAAACAATGCCTTACATAATTGTTTTTAAAAGGAATGCCAGGGTACGTTTAAATATATATTTGAATGGACTAATATAAAATGAATAAATTATGATAACAGGAAACACAAGTCAAACTTTATCACTGACTTCAATGCGGGGGATGTTTTAAATGTGTTCCTGAGCTGCATGTGACTGACTGTCCTCAAATATGCACAATGCTTTGTGTCATGATTGTACCTTTTGGCAGGGCCGTAACGATGAAGTGGGCTAACTGGGCATTTGCTGAGGGGCCCCAATTTGAAGGGGGCCCAGAAAATTAATTCTTTAACACCAGTAAATATACCAGCTAAAAGTAATATTTATTATCTAAAATGCACCAGATTGCAGGAAATCATATCTGAACTAGAAATGCAGCAATGGCTGCGCCATTGCGATTGACTGCGGAACTGCGGGAATCGAATGCGGAAATTGCTAAAATTGCATAAATTGGTTAATTTGCATAATCTAATGTTCATAAACTGGTAAAATCGCAAAACTGGTAAAATGCATAAAATGGTAAAATGCATAAATTGGTTAATTTGCATAAACTGGTTAAATTGCAGAAAAACTGTAAAATGCATAAATTGGTTAATTTGCATAATCTAATTTGCATAAACCGGTAAAATGCATGAACATTTTAAATTGCACAAACTGTTATGTTGCATAAACTGGTTAAATTGCAAAAAAAACGGTAAAATGCATTAATTGGTTAATTTGCATAAATTATATAAACTGCATTAACTGTTTAAATTTCATAAATCCTAAGTGGCATAAATTGTTATGTTGCATAAACTGGTTAAAATGCGTAAACTGGTTAAAATGCGTAAACTGGTTAAATTCCATAAAGTGGTTAATTTGCATAAATTGTTTATATTGCATAAACTTTTTAAATTCCATAAACTGGTCAAACTGTTGAAATCACCTAAATGCTGAAATTGCAGAAGCTGCACAAATGGCTGAAACACATGGAGAGCCAGAAATCCTATTTAAATGCATTGGCTGGATTCGCCATACACACTAATGGAGCAGAGACCACATACACACCAATGCAAAAATTTCAAATTCCCGTAGAAAAAAAACGGAAAACTGCATGCGGCCAATTTTTTCTCAAAACCCACAAGTTGCGGAAGCTGAACATGCACAAATTGCAGAAATTGCAGAAATTGCGGAAAAAAATGCGGAAAAGCATGAATTTGCGGGAGCCCCATTATGCGTCAATGGGAAAAATGTTCGGTATTTCGTCCGATTGCGGAAAAACCGTAAATCGCAGAAGTCCGAAAAGTAATAGCAGGATTCTCCTCAACATGCGGAACGTTTTGATGCATAACTTGCAGAAATTGCACAAAGCATGAAAGTGCTGAAAGCTGCAGAAAATCAGGAAAAATGTGCGGGAATAATAATAATAATAACTAGAAATGCAGCAATGGCTGCGCCATTGCGATTGACTGCGGAACTGCGGGAATCGAATGCAGAAATTGCATAAATTTGCATAAATTGGTTAATTTGCATAAACTTATGTTCATAAACTGGTGAAATTGCATAAACTGGTAAAATTGCAGAAAAACTGTAAAATGCATAAATTGGTTAATTTGCATAATCTAATTTGCATAAACCGGTAAAATGCATGAACAGATTAAATTGCACAAACTGTTATGTTGCATAAACTGGTTAAATTGCAAAAAAAACAGTAAAATGCATTAATTGGTTAATTTGCATAAATTATATAAACTGCATTAACTGTTTAAATTTCATAAATCCTAAATGGCATAAATTGTTATGTTGCATAAACTGGTTAAAATGCGTAAACTGGTTAAATTCCATAAAGTGGTTAATTTGCATAAATTGTTTATATCGCATAAACTTTTTAAATTCCATAAACTGGTCAAACTGTTGAAATCGCCTAAATGCTGAAGATGCAGAAGCTGCACAAATGGCTGAAACACATGGAGAGCCAGAAATCCTATTAAAATGCATTGGCTGGATTCGCCATACACACTAATGGAGCAGAGGCCACATACACACCAATGCAAACATTTCAAATTCCCGTAGAATAAAACTGGAAAACTGCAGAAGGCCATTTTTTTCTCAAAACCCACAAGTTGCGGAAGCTGAACATGCACAAATTGCAGAAATTGCAGAAATTGCGGGAAAAAATGCGGAAAAGCATGAATTTGCGGGAGCCCCATTATGCGTCAATGGGAAAAATGTGCGGTATTTCGTCCGATTGCGGAAAAACCGTAAATCGCAGAAGTCCCAAAAGTAATAGCAGGATTCTCCTCAACATGCGGAACGTTTTGATGCATAACTTGCAGAAATTGCACAAAGCATGAAAGTGCTGAAAGGTGCAGAAAATCAGGAAAAAGATGGAATAATATTAAAGAACATGAAAACCAATGATTGACTGCGGAAGATTCCGCAGTCAATCAAGTAGAAATGCAGCAATGGCTGCGCCATTGCGATTGACTGCGGAACTGCGGGAATCGAATGCATAAATTGCATAAATTGCAGAAATTGGTTAATTTGCATAATCTAATGTTCATAAACTGGATGAATTGCATAAACTGGTTAAATTGCAGAAAAACTGTAAAGTGCATAAATTTGTTAATTTGCATAATCTAATTTGCATAAACCGGTAAAATGCATGAACAGTTTAAATTGCACAAACTGTTATGTTGCATAAACTGGTTAAATTGCAAAAAAAAACGGTAAAATGCATTAATTGGTTAATTTGCATAAATTATATAAACTGCATTAACTGTTTAAATTTCATAAATCCTAAATGGCATGAATTGTTATGTTGCATAAACTGGTTAAAATGCGTAAACTGGTTAAAATGCGTAAACTGGTTAAATTCCATAAAGTGGTTAATTTGCATAAATTGTTTATATTGCATAAACTTTTTAAATTCCATAAACTGGTCAAACTGTTGAAATCGTCTAAATGCTGAAGATGCAGAAGCTGCACAAATGGCTGAAACACATGGAGAGCCAGAAATCCTATTGGCTGGATTCGCCATACACACTAATGGAGCAGAGACCACATACACACCAATGCAAAAATTTCAAATTCCTGTAGAAAAAAACTGGAAAACTGCAGAAGGCCAATTTTTTCTCAAATCCCACAAGTTGCGGAAGCTGAACATGCACAAGTTGCAGAAATTGCAGAAATTGCGGAAAAAAATGCGGAAAAGCATGAATTTGCGGGAGCCCCATTATGCGTCAATGGGAAAAATGTGCGGTATTTCGTCCGATTGCGGAAAAACCGTAAATCGCAGAAGTCCCAAAAGTAATAGCAGGATTCTCCTCAACATGCGGAACGTTTTGATGCATAACTTGCAGAAATTGCACAAAGCATGAAAGTGCTGAAAGCTGCAGAAAATCAGGAAAAAGATGGAATAATATTAAAGAACATGAAAACCAATGATTGACTGCGGAAGATTCCGCAGTCAATCAACTAGAAATGCAGCAATGGCTGCGCCATTGCGATTGACTGCGGAACTGCGGGAATCGAATGCAGAAATTGCATAAATTGGTTAATTTGCATAATCTAATGTTCATGAACTGGTGAAATTGCATAAACTGGTAAAATGCATAAACTGGATAAATTGCATAAACTGTTTAAATTGCAGAAAAACTGTAAAATGCATAAATTGGTTAATTTGCATAATCTAATTTGCATAAACCGGTAAAATGCATGAACAGTTTAAATTGCACAAACTGTTATGTTGCATAAACTGGTTAAATTGCAAAAAAAAACAGTATAATGCATGAATTGGTTAATTTGCATAAATTATATAAACTGCATTAGCTGTTTAAATTTCATAAATCCTAAATGGCATAAATTGTTATGTTGCATAAACTGGTTAAAATGCGTAAACTGGTTAAAATGCGTAAACTGGTTAAATTCCATAAAGTGGTTAATTTGCATAAATTGTTTATATTGCATAAACTTTTTAAATTCCATAAACTGGTCAAACTGTTGAAATCGCCTAAATGCTGAAATTGCAGAAGCTGCACAAATGGCTGAAACACATGGAGTGCCAGAAATCCTATTAAAATGCATTGGCTGGATTCGCCATACACACTAATGGAGCAGAGACCACATACACACCAATGCAAAAATTTCAAATTCCCGTAGAAAAAAACTGGAAAACTGAAGAAGGCCATTTTTTTTCTCAAAACCCACAAGTTGCGGAAGCTGAACATGCACAAATTGCAGAAATTGCAGAAATTGCGGAAAAAAATGCGGAAAAGCATGAATTTGCGGGAGCGCCATTATGCGTCAATGGGAAAAATGTTCGGTATTTCGTCCGATTGCGGAAAAACCGTAAATCGCAGAAGTCCGAAAAGTAATAGCAGGATTCTCCTCAACATGCGGAACGTTTTGATGCATAACTTGCAGAAATTGCACAAAGCATGAAAGTGCTGAAAGGTGCAGAAAATCAGGAAAAAGATGGAATAATAATAATAATAATACTAGAAATGCAGCAATGGCTGCGCCATTGCGATTGACTGCGGAACTGCGGGAATCGAATGCAGAAATTGCATAAATTTGCATAAATTGGTTAATTTGCATAAACTTATGTTCATAAACTGGCGAAATTGCATAAACTGGTAAAATTGCAGAAAAACTGTAAAATGCATAAATTGGTTAATTTGCATAATCTAATTTGCATAAACCGGTAAATGCATGAACAGATTAAATTGCACAAACTGTTATGTTGCATAAACTGGTTAAATTGCAAAAAAAACGGTAAAATGCATTAATTGGTTAATTTGCATAAATTATATAAACTGCATTAACTGTTTAAATTTCATAAATCCTAAATGGCATAAATTGTTATGTTGCATAAACTGGTTGAAATGCGTAAACTGGTTAAAATGCGTAAACTGGTTAAATTCCATAAAGTGGTTAATTTGCATAAATTGTTTATATTGCATAAACTTTTTAAATTCCATAAACTGGTCAAACTGTTGAAATCGCCTAAATGCTGAAATTGCAGAAGCTGCACAAATGGCTGAAACACATGGAGAGCCAGAAATCCTATTAAAATACATTGGCTGGATTCGCCATACACACTAATGGAGCAGAGACCACATACACACCAATGCAAAAATTTCAAATTCCCGTAGAAAAAAACTGGAAAACTGCAGAAGGCCAATTTTTTCTCAAAACCCACAAGTTGCGGAAGCTGAACATGCACAAATTGCACAAATTGCAGAAATTGCAGAAATTGCCGGAAAAAAATGCGGAAAAGCATGAATTTGCGGGAGCCCCATTATAAGTCAATGGGAAAAATGTGCGGTATTTCGTCCGATTGCGGAAAAAACCGTAAATTGCAGAAGTCCCAAAAGTAATAGCAGGATTCTCCCAAACATGCGGAACATTTTGATGCATAACTTGCAGAAATTGCACAAAGCATGAAAGTGCTGAAAGGTGCAGAAAATCAGGAAAAAGATGGAATAATAATATTAAAGAACATGAAAACCAATAATTGACTGCGGAAGATTCCGCAGTCAATCAATTAAAGAACATGAAAACCAATAATTGACTGCGGAAGATTCCGCAGTCAATCAACTAGAAATGCAGCAATGGCTGCGCCATTGCGATTGACTGCGGAACTGCGAGAATCGAATGCAGAAATTGCATAAATTGCATAAATTGGTTAATTTGCATAATCTAATGTTCATAAACTGGTGAAATTGCATAAACTGGTAAAATTGCAGAAAAACTGTAAAATGCATAAAATTGGTTAATTTGCATAATCTAATTTGCATAAACCAGTAAAATGCATGAACAGTTTAAATTGCACAAACTGTTATGTTGCATAAACTGGTTAAATTGCAAAACAACAGTAAAATGCATTAATTGGTTAATTTGCATAAATTATATAAACTGCATGAACTGTTAAATTTCATAAATCCTAAATGGCATAAATTGTTATGTTGCATAAACTGGTTAAAATGCGTAAACTGGTTAAATTCCATAAAGTGGTTAATTTGAATAAATTGTTTATATTGCATAAACTTTTTAAATTCCATAAACTGGTCAAACTGTTGAAATCGCCTAAATGCTGAAATTGCAGAAGCTGCACAAATGGCTGAAACACATGGAGTGCCAGAAATCCTATTAAAATGCATTGGCTGGATTCGCCATACACACTAATGGGGAAGAGACCACATACACACCAATGCAAAAATTTAAAATTCCCGTAGAAAAAAACTGGAAAACTGCAGAAGGTCAATTTTTTCTCAAAACCCACAAGTTGCGGAAGCTGAACATGCACAAATTGCAGAAATTGCAGAAATTGCGGAAAAAAAATGCGGAAAAGCATGAGTTTGCGGGAGCCCCATTATGCGTCAATGGGAAAAATGTTCGGCATTTCGTCCGATTGCGGAAAAAACCGTAAATCGCAGAAGTCCGAAAAGTAATAGCAGGATTCTCCTCAACATGCGGAACGTTTGATGCATAACTTGCAGAAATTGCACAAAGCATGAAAGTGCTGAAAGGTGCAGAAAATCAGGAAAAGATGGAATAATAACTAGAAATGCAGCAATGGCTGCGCCATTGCGATTGACTGCGGAACTGCGGGAATCGAATGCAGAAATTGCATAAATTTGCATAAATTGGTTAATTTGCATAATCTAATGTTCATAAACTGGTGAAATAGCATAAACTGGTAAAATTGCAGAAAAACTGTAAAATGCATAAATTGGTTAATTTGCATAATCTAATTTGCATAAACCGGTAAAATGCATGAACAGTTTAAATTGCACAAACTGTTATGTTGCATAAACTGGTTAAATTGCAAAAAAACGGTAAAATGCATTAATTGGTTAATTTGCATAAATTATATAAACTGCATTAACTGTTTAAATTTCATAAATCCTAAATGGCATGAATTGTTATGTTGCATAAACTGGTTAAAATGCGTAAACTGGTTAAATTCCATAAAGTGGTTAATTTGCATAAATTGTTTATATTGCATAAACTTTTAAATCCATAAACTGGTCAAACTGTTGAAATCGCCTAAATGCTGAAATTGCAGAAGCTGCACAAATGGCTGAAACACTTGGAGTGCCAGAATCCTATTAAAATGCATTGGCTGGATTCGCCATACACACTAATGGGGCAGAGACCACATACACACCAATGCAAAAATTTCAAATTCCCGTAGAAAAACACTGGAAAACTGCAGAAGGCCAATTTTTTCTCAAAACCCACAAGTTGCGGAAGCTGAACATGCACAAATTGCAGAAATTGCAGAAATTGCGGAAAAAAATGCGGAAAAGCATGAATTTGCGGTAGCCCCATTATGCGTCAATGGGAAAAATGTTCGGTATTTCGTCCGATTGCGGAAAAACCGTAAATCGCAGAAGTCCGAAAAGTAATAGCAGATTCTCCTCAACATGCGGAACGTTTTGATGCATAACTTGCAGAAATTGCACAAAGCATGAAAGTGCTGAAAGTGCAGAAAATCAGGAAAAATGTGCGGGAATAATAATAATAATAATAATAATAAAGAAACGAAAACCAATAATTGACTGCGGAAAATTCCGCAGTCAATCAATAACTAGAAAATGCAGCAATGGCTGCGCCATTGCCGATTGACTGCGGAACTGCGAGAATCGAATGCAGAAATTGCCATAAATTGCATTTTAAATTGGTTAATTTGCATAATCTTAATGTTCATTAAACTGTTGAATTGCATAAAAACTTGGTAAAATTGCAGAAAACGTAAAATGCATAAATTGGTTAATTGCATAATCTAATTTGCATAAAACCGGTTAAAATGCATGAACAGTTTAAATTGCACAAAACTGTTATGTTGGCATAAACTGGTTAAATTTGCCAAAAACAAACAGTAATAATGCATTAATTGGGTTATTAATGCAAAATTATATTAAACTGCATGAACTGTTTAAATTTTCATAAATCCTAAATGGCATTAAATTGTTATGGTTGCATTTAAACTGGTAAAATGCGTAAAACTGGTTAAATTCCATAAAGTGGTTAATTGCATAAATTGTTTATATTGCATAACTTTTTAAATTCCATAAACTGGTCAAACTGTTGAAATCGCCTAAATGCCTGAAAATTGCAGAAGCTGCCACAAATGGCTGTGAAAACACAGGAGTGCCAGAAATCCTATTAAAATGGCATGGCTTGGATTCGCATACACACTAATGAAGCAGAGGCCACTACACACCATGCAAAAATAATTCCCGTAGAAAAAAAACTGGACAAACTGCAGAAGTCAATTTTTTCCTCAAAAACCCACAAGTTGCGAAGCTGAAACATGCACCAAATTGCAGGAAATTGCAGAATTGCGGAAAAAAAATGCGGGGAAAGCATAATTTGCGGAGCCCCATTATGCCGTCAATGGGAAAAATGTTCGGTATTTCGTCCGATGCGGAAAAACCGTAAATCGCAGAAAGTCCGAAAAGTAATAGCAGGGATTCTCCTTACAACATGCGGAACGTTTGATGCATTAACTTGCAGAAATTGCACAAAGCATTGAAATGCTGAAAGGTGCAGAAAATTCAGGAAAAGATGGAATATAATAATAACTAAGAATGGCAGCAATGGCGTGCTGCCATTGCGATTTGACTGCGCTGGAAACTGCGGGAATCGAACTGCAGAAATTGCATTTAAATTTGCCATAAATTGGTTAAGTTGCATTAAACTTATGTTCATAAATGGTGAAATCTGCATAAAACTGGTAAAATTGCAGAAAACTGTAAAATGCATAAAATTGGTTAATTTGCATTAATTCTAATTTGCATAAAACCGGTAAAATGCAATGAACAGATTGAATTGCACAAACTGTTATGTTTGCATTAAACTGGTTAATTGCCAAAAAAAACGGTAAAATGCAATTTAATTGTGTTAATTTGCATAAACTATATAAACGTGCAATTAACTGTTTAAATTTCCATTAAATCCTAAATGGCATAAAATTGTTATTGTTGCATAAACTGGTTGAAATGCGTTAAATTGGTTAAAATGCGAAACTGGTTAAAATTCATTAAAGTGGTTAATTTTGTCATTAAATTGTTTATATGCATAAACTTTTTAAATTCCATAAAAACTGGTCCAAACTGTGAAATCGCCTTAAATGCTGGAAAAATTGCAGAAGGCTGCCACAAATGCTGAAACACGATGGAGAGCCAGGGAAATCCTGATTAAAATGCATGCCATACACACTAATGGAGCAGAGACCACATAACACCAATGCAAAAATTTTAATGTTCCCGTAGAAAAACTGCTGAATAAACTGCCAGAAAGCCAATTTTTTCTCAAAAACCCACAAGTTGCGGAAGCTGAACATTGCACCAAATTGCAGAAATTGCAGAAACTTGCGGAAAAATGACGGAAAAGCATGAATTTGCGGGAGCCCCATTATAATGTCAATGGGAAAAAGGTGCGGTATTTCGTCCGGATTGCGGAAAAACCGTAAATCGCAGAATTCCAAAGTAATAGCAGATTCTCCCAACATGCGGAACATTTGATGCATAACTTTGCAGAAATTGCACAAAGCATGAAAAGTGCTGAAAAAGGTGCAGAAATCAGGGAAAAAGATGGAATAATAATATTAAAGAACATGGAAAACCAATATGACTCGGAAGATTCCGCGTCAATCAATAATATTAAAGAAAACATGAAACCAATAATTGTTACTGCGGAAGATTTTCCGCAGTCAATCAATAACTAGAAATGCAGCAATGCTGCGCCATTGCGATTGATCTGCGGAAACTGCGGGAATCGGATCAGAAATTGATTAAATTTGCATAAATTGCGTTATTGCATATCTAATGTTCATAACTTAGGTAAATTGCCATAAACTGGTAAAATTGCAGAAAAAAACTTTAAAATGCATAAATTGGTTAATTTGCATTATAAATATTTGCATTAAACCGGTAAATGCATGAAACAACTTAAATGCACAAAACTGTTATGTTGCATTAAACTGCTTAAATGTGCAAAAAAAACGGTCAAATGCATTATTTGTTAATTTGCATAAATTATATAAAACTTCATACTAACTGTTTAAATTTCATAAATCCTAAATGGCATAAATTGTTATGTTCATAACTGCGTTAAAAGCGTAAACAATGGTAAATGCGTAACTGGTTAATTCCATAAAGTGGTTAATTGCCGCATAAAATGTTTATATTGCATAACTTTTAAATTCCATAAAACTGGTCAAATGTTAAATCGCCTAATGCTTGAAATTGCAGAATCTGCCAAAATTGGCTGAAAACACATGGAGAGCCAGATTAATCCTATTTACAATGCATTGGCTGGATTCGCCATACACCACTATGAGCAGGACCATACCACACCAATGCAAAAGTTCAAATTCCTGTAGAAAAAAACTGGAAAACTGCAGCAAGGCCAATTTTTTCTCAAAACCCACAAGTTGCGGAAGCTGAACATGCACAAGTTGCAGAAATTGCAGAAATTGCGGAAAAAAATGCGGAAAGCATGAATTTGCGGAGCCCCATTATAAGTCAATGGGAAAAATGTGCGGTATTTCGTCGATTGCGGAAAAACGTAAAATTTGCAGAAGTCCCAAAAGTAATAGCAGGATTCTCCTCCAACATGCGGAAACATTTGATGCATAACTTGCAGAAATTGCACAAAGCATGAAAGCTGCTGAACGTGTGAAATTCAGGAAAAAAGATGGAATAAATTAACTAGAAATGCTGCAATGGCTTGAAAGCCATTGCGATTGACGCGGAAAACTGCGGATCGAATGCAGGAAATGCAGATTGCATAAATTGGTTAATTGCATATCAATGTTCATAAAAACTGGTGAAATTGCTATAAAATGGTAAATGCATAAACTGGATAAATTGCATAAACTGGTTAAATTGCAGAAAACTGTAAAAATGCATAAATGGTTAATTTGCATAATCTAATTTGCATTTAAATCGGTTAAAACTGCATAAAACTTTCATGTTGCATGAACTTAAGATTGCATAAACTGGTTAAATTGCAAAAAAACTGTAAAATTCATTAAATTGGTTAATTTGCATAATCTAATTTGCATAAACCGGTAAATGCATGAACAGTTTAAAATTGCACAAACTGTTATGTTGCATAAATTGGTTTTAAATTGCAAAAAACTGTTAAATGCATTAATTGGTTAATTGCCATAATTATATAAACTGCCTTAACTGTTTGAAATTTCATAATCCTAAATGGCATAAATTGTTTATGTTGCATTAAATGGTTAAAATGGCGTAAACTGGTTAATTCCATTAAGTGGTTAATTTGCATAAATTGTTTATAATTGCATAAACTTTTTAAATTCATAAAACTGGTCAAAACTGTTTAGAAATCGCCTAAATGCTGAAATAGCAGAAGCTGCACAAATGGCTGAAACCATGGGTGCCAGAAATCCTATTAAAATGCATTGGCTGGATTCGCCTACACACTAATGGGGCAGAGACCACATTACCAGCAACCAATGCAAAATTTCAAATTCCCGTAGAAAAAAAAGTGGAAACTGCAGAAGCCAAATTTTTTTCTCAAAACCACAAGTTCGGAAGCTGAACATGCACAAAATTGCAGAAAATTGCAGATCAAATATGCGGAAAAAATGCGGGAAAAGCATGAATTTGCGGGAGCCCCATTATGCGTCTAATGGGAAAAATGTTCGTATTTCGTCCGATTGCGGAAAAACCGTAAATCGCGAAGTCCGAAAAAGTAATAGCAGGATTCTCGTCAAACACTGCGGAACATTTTGATGCCATAACTTGCAGAAATTGCCAACCAAAAGCATGAAAGTGCTGAAGGTCTGAAATTCAGGAAAAAATGAAAATAATAATAATGAATAATATTAAAGAAATGAAACCAATAAATAGACTAGCGGAAAGTTCCGCAGTTCAATCATAATATTAAAAACATGCAAACCAATTATTGACTGCGGAAGATTTCCGCAGTCAATCAATAAGATAAGAACATGAAAACCAATAATTGACTGCGGAGACTTCCGCAGTGCAATCAACTAGGAAATGCAGCAATGGCTGCGCCATGCGATGACTGCGGACTGCGGGAATCGAATGCAGAAATTGCAGGAAATTGCATAAATTGGGTTTAATTTGCATAATTCGAAGTGTTCATTGAACTGGTGAAAATTGTTAAAAATGCATAAACTGGATAAATTGCATAAACTGTTTAAATTGCAGAAAAACTGTAAAATGCATAAATTGGTTAATTTGGCATAATCTAATTTGTATAAACCGTAAAAATGCATGAACAGTTTAATTGCACAAACTGTATGTTGCGATCAAACTGGTTAAATTGCAAAAAACGGTTAAAATTGCATTAATTGCGTTTAATTTGCATAAAAATTATATAAACTGCATTAACTGTTTTAAATTTCTAAATCCTAGAATGCATAAAATTTTATGTTGGCATAAAACTGCGTATAATATGCGTAAACTGGTAGTAAAATGCGTAAACTGGTTAAATTCCATTAAAAAGTGGTTTAATTTGCCCATAAATTGTTTATATTGCATAAACTTTAAATTCCATAACTGGTCAAACTGTGAAATGCGCCAAATGCTGAAATGCAGAAGCTGCACCAAATGGTGAAACACATGGGAGTTGCCAGAAAACCTGATTAAAATGCATTGGCTGGATTCGCCCATACACCACTAATGGGAGAGACCCTACACAGCCCAGATGCAAAAATTCAAATTCCGTTAGAAAAAAAACTGGGGGAAAAAACGCAGGAAGGCCAAGTTTTTTTCTCCAAAAACGCACAAGTGCGGGAAGCTTGAACATGCACAAATTGCAGAAATTGCAAGAAATGCGGAAAAAAATGCGGAAAGGCATGAGATTTGCGGGAGCCCCATTATGCCTCAATGGGAAAAAAATGTTCGGTATTTCGTCCGATTGCGGAAAAAACCGTAAATCGTTTAGAAGGTCCGAATAATAGCAGGATTCTCCCAAACGATGCGGAACGTTTTGATGCATAACTTGCAGAAATTGCACCCAAAGCATGGAAAGTGGCTTGAAAGGTGCAGAAAATCAGGAAAAGATGAATTATAACTAGAAATGCAGCAATGGCTGCGCCATTGCGATTGGACTGCGGCTTGCGGAATGCGGGAATCGAATGCAGAAATTTGCATAAATTGCATAAATTTGGTTATTTGCATAATCTAATGTTCATTAACTTGGTTGAAATTGCATTATAACTGGTAAAATTGGCATGAAACTTGATAAATTGCATAAAACTGGTTAAATTTGCCAGAAAAAACTGTAAAAGCATAAATTGGTTAATTTGCAGTAATCTAATTTGCATTATAAACCGTTAAAATGCTGAAAAACATGTTTAAATGCACAAACTGTTATGTGCATAAACTGGTTTAAAATTACAAAAAAAACGTAAAATGCATTAATTGCGCTAATTTGCGATTAATTATAATTTAAACTGCATAAACTGTTTAAATTTCATAAATCCTAAATGCATAAATTGTATGTGCATAAACGGTTAAAATGCGTAAACTGGTTAAAAATGCGTAAAAATGGTAAATTCCATATAAAGTGGTTAATTTGCATAATTGTTTATATTGCATAAACTTTGTTTAAATTCCATAAACTGGTCAAACTGTTGAATCAACCTAATGCTGACAATAGCAGAAGCTGCACAAATGGTCTGGAAACACATGGAAGAGCCAGAAATCCTATTAATGCATTGGCTGGATTCGCCATACACACTAATGGAGCAGAGGACCACATACACACCAATGCAAAAATTTCAAATTCCGTAGAAAAAAAAAAACGGAAACTGCAGTAAGGCCCAAGTTTTTTCTCAAAAACCACAAGTTGCGGAAGCTGAACATGCCACAATGCAGAAATTGCAGAAAATTGCGGAAAAAATTGCGAAAAGCATGATTGGCGGGAGCCCCATTATGCCGTCAATGGGGAAAAGATGTTCGGTATTTCGTCCGTTGCGGAAAAACCGTAAATCGCAGAAGTCCGAAAAGTAATAGGCAGGATTCTCCTCAACATGCGGAACGTTTTGATGCATAAACTTGCAGAAATTGCACAAAGCATGAAAGTGCTGAAAGGCTGCAGGAAATCAGGAAAAATTCGGAATAATAATAATATAATAATAATAAAGGAAACGGAAAACCAATAATTGACTGCCGGGAAAATTCCGCAGTCAATCAATAACTAGAAATTGCTGCAATGCTGCCCGCCCATTGCGATTGCTGCGGAACTGCGGGAATCGAATTGCGAAATTGCAGAAGATTTGCATAAATTGGTTAATTTGCTATTAATCTAAGTTCATAAACTGGTGAAATAGGCCATAAAACTGGTAAAATTGCCAGAAAAACTGTAAATGCATTCAAATTGGTTTAATTTGCATAATCTAATTTGCATAAACCGGTTAAAAATGCTATGGAACAGTTTAAATTGCAACAAACTGTATGTTGCCATAAACTGGTTTTAAATTGCCAAAAAAAAACTGTAAAATGCATTAATTGCGTTAATTTGCATAAATTATATTAAACTGGCATTAATGTTTAAATTCATAAATTCCTAAATGCAAAATTTTTATGTTGCATAAACTGGTAAAATGCGTAAACTGGTTAAATTCCATTAAAGTGGTAATTTGCATAAATTGTTTATATGCATAACTTTTTAAAATTCCATTTAAACTGGTCCAAACTGTTAATCGCCTAATGCTGAAGATGCAAGAAAGCTGCACAAATGGCCTGAAAACACATGGGAGGGCAAAGAAAAATCCTATTAAAATACATTGGCTGGATTCGCCATACACACTTAATTTGAGCAGAGACCACATTACACACCAATGCCAAAAAATTTTCAAGATTCCTGTTAGAAAAAAACTGGCCAAACTGCCAGAAGGCCAATTTTTCTTCAAATCCCACAAGTTTGCGGAAGCTGCTGAACATGCCATCAAGTTGCAGAAATTGCAGAAATTGCGTTAAAAAAAAATGCGGAAAAAAAGCATGAATTTGCGGGCCCCATTTATAAGTCATATTGGGAAAAATGTGCGGTATTTCTTCCGATTGCGGAAAAACGCGTAAATCGCAGAAAGTCCGAAAGTAATAAGCAGGATTCTCTCAACATGCGGAACGTTTTGATGCATACTTGCAAGAAATTGCACAAAGCATTGGAAAGGGCTGAAGGTGCAGAAAATCAGGAAAAAGATGATAATAACTAGAAAGCAGCAATGGCTGCGCCCATTTGCGATTGACGTCGGAACTGCGGGAATCGAATGCAGAAATTGCATAAATTTGCATAAATTGGTTAATTTTGCGATAATCTAATGTTCATAAACTGGTGAAATTGCGATTAATGGTTTAAAATTGCAGAAAAACTGTAAAGTTGCATAAATTGGTTAATTTTGCATAATCTAATTGCATTAAACCGGTAAAATGCATGAACAGTTTAGAAATTGCCACCAAAACTGTTATGTTGCATAAATGGTTTAAATTGCAAAAAAACGGTAAAATGCATTAATTGGTTATTGTGCATTAAATTATATAACTGCATTAAACTGTTAAATTTCATTAAATCCTAAGTGGCAATTAAATTGTTATGTTGCATAAACATGGTTAAAATGCGTAACTGGTTTAAAATGCGTTAAATGGTTAAATTCCAATAAAGTGGTTAATTTGCAAAATTGTTCTATATGCATAAACTTCTTAATTCCAAAACTGGTCAAACTGTTGAAATCGTCTAAATGCTTGAAATTCGCACGAGCTGCACAAATGGCTGAAACACTTGGAGCAGCCAGAAATCCCATTGCTGGATTCGCCATACACACTAATGAGCAGAACCACATACACACCAAATGCAAAAATTTCAAATTCCTGTAGAAAAAAACTGGAAAACTGCAGAAGGCCAATTTTTTTCTCAAAACCACAAGTGCGGAAGCTGAACTGCACCAAAGCTTAGAAATTCGAGGAAATTTGTGGAAAAAAATGCGGAAAGCATGGAATTTGCGGGAAGGCCCCCATTTGATTGCGTCAATGGGAAAACCATGTGCGTATTCTCGTCCGATTGCGGAAAAACCGCTAAATTGCAGAGAACAGTCGAACGTAAATAGCAGGCATTCCTCAAATGCGGAACATTTTTGATGGGCATAATTTGCAGAAAATTGCACAAAGCATGAAAGTGCTGAAAGGTGCGAAAATCAGGAAAAATGTGCGGGAATAATAATAATAATAATAAAGGGAAACGGAAACCAATAATGACTGCGGGAAGATTCCGCAGTCAATCAACTAAAATGCGCAATGGCTGCCGCCATTGCGATTTGACTGCGGAACTGCGGGAATCGAATGCAGAAATTGCATAAATTTGCATAAATTGGTTAATTGCATAATCTAATGTCATAAAACTGGTGAAATTGCATAAATGCGTAAAATTGCAGAAAAACTGTAAAATGCATAAATTGGTTAAATTGCATAAATCTAATTTGCATAACCGGTAAATGCATGAACAGTCTTAATTTGCCAAACGTTATGTGCATAAACCTGGTTAAATTGCAAAAAACGTTTAAAAGCATTAATTGGTTAATTCTGCATAAATTATATAAACTGGCATTAACTGCTTTAAATTCCAGAAATCCTAAAATGGCATAATTGTTATGTTGCATAAACTGGTAAAATGCGTAAACTGGTTTAAAAATGCGTAACTGGTTTAAATTCCATAAGTGGTTAATTTGCATAATTGTTTAATTGCATAAACTTTTTAAATTCCATAAACTTGGTCAAAGACTGTTGAAATTCGCCTAAAGGCTGAAAATTGCAGAAGCTGCACAAATGGCTGAACACATTGGAGCCAGAAATCCTATTAAATGCCATTGGCTGATTCGCCATACACACTAATGGAGCAGAGACCACTACACCCAATGCAAAAATTTCAAATCCTGTCAGAAAAAAACTGGAAAACTGCAGGAAGGCCAATTTTTCTCAATCCCACAAGTTTGCGGGAGCTGAAACATGCATCAAGTTCAGAGAAATTCCAGAAATTGCGGAAAAAAATGCGGAAAAAGCATGAATTTGCGGAGCCCCATTATGCGTTTCATGGGAAAAATTGTCGGTATTTCGTCCGATTGCGGAAAACCGTAAATCGCAGAAGTCCGAAAAGTAATAGCAGATCTCTCTCGTTT